>VXBH01005941.1:59025-78477 GCA_013400035.1 Rynchops niger | reverse complement strand
TTGTGATCAGACACAGGTCTCAGTAAGGCACAGGTACTGACTGGTTCCATTTGACACGCAATGGGACCCTTTTATACCCCTTTCTGTGTTCTCCCCTTCATTCCTCCCTCATTTGCTTCCCCTGCATGTTCCCTCATCACAGTCCCATTAACCCCTTCAAACATCCTGATTTGCATCTTTACCATTGCCAAAGTCCTGGTTTGTCTGCAGTTTTGTGATAGCCCATTAATTAGTGCAACTGACCAGGTGTGTTTCTTCTCTTTGCCTCCATATTGTTTGTCAGGTTTGTGTCTCTGTATATTTTGTTTATGGCTTCCTCCTTTTCCTTAGTAACGCATTTGACAAGGTCCTCAATCAGATAATGATACTAAAATAAATATTTTTCTGTTTTGCCTGCTCTTATTAGCTAGTGGTTCTAACCATGTTCGATTCTCATTCTTGCGTGGTTACTTTGGTGTCTCTGTATGATCTTGCTTATGGTTTTCCCCTTTTCTGATTATCTCCTTTTGCACTGGAAAGTCCCTTGACTAGAAGCACTTAAAGGAGCAAATGATCTCACCTTTCACATACCCTTCTTAAACTTTAATACTGCTACAATGTTTGACTTATATCCTCTTAGCATATTTTATCCTAATGCTCTTTCTGCATGTGTAGTTCAAATGTAACAAATTAATATTTTTTAAATTTTTTTCTCACCTTCAGATAATTTTTTTTAATATTAACAATGAAAGCATAACTAAAACTTGATTACTTGCTGAAGGAACCATTTATTTCATTCTTTTTAGTAAATACATTCCTTCATACATTCCTGCCATCCCGCCTGCAATTTGAATGATTTTTATTCCCTAGAAATTTGTTCCAGTTTCAACCTTGGATAGAAATGGCCCAAAGGGCTTGACATACCACTTAACCAAAAATCTCCTCCAGTTCAGCTGTGGATTGTACAGTACTCAATTACTTTTACTTCTATCTGAGAAATGAATTTTAAAAATGCTTCCATGACAAATCAATGACAGTTATCAGAATTATTAGTTACACTTTATATTCAATGTCATCCTAAATTAGATACAGTAGATAAAAATATTAACACTGAAGTTAAATACAAGATTCATTCTTCTACTTGCCTTTCTAATCAAATATACAAGTTGCCTTTGCTGGCTTGTCACTACGTTTGGGTATGAGCTTGTTGCTTCACTGGCCAGCCATTGTATTTCACCTGTGGAGGTCTCTATAGGATGTGGCATTAGATTCCCAAGCTGAAAAATGTCAGACTTTAAGAAAAGGGGACAGGAGTTTCATAAATTAAGCTGTCAACATATTTTTATTATACATTGCTAAAGTGACATTGTATTGTTTCTAGGAAGGGAGAGAAGGAAAAAGAAAAAGCAAACAAAATTCTAGTATTTTCCTCACCATTTGATTAATATTTCTGGCTGAATTTTCTCATATTATTTTTTCATATTAAAACTAAAGGAATGAATTTAAGTGTTCTCAAGTATTTAGTAATGATATCAGGAACTCACAATGAAGTTGGTGTGGGAGAGAAGAATCTTCTTTCTTTTTGTAACTCAGCAATTCTAAAAGTAATACAAATATTAGTCCAAGAACTGCTTTTCCATGGAAATAAAAATAAATGTGGCCTGAAGTACTAAGAAGAGTTCTTACCCTTAGGAATTTGGGAAAGTAATTCAGAAAAAAACAAGCATCTTGTCAAGACGCTTAAACTCAAAGAGCAGAATCCCTTCTTCTGCTTTAATACTGAATTAGCTAAAAAAACGGAAATGTTTAAAATTAGCATTCTAGACTAAGAAGGCCTGTATGCACACAAAGAATAGTCATACATGTATACTTCTACAGAAGATATTCATTGAGAACCCAAAAAGTATGTGCCCCAATGGAAAACACTACTCTCTGCTTCCATCTCTTGGTGGAGAGAGTTTCAAGCAGAGTTTCATTTGCATAGATTTTTTATTCATAATTCCTTCAGTGACACATGGGAGTGATCATCACTATACACAAACTCATAATTAGTTGAGAATTGGACTTGCATGGAGAGAGGTGACAAGGGATTTCTTTCATGTAGCTAAAAGAACATCTGTGAGGTAAGAACTCACAGATGTTCAAGCATCCTACAAGTTATTAGTTGTCAGGCCCTGCAGACTATGTGCTGTTAAGAGGTGAAATATAGGTGCGTCCATAAAAGAGTCTACAGAGGGCACAAGAAGAGCTAAGTGAAATCCAGTGATTTTTTTTTTTTCCTAACATGAAAACAAGGCTGCATTTCACAGCTTCAGGTCTTGCTTTTTCATTAACAGGAAAGGAAGCATGGATATTAGTTGATCAGGAAAGGTGTTGTTTCTTTTGTTGTTTTTTGTTTTTGTTTTTATCAGTCCTAGTGACATTTTCTTCGGAACGCTTCATTTTGAATGAGGAAATTAGTAATTCATAATTTTAGAAAATTTTAATAGAAGCTCCTCTTGCTATGAGTTTCAACATAGTATTAGCTTGGACTTAAGAAACTGTCGGCATTTTATGGAAGAATCACAGATTGTGCTTCCATATTATGCATTCATTTCCCTGCTTTGTTCCAGTGGTCTAGTCTCCTGATCATACCTGCAAGGATGTGAATATGCTCCTGGGTTCTGTTCACGAAGGAATCAAGCTGCTTATTTGCCAAGGAAGCAGACCAGCTGCACACACCCATATCTACACCCAACAGACAGTATAGATAATTTTGTTTCTCCTGCATGAAATAGTCTTCTAATAGCAGACTTACTTTTCTCCGCTCAGTGCTGTCCTTCACATCAGCAAATTGCATACTTTCACACTACTTCCCACAATACACATGTCCCAGTTTCAGAACAGTGTTGTAAAAAAGCAATCTGGAGAGTAGCAAAAGCCTTATTATTCATTTTTCTGTCTCAGGTATCAGCACACAAAAGCTGGAAGAGACTGGCTACCTGTAGGGACCGTGTGTTGTCTCGAAGTTTTGTTGTCAGGAGGATTCCCAACAGTATTACAAGGAGGTCGCTTGCCATATCTGCCATATGGTCAACATGCTGCAGATGGTTACTGTTACTCTCAAAATCTTTTTATGAGCACAGGGGAACACACCCTATATGCAGAGCCGAGAATTTATTGTTAGTACAACTAATGTTTTAACAGTGTAATCAAAACACATCAAACAGTTCTTATTAGTCCAGTTACAATAATACTAACACTTATATTCCAAATTATCTAATGAGTACAGAAAATTCTCCTTGAAAAGGCAGTTAAAACTGTTATTGTATAATAATATTTAGCTATTCTCTACCTTTTCTTGGGTATTGTTCTCACCTTCCCAATGTTCCTCTAGTCCTTGATTGATTGTGCTAGCTAGTCTTCCTCAAGAAGACTTATTCAAAAAGGGTGTGGGGAGTTATGACAAATCATCCTTAATTCTTCCTCTAGGAAGAGTATGATGTTCATAGCAGAGAGCTTCTTCCTCCTCAGATTTGAATCTGCTTTAAGTTGGTTTTGAATATTTTCTAACACAATTTGCTCTGTTGCTCTTTCTTCATTGGTTACCAACTCCACAATGCATTTGTACTTTTTTTCTCTTTGTTAGCCCTAACAGCAGATTCACCTGCCTCACAGGGTTTCACTTGTTTAGTGACCACTTATTAATCACTATGATATGTTTTCACAGTTTCTGATACCATTCTTTATCTGTAGTCTTCTACGTCATGTTTTTATTCTAGGGTCATAAGTAGGTTATTCTACACAGAATAAATATTTTTACTACTACTTGTAAATTAATACTTATTAATTAAGGTCAGATGTTACATCACACAACTGCACAAAGCTAAACTAGTGCTAAAACAAATTTAAACAACAGTCACCTGACTGCTAGGCAATTGCTACCACAGACAAAACAAGCTAAGGCCAAAACAAACCCAAAAAAGTCCTAAGTCCATGCTATGTCCTTTTACTAGTAATGGTAAAATCATGTTTACTTGGCAAGATTATGAGCAAATGTTCAGGTAACATTAAAAATACTGATAGTACCGGATACCAACGTCGCACTCAGTTAACAGGCTCAGCAAGGGGATCTAATGTTCTAGCAGAAAAAGGATGAAATGGCCATCTCTCTCTAGCTTGGGCAACAGGTTCCTGACACAAGACTGACTGCAGGTATAGTCCCACAAGGGAAAGAACTAAGAGTTAATTTTAGTGTTTTCACACATTATTCATTATGGGTTTCTGTTGTAAGGGCCCTTAATGAGCCCACTCATTAAGGGTGAGCACAGTCTCCCCACTCCCATTCTGCGGGTTTAGTTGCCTAGGCTCAAGGACAAGTTGCACATGGCACTTCTGGTGAACTTAAGGAGAGTTATTGTGAAGAAAGCTAGGGGCCTTGGTGAAGTTCAACCCATCCTACCTTTGGGAGGTGCCTAAATTACAGTTTCATCTGTGACGCAGACACGTCCATGTCTGGCTATGCATTCTGCTGATACAGAACATGTCCTTTACAGCTGTCCTCTGCCATAAATAATGGTCTTATGCAAAGCCTTTCCAGGCAGTTGGAGTTCAGTTGGGTTGTCATTGGAAGAGCCCAATGCTACTCTAGATCTGTAACAATGAGCCTAAAGATTTGAATATATCAAACAAAACACAATATATATAGGAAGATTTTCTGCTGCAATGTGCCAGCAGTATGTGCTGTTAAAGGAAACTAAGTACAGAAGTAACAATTCCTGTGTATATTTCACAAAATTCAGAGACCATGAAGGTAATGAATAGAAACTTAATTTTTTAAAGAATTATACTGTTATATAGTGTGTGGTTAGATTTTAATGATATATTGACTTTTCCATGTAGATATTTCATCACCTTTTCCTCAGCTGATCTTTCACTATGTACAGAGATCAAAGCTCATGTGTTGCCTCTCAGTACGTCTGAAGGAACACAGATTTAGAACAGTAACAATACCATGGTAAAAACATATGAAGAAAAAATTACTAGTATATTTTGGAGTCTTATATTGACTTCACCAGAATCTGGATTTTGCAAAGTTACTTACTCCTTGCATTTCTAGCAGAGGTATGAGAGGGACTACAGTCATGATTTCGAGGTTAGTAAGGAATAGTGTCTGAGACCTAGGAAGAAAGCTCATTTGGATGACTTCCAAATTCAACATCTCTGCATTAATAGGTACTAAACAGTGACTACTAACTAAAATTAAGGGAGGAATTCCCTACAGAAAATTTACCTGTTTTATCATTAAGCTGTACAAGAAAAAAATATGGTGTAAGCTAGAGAGGCTAAATGCAAAAGGGTTTAAAACTAAAAACTAATTCTTATTCAATTGTATGCCAATACGCAGTATGGATTTGATCTGTCAATGTGAAGAAGCTATAAGTCATCCCTCATCTGTGATATAGAAAACAGAGCTGAGTCCCTGGGACATGCAACAGTGACAGCACAGACGTTGTCAACGAATACCCAAAATCAGAGCTGGACTGAACCTCATGAGTGCTTGGGCAGGATGCGTCTTTGATAACCTTTCTCTAATTATTCACTGAAACTGGAACCTCATGTAATATATTCCACAAGGCCTCATGAAGAGTTAAGGAAAATAAAAATATTAAAATGATATAACAATTAGCCTAATATGAATTAACATAGCTAGGCAGGAAGGATGATCTACATTTGAAGGGAATAGACTTCAGGACTTGTTATTCTTCAAAATCTTCCTAGTCAACAGCAAAGCAAACTAATGACAAGACAGAGGCATTCTTCTTACCACTTTGGCATTAGGATTTATGAGAATTTGTTTTGAAATTAAAAAACTTCCTAAAGAAATATAAGTTTAAAAATTCTCAAACATCACAGAAACAGTCCAACAGTATCTAAATTTAGAAGCAGAACACATGCAAAGAACAGTGAAGTAGAAACAGAATAGAAGTGTAGAACCCTAGTGGACCAGAAAAAAGGTTAGAGAAACCCAAAACCCAGAACAGGCAATATAATACTTATTGAACAGATAACAGTAGAATATATTTCTGTTCAAAGGAGTGAAAACTGAGGTATAGGTTTTTTTGGGTTTTTTTTTTTTTTTTGTTTTTTTTTTTTTTTTTCTTTTCAGAACTGAGGTAATGTGTTCTTAAACATCTTAATAATAAATGTCTCTGATAGGAAGTTATCACCTTTTCACTTCCTCTTTGATAGGCTTACAACATTTTGGCAACGACAGAGAAATTCAGATCCAAGCATCTGTAGATGCTCCAGGTGGATTTCAGTCAATGGTGATGTGAGAAAATTACTTCCAAACACACTCCCTGCAGTTCTTTCACTCCACAGTGATGAAAGTTTCCTGACAACAGCAGGTATCTCCCACCATGCTGTGCATGAAGAGAGCGATCACAGAAGGTGCCCTAAATATTCATAGTGTTTAAGGCAACACTTGGTGTATGAAGTAATTCATATTACTCCATATTACTCCATAGTAATGAAGTAATGATGCCTTCTGAAAGACACTTTTAGAAAACTAATGTGAAGATCATGTGATGCTCAGAAAGTTAAGCAGAAAGAGATACACTAATGGATTTAGATAATCTAGGGATTTTGGAGTATAATGTATGTTTGCTTGGCTGCAGAAAAGCCCACTCTGTGGGCAAGTGCTTTGGCCTCATTACTACTACAGACAGGAACTTCATGACACCCAAACAGGCCATCTGTTGTGTTGGATAGTGTAATAAACAGCCAGATTCCTTAAACAGAAATGGCACTTATTTTACTATAGGGACAAAGTCAATAAAGCAAAAGCACAGCGCTGGATGCACGACTCAAGTTAGAGGCACACCAGCTAACACTTTACCCACATCTTATATACATTCAATATTGCATACATGTTTACTATTTTAGGCAGAGTAATTGTTTATGATGATTGATTATCATTAGTCCCTTCTTTCTTCTATTAGTATGTTTCCTTCTGGCAATTGTTTCTGAGGATCGATGATCTTCAGTTCCCTTTTCCCAGGCATCTGTTTCCTTCTGGTAGGTTCAGCTCCTTCCTCCATGCACCTGTTTCCTTCTGTCAATCATTCGTGGGGTCTTTTGGAGAAATTCCCTTTTGTTTTTCTCGGATGTTCTTCCTTCATAGCTGCTATTAGTTGTTATCTTTGAAGTTTCTTATGTTTCCTAATTTACTAAAGGTTAGTTATCCTTATAAATCAAATACTTTTAGCTTTGTTATTATGGCGAAAGCCAAAAATACCTTCACTATTTTTCACAGATAGCATGCAAAAAATATGGTTTAGGCATAAAAGCTCCTTCCAAGGTCTTCTCACAGTGACAGAACTGTGATGCAACCATAAGAAACCCACTTTTCCTCTACTTTCAAGGGTATAGATTGAAGAGAAGTGAGACTTTCCATGCAATTCAAATTAACTATATCAGGATCACTGATAACTCAAGAAGGTAACAGTGCCGTACACATACCTGGTTGATGTTTCCAAATGGTTGTCCTTTTTAAATAAAACAAGAAATCTGTTTAAGTTTTATGTTTGTTTTTTGGTTTTGGTGTTTTTTTGTGTTTTTTTTTTTTTATTTTTTTTTATTTTTGTAAATAAAAACCAAAATTTAGATGTCATTATGTTCATTACAGGAACTGAAATTTAATAAACACCTTCCCACACTGTAGTGGGCTCTTGGTTAAAGGAAAATTACACCAAGGGGAATTTCTATGCTGTAGATATCATTGTGTTGCCTGAACATTTCAGACAAGTGTAAATGAACAAGCTCATATAGGAAAAGCATTCTAGCCAGTCTAACCACACAGTCAAAGAGCTCCACATGGTTTAATTTACCCAGCCCTCCAGCTCATGCTGCAATGGTTAACATCCTTCCAGTTCTCAAGTTAGCTCATAAAAATCTTGCTCAGGGTTTGGAAACTATACTGCAATCTGCAAAACAAATATAACTTGAGAAGAAATGGCCACAATAGATGCTAATTGGATTTAATTTTCAGGGTTTTTTTAGCTGCCTTAGCTGCTTGTTAGAGATTTATGGGTTTTTTTCAGATTTAACATATAAAGTGATGACAACAGTGTGTGTTTCTTTGTGGATGTGAGTAGAAAGGATTCACTAGTAGTTGTATACCATAAACCATCAGATGGTAGGGAGAAATCTTTTTGCTTTTCTCATGCACTACTTCCTACTTCTCTTTTGTTTTCAGACTCATTGTCACCCATGAACACGTGGTGCACAAAGAAGGTTTTGTTCATGGTACTACCCATGTAAGGGGGTTTCTTTTTTTCTAGGTCACCCTGTAGATTTTTTGTCACCTACAGACATCAGTAGAAAAGCTGCTGTTTAACAGTCATTGTAAGTGAACTGTTGCAAATCACAAAAGAGAGCTTTACTCTTTATGTTTTCAGGAAAAAGTCATTAACTCTTCTTTAAATCTATTTGGATAACAATAACCTCTGTGACAATAAAAGAATGAAAATATCTTGCTTTAGTTCAGCCCCTTATTATTTGTTTTAATATGCTTAAAGAAAGTTAAGAATGTAGCCTCCAAATAACAGCTAGTTATATACAGATTTTCAGAAACAAGGTAATACAGTACCTTCAATATACTTTACAAGCATTTTTTCCTCCCCTAGATTTAACATTCAGCCTCTTACTCGCAACAGGATTACAGTTACAATTGCTGAAACATTTCATTCCTTCTTAATTTTTTGTTTACATGCATTATTAGCCCAACTTTAAAACTCACAGCATGGATCTTCTTCATATGAATAAAAAAACATAGTCACAGAAAATTTATTGCCTTCTCTCTGATTTCACTTGCTTTTGTTATCAAAAACATTTTTACATCAACAATTGCATATTAAGCCACCATGACATAGGAATTAAAAATGAATCACTACAAAGTGCTGGAACTGTTCATTTTAAATGGAATTAAATGAACCTCTATGATTAAGCGTTCCTTCTCCGCCATGGTATGCGAACTTAAAATAAATATATAATAACCTATTCTAATTCTGAACTTTAAAGTCATGCCAAAGTGGTTGATACAAAACCAAAAAGATATCAGTTGTTGCTGGTAATGTAAAAATATGAGAACACTTCAAACAAAAAGCGTTTGGTGTCAGAATAAGATTTTTATGATTTTACTGTTTTGTCAGAAAAAAAATTAAAGTTTATAAATGTCTTAGAATTTGTTGTGATTTGAGATTTTTTTGTCTATAAAAAATATTCGTTATAGTGTATATACATATTTTATTGTATTGCTGATTTTTTATTATATTACATTCAGGATATTAAAAGAAAAGAAATCTCTTTAATATAATGAATGCATAAAATCTCCTGTCGCTGGTGATTATATATCTTATATGCAATAAGAATAAAATGCATAGCCCAGTAAATGTAATTTTTGCCATTCCTAGTAAAGAACTTTGGGTAGGGTCCAGCAAACTCAGAGGGTCTCTGCCCAACAAACAAAAGCCTCTAGGGGGCTGAGCTTGGGGGAGGCTGTGGGGCCATGCTCACACTTAGCTGGGAGCAGCCAGAAGGTTGTGGCCCATGGTGAAGAAATATAAAAATAAACCCAAGCAGATCCCATTACTGAGGAGCAGGGAACCCCCACCATGAACATCATATTTGTCTCAGGAAAGACTTCAAGATGCTGTTGTCTCACCATAGCCCTCCTTCTTGAGGAAGATTCCACTGTGACCTTCAGGATGCCCAGAGGCATTGGAAAGGAGAGATCCAGGAAGGTCTTTTTGATGTAACAATCTGTACTACATTTTCATTGAGGCTTTTCTGATTTGGACTATTAGGTTAATGCATAAATGACACCAATACTAAATCATTATCTGTCCATATATTGTGTGTTTTCTTTAGCTCATTAAAAAAGATTTTGAGAGTCACAATGTGTGGATTAGCCATAATCTTTCAAGCTTGAACTCACTGGTGAAGTGAAATTATGTTTTAATATCCAGGTACAGCAAAATAGAATTAATAGGGTAGTAGGTATGCAATAAATTTCTAATTTCCCTTGGCCATGAAATCTGCTCAACAAGTCATTTTTAGATGATGCTGCCTGTGTTGGGAGTGAGGCCGTCCCACACCTCCCAAGTGGGTGAGCAAAGCTGGGGGTGGCAGCAGCAGGACCCATCCCCAGTCCAGTCATCCCTGAGCAGCAGCAATATACTTCTGGCTTAAAGTTAGTCTGGGAAGGTGGAAGGACAGTTTTGGGCCAGCAAAAGACAGGCTGGAAGCAAGCAGGAACAGGAAGGCGTGGTAAGGTCCAAGGCTGACCCAAAATGGGGCTCCCAGCTGAGGTGGGTCAGGGAAGTTATGACCCAGGGGTGCTCACTGACAGCCTGTTAATCTAACCCCAAGTTTAAGATTATTAAATTAAATAATTAAATTTTAAAATTCATGCTATTACACTCAGGCATACACAGTGTTATACTTTGACACTTAATAATGCCTCTATCTGATTGGGTTGATTTGAGTTTCCTTGCTCGAAGTGTGGCAGCATGTGCCACACACTTCTAGAAAGCAAACACAAAAATTGCTATTTCAGTACATGTTTTATTTTCAGAAAAATAGACTTTGAATCCTTAGGTTATTTTAATACCATTGCATGGTTAAGTACAACCGATATGTGCTGAGTACTTGTAGAGCCCTGTGGCAACCCAAAATCTAATTTCCTCATTAGCCAGAAAAGCTTAACATGCTGCCGTTCAGGACTAAGAATGTTACTGGTGCTGCTGAAACTCATTTTTTGCATAATAATCTAGAGGCTATAGTACTTGTCTAAGATACAGGCAACACGGATTCTAGGCACTCTTTCTGCAGATTAAATATTCACTGTCTCAGTCACAGCACTGAGAATTCCAAGTCAAAAAAAAAAAAAAAAAAGGGGGCAAGTATTTTCTAGTGGTTTGCTGTGCTCTTAATGGAGAAAAAAATATGTCTAACATAGGACAGACGATTTCCCTCTGCAGGTATTGGAGGTGTCTTCCTCTACCAGCTATATGAAACATTTAGTCGTTTTAGGGGAACAAGCTTATCCTCCAGGGCTAGACACCTAAAATTTAGTGGGAAAAGTGCAGAGATTAAAGTTTAATAGACTGAGTCCTATAACTCATTATCTGCCAAAATATTGTCAAAATCAATATAATCCTATATGATATTTCCATTTGCACAGACCAACATTTTCTCACAGAAAATTGCTAGCCATGTTTAAAAAACAAAGTGTAAATACAAATAAATAACACAATAATATTAATATAATAAAGCAAGAATGCCCAGCAAAGAAACAAGGTCTGCAGTACCATAAGTAGAGAAAAAAATTCAGCTTACTTATTGGTATGAAAATACAACAAGAGAAATGAAAATAATGATGTTGTGGGAGCCAAAAAGCAGACATGCCATTACTCATATGTACCACATACAATACAAATACAAAACTTTAAGGGTTAAGTATGAGTCATCTGGGAAATTTTGTTATAAAAAGAACCACTACTTTTGCAAGAAAAATAGATTAAGATTTGGGGATTTTTCCCCTTATTTTATCTCTTGGGAGCCTTGACAACATCAAAAGGTCTCTATAGAAAAAACAGATCATACTACAATGCTTAAAGTGTATTTCTATTCATAAATAAGATTCTCTGCAAATTATATTTTGTTGATACCATGTTTATGTGACTCTTGATGCTAGCCAAGGCAAATTTGCTCAGTTTCAGTTGAAAGACAGTTCTTCCAGTTAATAGCCTTGCAAAGTCACCCTGGAATTCAAGAGTTAACATGTGTATTCATCTATAATATAAAACATGAAAATGAGACCAGAATTTGTTGTCGAAATCAAAACTTAATGAACAATTCTGTCAACGATGGACAAGGAAAAATAGAATTTAACTTACTCTTTCAGCTTTCCATCAGGTCTTGAAAGATAATATGATGTAGATTTTTTTCTGCAGGAAAACAAGCAGCTATGACTGCAAAAAGCATATCCTTTCAGTGAGAAACCAACCCATATGAGTAATTGCTTTGTTAAACAACACTTCACATATTAAATATCTGCCTCTACCCATCATCCCCGAATATTAAAATGAACTCCTTTAAATGGTACTCAGAAAAAAAAAAAAAAAAAAGAAATGCAGTCTTAAATGGGGTGCCTGTCTTAAAGCAATTCATTAAATAAAGTGACTGACTCCTTGAATAATACAAACATATAACTCTAGTATTTGGACATCTGATTAATTGACATGATTTTGTTTTTACCTTGCCATTTCAATTAGGTGGATAACACTGTACCATAACTTAATAAAAATTGTTCAAAAGCAATGAAGGAAGCAAATGTATCAATTTTATTTGCATAATGTTATCAGTGGAATAACTTAATGGATACTGCAAAAATCTAACTCTGACAGAAGAAAATGGGTTCATCACAATTGTGTAAATTATTCCATCACACAAATGGCCTTTACTTGTTTGACAATTTGAGAAAGGAAGTGAATAAATTAAATTGAAAATCAATTTCTAGCTCCTTGATCAGAATTTGATGGTCTTTTATACTTAAATGTGTTGTAAGCAATTTATTTTAAAGAGTACGAAGGATTTGAATCGTTGCCGTTTTCTGGAAGTGAGGGTTTTACACTAATTTCATTTATACCAATGAAGCTACAATTATGTCTTGAAAGATCGATTTAAATTATTACAATTTCCCAAGATTCAGAGGTCTGAGTCCCAATTCAATCTTTTGCATACATTATGAGAAGCAGACTTCAGCTGTGACTGTTGAATTCACTTCACAAATGAATCATTTTGTGACCACAAGCATTTGAGAAAAATAAGTCTACCAGCCAATGTTTAAAAAAGTGAAAACTTAAAGCCTTCAAAGTCTGCATTTTTGTAACCAGCTAAATATGCAAAATGCCATCTACCTTTTGTTTCAATGGCAGCTGTTAGAAGCAATTTGGGAAGATGTATGCTCAGGTTCTTACAGAGTATTTCACTGATTTATTTTGAACATACATAATAAAATGAAGAACGGGACAGAGAATACAATGATAATCCTTTACTGATTTAGTTCTGATGTTTTCCACGATAGTTAATTTTCTGTTTTTTTCCTTTTTCAACAGTGGAAATATTTGTTATTAAGTTTTCTAACTATATGATGACTGATTAAATTATAATTGATTAATTACATATACAATTAATTTCTATTATGCCTGTCACGGATTGTCTTAGAGTAATATCCATCATTGCATAGTATCACAACACATAATGGATGAATCTCCTTTTGTTGATAACGTAAAAATACCAAAACTCTTTTAAATTTTATTTTCCAAAGATGTGCTCTAGATCTATAAGTGAATTAATTAGGCCTAAAGTTTCTCTGCTGCTCTGACCTTTCCCAGCATTGGGACGTTTTTCTCTACTACTCTGACTGTTATCACTGGGCAGATATAGTGATGCTGAAGTTGGATAAATAGTGCATATTTAGTCATAGTGAAGAAGGATGAGAAGTAGCTATACAGTTTTCCTGCTTTATTCCTACTTTACAGTTCTATTAGCTAGGTATTGGTTACTGATAATACAAGGTCATTTGGACAATGCCCTTAATAACAGGTTTTAACTTTGGGTCAGCCCTGAATAACTCAGGCAGTTGGACTAGATGATCGCTGTAGGTCCCTTCCAACTGAAATTATTCAATCTAGTCTAGTCTAGTCTGAACAATTTCACTTATGTGGAAATCTGTTAATGTGCAGTGTTTTTTCCCTTCAAATACATCCCAGATAAGAGCAGAAGGGATACTTGTATGCGATGTAGTTTGGGGAAGTACCAGTGTGTTTGAAGGAATGCAGCTGATATCTCATAGCCTATTAATTTTTTTAGGATTTTGTGCTAGCATAGCAATCCATAGCTGAGGCATAAGTCTCCATATCTGGAGTAATTAATGTTTTTCCTCAAGATACCTCAACTATTTATAATGGGAATGCATGTTTGTTCAGAGATCCTAGGCAGGCTTGTGAGTTGACAGGCTCTTCATATTCATCTCAGGTTTATGACAGAGAAGGACCATTGCTGGGTAACATCAGNTTTCCTCAATGTACAGTCTCATTACTCTTGAACACAAAGCTTTTACGAAAATGGTATCACAAAATAGTTACAGATATTCCATCAAATGTGATATTAAATGAAATTTCAGCTTTTCCATATTACAATTTTAAATTCTTATTTAGTCTTATTAATATATTTAACATTCAGCTTCAAAACTGTACAATATTTTAAAATGTTTATAAAACTAAAATTTACAGCTACTAAAAAATTCTGAAGGCTTTATGCCAAAATGTTAAAATTTTGTAAAGGCATCTCTCAAAAAGGAAGGTAGATCATTAACAAAGTCTAGAAGCCCTAATTTTAATAACAATTAAAACTGAAATGAGAAATTGAAATTACTAGTGTAAAAACTGTAAAAATCATCCTGCAGTAACTGATCTTATGCATGCTTTTAGTCACCTTCTAGGTAAAGTTAAGTGATCATGTTTAAACTGCCTTTGAAAAGAAGGGGCTTTCACTTGCTTATGTTTAGCAATAGAGTTACAAAACAATCTGTACATTTCAGTGTATTTAACTATTAATTTTTTAGCTATCCAGCTTTGGAAATGTCTAGCACTTCTAAGTAGGTCAGTTCCTTCTTTATTCCAGATATGCAATGGAAGGCCAAGAGTCATGCTTATGAAAGCATTTGCTATACTTTTAATCTTTCTTGTTAAAGCTGGAATGCCAGAGCATTTTTCCATTTGTTAATGAACACCTCAAAATACACAAACAATAAATCTGATATCAGTACTTGACAACAGCAATTAAGATATGGCCATTGTATTTGCATAGTCTCTTAAGAAAAAAAAGATTCAAGTGTGGCTCTAAGGCACCAAATCTGCATAATACATGTACCACACACACCAACAGTAATTGGATATATTGCTATAAACAGGATGTTGAACCACTTGTATATTCCTTGTAAACTTTGATTGATTGTCTCTGTTTAACTTATGCCCTTGTGTATCTCTTTTGAGAACTATACTAGACCTACATTGAATTAAATACTCCTGGCTCACAATGGACTCCTAATACATTACAATATCTTTAGAAGACAGACCTGATTTTTAATGAGCATGTATTATTCTTGAAGTACTACTTTTTGAAATCAGAGCTCAGATGATTAGAAAATCTGATTAGCAATCAGAAAGAAACTGGTCACAAAAGACAGTCTTAAAACACCAATTTTTCTTTCAGGTTTATTAGTGTGTATTTGTTTATGAAAAAATCTCACAATAAGATGATTTAGAATCATGTTATTCAAACAGTACAGGTTTGTTAATGGAAACATTTAAGAAATATTTTAAACATATGTTTCAATATGGATCTTTTAATATATGGTTATGAATAAAAAAGTAATGTTATAAACCCCCCATTTCTATTAGAATTTTCAACATGGAATTCAGTATCCATGCACACAGAAAACAGTATTTGATATTGTTCTGTTTTAAAATCCTATTTCAGAACTTGCCTGCAATGGGTACTTATGTGGGTGTTTCACATAGAGGACCCCTAGCACACAGACCTGAACTGTTTCTCTGACAACCTGTATCACCTTCCTTCCTAGAAGTGTTACACAGCTCTGGTATAATGCTTTTTTTTTCCATTAGATTAGCATAAGTGACAAATCACTGTTCACCACTGATTCCAGTTACTGATTCTCCTTCATTAGTATAAACTCTGGCGTAGGATTTCTATGCACAAACTTCAAACACAGCAGAACTTTAGGACCCTTTTGGGGCCCAGCATGGACCTTCATAATGTCAATTACATGATGGTTATTGCTAGTAATCCCCCCACAGGCATGTACTACCATTAGAGATATCCTGGACATACAAAAAGCTGGGCTGGAGAGATGTCATAAGGACTGAAGGGAGAGCAAAGGAGCTACAGGTGATGCATGCTCTAGAATGGCAACTGACGGGCAAGTATTTAAAATGATCTATGACCACAAAATCACACTTTGGTACCCGTACTGATGCTCAACAGCTACCTTGTTCTGCAAGGAGTAAATAAGCTACAAGATTTGGAGAAAGGAAGAATTAAGAAAACAAGACTTGGCTCATTGTCCTCACACAACTATTAAGTATCATTGCTTTTGTTGGTGAACTTTCTTTTGCATCAGTGTTCCAACTGTCTGTGTTAGGTGTTTTATATACAACCCATTAAGTAAACGGTAGTTTAACCTGGAGAGTAAAGATTAGATGTCTTTCAGGCAAATAATTTAATCGTCTCTCATCTGGATAAGTCAGACCTAAACAAAAGTGCCAGAACTTTTAATTGGTGAACAATTCGTCATGATGATCGTACTCGCGTTTTCCTTAATTGTTAATGTACAAGTTATACCTTACTTTGGTAAAGAACAGATTTTAGAGCATGAAACTCTATATTTAGCTAATAGTCTGCTCTGTGCTTTTCTTCTGTGTATGGAAGGCACCCACAAAACTACAATTTGAAAGACTTACTTCCTTTACTTTGGTGTGAAAAGAAAATTAACTCAATGAAAGAGCATAGAGCAAGACAACAACTATTTTTTTTTTTTTTTTTCCCCCCAAAAACTGGTGCTCAGTGTCTCATTTTTCTGAGACCAGCCTCCTTTTGTGAGAAAGGGGATTGAACTGGGTCTGACTGGGACGGAGTCAACTTCATAGCAAGCCATACGTTACTATGTCTTGGATTTGTGACCAAAACAGTGTTGGTAACACATCAGTGTTTTAGCTATTGCTGAACAGTGCTTGTACAACAAAGTTTTCTCTGTTTCTCACTCTGCCTCAACTAGTGAGTAGCCTGGGGATGCACAAGAAGTCGGGAGGAGACACAGCTAGGACAGATGACCCCAACTGAGATACTTCATGCCATATTATGTCATGCTCAGCAATAAGAAAGGAAAGGAGGTGGATTTTGGGTACATATCCATTGCTTGGAGACCAGCTGGGCATCAGTCTGCTTGTGGGAGGTGGTGATTGCCTTTGCACTATTTGGTTTTTATGGGGTTTTGCTTGGTTCCCCATTTTCATCATCCCTAATCCCCCTGTCCCCCTATTTTTTTTTTTTTTTTCCTCTTCCTTTCACTTCTTAAACTATCTTCGTCTCTAACCACAACTTCTCTTGCTTTTGCTCTTCCTATTCTTTGCCCCATCCTGCTACAGAAGGAGCAGTGAAGGAGTGTCTGTGTTGTCCTTAGCTGCTGACTGGGGTCAACCCAGCACAGATCATGAGTATTACAAATTAAAATCTTTAAAGAAATGTGAAAACTCTTGCTTAGAAGTTCCTCAGAAATGAAAGAAATTCCATCTTTCAAAAATACACACATTTAATCTTTTAAAAATACATGCAATTGGATAATATTTTAATATTAGATGGTGATTCCTTTCTTTTTCATTTTTTTTTTTTTCTGTGGGAATGGCTGACTACTTGAAATTATACATGAGCTTCTAAATACGTCTGAAAATTTTTTGATATGTTCAGTACTGCTGATACTTATTTTAGAGCAAAATAAAAACTCCAAAGTGACAGTAAAAACATTTCCATCCTCATATTCTCATTAAGAACATATATTTCCCAACAGTATTATCCAAACAGCACATGCAACATGAAGAAAGTTAGGAAAATCTCAGGGCAGAATAAGGATATTGTTTTCAAATGGAAAGACAGCTTCACAGATTCAACAGAGAAAGATGGACCTGAACAAATGCAATTTATGTTTGAAACTATAAAACATAGCATAGTAATATTAAAAACTTTTGTTGAAACATGTCAGTCCGTAAAACAAAATCTTCAATATTATTGCATCAAACATCCTATGAGATTATTTTTATAGCTTTTCTCCCTTCCAAAGACATCATCAAGTTAAGTCAAATCTCAAAGATTTCATTGTAAACTTCTTTGACTAAGTCCCAATAGCTAGAATAGAAAGAAAGAAAGAAAAGAAAGAAAAGAAAGAAAGAAAGAAAGAAAGAAAGAAAGAAAGAAAGAAAGAAAGAAAGAAAGAAATGCATAAGGGAGGTACTATCGACTTTGCATTAATTTCTATCTGCTAGAGTTATTAATCTTTACACAAAAGCTTTTGAACTAGAAATTTATTCTTTTTATTTAAGTAGTCCATCCTCAATATTTTTTAAAAGTCTAGTATTCCTGGGAATTATATTAATTATTAACCTTTGATCAGGTTCATTATTATATCTTATCTGTCTGTGTAAGAGGAAATGTTATCTGGCTCCATTGTAGCTGAAACCACACTGCCATTGTGTGTTACAAATTAAAACTTAATATTGTTGGCTCCTGAAAACTGATGAGGGAGGTGTGGGATCAATGCTTTAAATGTTCCTAGTTTCAGGGGAACCATAAAGGGAAATGCCAGGAAGGGAGATGACACACAATATCACTATATCCTGCTCTAGCTTTTAGATGAAATTAGGCTATTCAGATGAGAGCTAAATCCTGGCAGAATTTGGAGCAATCTCTTGTTCATCCCTCAGGATGGTTTCCGTCCTCTTCGTTTATCCTAGTGTGATCCTGTGGCTTGTTTTCTATCCCACTTTATTTCTCTGATACTTTAAACTCTTATTCAGAAACTCTCTCTTGAAGCACTGAACAATTCATTACTTTCATATGGCTATCATTTCCCATTTCTCTTCTTATTTCACTGATCATTCCCTTACTTACTCTTCAGAAAACCCTGACGTTACCATATACTTGTCAATGACAGACAAAAAAATGGCTGTATAGAGAAAAAAAATAATAAAGGTGGTGGTTTGTGTTTTTTTCCAGTGGATTCATTGTCTTAAACCAAGTACCATAAAGCTGAACGTACTGCCTGACTGGTTTTATGATCCCTGTGCATCTGCGGCTGTTCCTGTCTTTTGCTTTCCTGACTGTATGTAAATCACCCAATATAAAAAGGGCCCCTAAAGTTATCCACAACATAGGTCTCTCAAAGACCTATCATCTTAGATTTGCTTCATTTCTATAAGTATGAAAAAAAAATTAATCTCAGGAAAGTCTCAGTGGGTGATTGAAGAGTCTTCTCGGTTGAGTAAATGTAACAGCTTTGAACTCCTGATTGTCATTTGTAAAACCTCAGTCCACAGTCATGATTTCAGATGTTATCCATGAAAGCTTAAGTCTTAATTTTTTATCCCATTGGTCATGTATAAATGGCAAGAAAATTGCTAAAAAATATTGTTACTTTGAAGTCTAAATATGGAACAGATCCAAAGATCTGGACATTAATCTGAGATGTGGGAAGTTCAGGTATTGTAACATCTAATGTTTAAACATTAAAAAATTAAAATTTTTACTCTTGTCTTCTCATTTTAGGATTAATTTTAATTTGATTATCTCTGA
>VXBH01005941.1:27049-54644 GCA_013400035.1 Rynchops niger | reverse complement strand
ACCTATTAAGCAGATCATCAGTTTCACCTGACAGATATTTCTGGTCAAACTCACAGAAATGCTTGTCAGAGCCCAGAATAGCCAACTCCAAGATCCAGGCACTCACTGAAGAATCCAACTCTAACTTTGCAAGTACTTTTTTTCTGATGCTTTAAACTTGAATACACATGTGGATCTTTATAGTGTCACAAAGCTGTTCACAGCTAAGTTGTACCCAGAGCTGATGTACTATAGCTGCATCAGTGCAGTTGTTAAGAAAACATGGAGCTGGCTTTCAGAATCTAAATTAGAACTCTGCATAGATTTACACCATTCGATCTACCTCCACATTTTCTGAGTCATATTCCATTATGTATTCATGTATAAATACTTACACATCTGTGCTTATCTATAGATATATACCTGCCCTGGCTTCTTTCTTTCCCATCTGTTGCCCTCCTGACAATCTTACCACTAACCGTGAGGTTCTTCATTGCCTACTAACCCTACGTGATATAAATGAAGCAAGAGACCCAACTGCATTTTCACATATCAAAATTAATGTACAATTATTGGGTCATAGTTTCAAAGTTTTTTTGTGCTTTTTTCATCTTTGAAGCATGTTGATTCATCCCAAAATTGAAAATGACTTAAAAACAGAAATCTTTGTGGAGATGGAAAAAAATACCTGTAGCAAAATATTTTTTAATATATATGGCAAAGGAATGGTCATTTATTACCTAGTCTTGTAGTTCTTTTAGAATAAATATCAATACCTGCATTACTGTACAAATTGATTTTTTAATTGTCAATTCCTAGTTCTTTTCAACACAAGAGGTCAAAATATTGTAATTGACATATAATCTTTCATTTAATAAAACTGCTGGTTTATGTTAGATCTTGACATTGAAGCTGGGACTTTTTGATGTGGAGTACTCTTTGCTGTTCCCCTTTCTCCTTGTTTTCATTGAAAATCTTTAATTATAATTTCTAATACTTTCACACTTAAACAAGGAATGTAAGTGATCTGCAATTCCACAGTGCAAAGTTAGATAGGAGAAAGGAATCAAATTCAAAAGCTAAAGACTTTTAAGACTTTTAAAATGTGGCCTCAAATAATAATGCATCAAATATTTTGGGGGGATTTTCCTGAGTTCTGAAGAATTTAATAACAGATAAATTAGATACATAATACTTTCATTAAAACTTTCTATGTAAAAGTCTCATTGTAGAGACCAGCATGGAACCATAGAACAGATATTTCATCCCATATATTCCCACATTGTATGCTATCTGTTTTATGTAGCAACTGAGTTATTCAGAAACTTATATTTAAGTTAAAATTATTGTAAATCAAAGGCAAAATGTAGTCATGATTAAGACATAACAGAAGCAATAATGATTACTTCCTCATTAGATGTTAACAGTGTCTGTGCTTTACAAAATCATTGAAATATGAACACAAACATAATAATTAGCATAACTAAAACTGAAATAAAAAGCATATCATTATTTCAAGTCCTCTGTGAATGAGTTTCCAATCTGAGTACAAAGGTTTTGTGGATCTGCTTTGGTTCCTATTAGCCAGCTCTGAGGCAGTTACATCTTAACCAGAACATATATAAATAGATACATTTGACTATGTTTGCATTACAAGATGGAACTGTTGTATATATGTGTAGCATTCTGACTTTCTTTCTCAAATTAATGGAGTACTTTGCAAACAAAAATAATCATAGAATTCATCCCAGTGAAGGAGCTCTCTAGAACATTTCATATATGAAAGCATTTGCTGGAGGGTTCTCTATCAGGGAATATTAAGATGTATTTAGTTTATTTATTCACTTCCATTTATAATACCAAACATTTGTCAAGCCCTTGTCTGAACTGGCTGAGCCTTGCAAATTTGGGACAGATAAAGAAGAACAAATTAAAGATGCTTCTGTAATTGATATTGCTGGCAAGGAAGTGTCACTGGCGTTACAGATGGATTCAGAGCTGACACTGAGAAAAAGGAATTCAAATAGTTCATGACTAAGTGCTCATTGAGAAGCAAAGTACAGATCAGGGAATAGCAGAGGAAGCTGTTGGTGGTCAGTTTCAATCTAAGCAAGACAGGAGAAACAAGAAGAATTTGAACCTGAAAAAATTGTTTCCAGGGAACAGGTCAATAGATAGACAAGTCAATAGGCGTCCAAGTACAGTCAAGGAGAAAGCTGGCCTGCCTTGAAGAAGATAGCTGGGAAATGTTAAATAGAGATTAGTTTATAGAGGACAAGAATACTGATAGAGATAATTCTCAGGACAGAGAACTAGAGAATAAGGATTTAGGAACTGAATGCATGAAAACACCTGATACACAGTCACAGGTAAAACTAAAATTGGAAGGAAAGACTTGAAGATTCATGCAAATGCAGAATCCGTATTCATATTGCATAAAAGAGAGGCAGGCCTAGCATAACAGATAAAGTTACAGCCCATAAATATAAAAGCTAATACACTCCAAGAATTTAAATAATAAATAATTAAGAAAAAAAAAACCAAAACAAAACAAAACAATCTGATTGGCCACAGAATAGTTTATGCCAAGCTTCTGGGTAACTAGGAAAACAGATTAAACATGTTTTTCAAGAAGGATGGCACTAAAGAGGCTCCAGATATTCTGGATTATTCATCTGACCATTATAACTATAATCACATGTGAGCACACTGCATAATTTTGGTGTTTGTGTTCCAGTAGAATATTCAGGCACTTAAAAGACATTTTTTCACCCAGCTCAGAAGAATCTAAATCTTTTCATGGTATTTTATTGGATATAACAGTACTTTAGGAAGAAGTTTATACTCATCTGCAAAAAAACAGTCATGAAGAGCCTCACACTGGAAAAGGTGTTGCATTTGGACCATATGAACACAAGGACAGACACATATGGAAACTGCAAGACATCTCCCAGGCTACATTTTGGCCTTCCTGTTTGAAATAACAACATACAGAAAATTGGCAACCTCAGTAGCCATATATCAATATTTCTAAGTAAAAATATTAATTTTCTGCTGTAGATGGGGATTCCCAAATAGTTTTTCTAGTACAACATATGTCACAAAATGTGTTATAAATACACATTTATTATCAAATAGTATTGTACACACCACGAACCTTTTCAGATAACCTGGCAAGCTGTCCTTCAGGTTTGTTCAGTTGGTGATTGGCAACGGCCCTCAGCTGGTGAACAATCTTGTATGCCTTTTCTTTTTCTTTTTTCTTTTTCTTTTTCTTTTCTTTTTTTTTTTTTTTTTTTCTTTTTCTTTTCCTTTTCTTTTTTTTTTTTTTTTTTTCTTTTTCTTTTCCTTTTCTTTTTTTTTTTTTTTTTTTAATATATGTACTGGAATGGTAGAAAGAATGAAACACACTGCAAAAAGAATGTAATTAATGGAAGATCTCTCTTTAGGTTCATAGAGCTACTTATAAATAGAAATTACTTCAATGTGAAGTGTCTTTTTCTGAGCAGATAAAAATAGAATATTATATTAGGGTAACCTTATAATAAAAACAACTCCCCAAAATCTACAGCTTGAGCTGGGAAAAACTACCAGCTTATAAAGATAGTAAGAAAAAAAAAATAATGTGGTACATTAATATAATTTAAATATTAAAGGCTTCTCCTTTAATCCCCTTTTAGGGGATTAAATAACAGTCAGTTATAAGGATGTGCTGTCCTCTGACTTTGATAAAGAATCGAAAGAGTCACTGGCACTGAAAAAAGGAATATATCAGAATAAAGAAATAGTCTTGTCCCTAAAGCAACTCTCTCTCTCTCTCTCTCAAAGAAAAGTTTCTGCCTAGAATGTTCCACCTGACTGACTTTCTTCCAAAGAAAGAGCATTCACCTCCAAGAGATTCAAACATTGTTATAAAAGGAAGAGATGAAATTTCAGACCCGTGTCAGGAGTTGTTTAATGACAAAATCCATAGGAGTAGAAGCTATTTACACTTTATGAGGAAAAGAGAACAGTAAGTAAAGCAAGCTCCTTCTTTTGTCCTCATTTGCAGCCATTATGTTGTATGTCTGATGTGTTAGACTGGGGCTTCAAACCTTGAGCACAAGGCTTGTGGGAAGCCTCTGCTACAGAGAAGTAGGGACGTTAATTCTAACAAGAGGACTTTCTCCTGCCCTGTCTGTCAGGGCAATAAAAGGCTCCCTGGCTTCTTTGCAGTGACTTTGTTGCTCTTAAAATGGCTAAGCATTGACTTTGTGCATTATTTCAGGTTTCCTTCTCCCTGATAAAACTGATATCTAGGTGAAAGAAATATCCTGCGCCTCACAAGGTATCTGCTACACATCAAGCTTGCCTTCTTGAGCCTCAGGG
Organism: Rynchops niger; assembly: GCA_013400035.1. Lineage (NCBI taxonomy): Eukaryota > Metazoa > Chordata > Aves > Charadriiformes > Laridae > Rynchops > Rynchops niger. The sequence goes on along the minus strand of VXBH01005941.1, from coordinate 50,297 downwards.
TGTTGTCTCCACAGAGTGAGCAAAGTGCTCCACTGTTTTGGTTTTACAGCAGCATCTCCGTTTTCAGCTTCACAGACTGTAGCCAGCAGCTTTTGTATTTCCTTCCTACTCCCACTGAGTTTAGTATAATTTTAAAGTATATTTACATGCATCTTCTGAAGAGTAGGATATTTCATTTAGGACTTTTTTCCCTGTACTTTTTTGTTCCGAATATGCATTTTGCTGCTTCTCTAATATGCTGGTGGCAGGCTCTTTGCACCTTTGTTCCCAGTACAGCATCCCTTCCAGAAAAAAAGGCGTGCTATGCTAAGTGGAAAAAAAATTCTTCCCTGAGAGTACTGGACACAAAGAGCTCTCTAAAGTTATCTCTGTTTTTTTAGCTGAGCAAACACTTGGGTCTCTCAAACTGTCTGTCTGAATAGAGTCATGCTTAAGTACATTATGCATACACCATTTTGCAGGACTGTAAAGTGTGCTCCTGAAAGTACATATGCTTGCTAAGGCAAAGCAAGGGGTTTGCTTGGCACCGTGCACAACTGAAAACAAAGAAGAGGCACTTCAGTTGTTAAGTACAGCAGCAGCTTTTATGTATGCATATACATTTCATAGGAAGTAAGTGAGCGACGTTGAGAGAAAACTCTCTTTTTTAAGGCAGAAGTAATATTATCTGAAGGTATCGATATTGCCTGCATTCCTCAGTGATTATTATTTTTTTCCTCAATTTTGATGGCCAAATGGTGACTTATCCAGGCAGATGGGATGGGCTAAAATGTTCCTTACTGTTCCCCTTGAAACAAATACAGGGCTCAGAGTTCCCTGTGAAAGAATATTTTTTCTCTGGATTAAATTTCAGTTATCAACATATTTTCTGGCTCTTACAAACTCCCACCCAGTCAGATCTGCAAAATGGATATTTGAAATATTATTTTTGCTGTTAATGGTGGCTTAGGGAAGTGAAGTCTATTGCACTTCATATGGGCTGCTGTAGTCAGTCCCTTCCTGATAACTGTTCTTAAAATGAGGCTGTGGAAATGAGGTGTCCTATGAGATGGATGATCTCCTTTTCCTACTTACACTAGCAGCTGCTTCTTTGTAGTCTGACTTTCTTTTGTATATCTCCCTAAGATCTATGTCCAACTCAGCTATAGGACACAGGGCAGCACAAGCTTCCAATGTTTGTTCTAGAGCTTTTTGACTTTTATAAAGCAGAATACAAATGTAAAAAGCATGCAGTCACTAGCATGACAGAGAGGAGATTAAGAAAAAGTAATAATCAGTAAGTCATTAAAATGCAGAAAAAATGTATTGGTGGTTTCTTTATTTTGTTTCAGAAAGAACTCTTTTAAAATCCTGGTATATTTTTGCAACAATATACAAAATACTAACAAATAAACTGGTAGCAGTAACAGCTGGTACAATGTAAAAGAAGAACCTAATTGCCAGAAATATGTAGGTAATACAGTACTTCACAACATAAACTCAGACATCTGTGACTGTTTTTATTAAAACCTGAATCTCTATGATTAAAGGTAGTTTCTCTACTTCAAAAGTTGATTCTACGGCCCGAATGAAGTTAATCTGTTTAATATCCTCATTACATTGTACATGATAATTTTTGTAGCTTATTGTATATCAGGTGAATCTAATATACAACAAGCAACATAATCTTGTGATTTTTCCATTTAGTGTGAATTACAGAACTTCTTTGCACCAAAGAATAAGTACAGACTTACTATTTTCTCCTCTTAACCTTTCCCATGCTTCTATGTGGTTTGGAACATCTAACTCATTAGAAGTAATACACACATGGAGACCACAAACATTGAGATCAGTTTCTCATATATTAGGAAAAGCATATTAATATCGACTTATTTGGGCATTTTTTTACTTTAAAGACTGNTTTTTTTACATGTGATGTCTAAAACATTTATTTCATAACTGTAATATCTAATAATTATAAATATCAGTGATATATCTACACCCTTAGAGGATTTGACAGATCTGTGGCATTTCCTCAAGACCAGATTTTCTCTCAACACCAAACCCAAACAAGTTTTACAGGAACAGCTGGAGGACGTTCTCTGGAGACGGATGCTCCTATTGGTGATTTACTATACTGCTATTATGGCTGGATGGTAATTGGCACACATTCCAGGGTGTTTGTATGTAAAGCAAGCATGTCACAAAATGTAATATGCACACAGCTGACTAGACCTAGACCGTGAAGACTCAAGGTTCACAGCCACTGGAGTTTTGCAGACAGTATAAAACAGAAATTAGGAAATAAAAATTGTATAATTAAAGACAAATGCTGTGAATAGTTCATAACTTGTTTATATTTTTTTATTTTCTTGTCTTTTTTGGCTGTCCATCAACAAATCTTTTGATTTTTTTCGTATGAAAAGGTAATAACAGTATCTCTTAGTGGGTTCTGTTGTTTTGGGGTGGGTTTTTTTCCTGTCTGTGAACTTTAGGTTTTATAATTTCAAATGTTGCTGTGACTTACAGAAATATGTTTACAATGTCAAAAAGTATGTAATTTGTATTTCGATTGAGTCTTGAAATTGACTAATAGTAACTTGTTATATTACAATTTAGAAAGTCCTTCTAATGTACAAAATGGTGTAGTTATAACATGAAAAGCATAATTAATTTTACACAAGTATTATTTGGATCAATTTATTTCTATGATCAGTATTTTTAAATAATGTAAAAAAGGTAGTCCTTTGTAGATGTATTAAAGAAATTACATCTTTTTTGTTGTTTATTTGTCAGTGCAAATGTGGGTTTGATGCTTGATCTAGTTTTGAAATTACAGCATTGAACTGATAATGGTCATAGATTGAAAGGACAATAATACTCTAAACACCTTTTTAAGCATATTTGGGTCACAGCTGCCTCAAAAGTATTTATGAAATTATATAGCTTGAAGAAGCTTTTATGGTATCCGTTTGCTTGGTTTCATATTTTCATAGAAGGCAGAACCACGTACGAATTCAAGGATGTGGAAATGCAAATGTTAAAACTGAAGATCTGGATTGCACACATCTATTTTAAGACATGTAAGTAGAGAATTAAATACCAGACTATTTTATTCCACAGAGTTAATCTCCACTTCCATTATAATCTTTGTCACAGGATGAATTAATTTTATACTATTTTCTTTTCCCATTACACTCTTTGACATGAATATAGTCATACGTCCTTTTCGGAATGAGTAGATACTTTCAGAACTCAGAATAATTCTACCTCTGATGGTCATATACACAGTAACTTCAGAACACTTTAAAAGAATTACAGTTGTATCGTCATACAGCCGAGCACATATTTGTATATGTCTACAGAATACAACAGAGGTTTCCAGTTAGCACTGCTCCAATTCTGATGCTAAGGCAAATATTACCATCTGATGGCCACATACTCTTTCAGACATTTTCATTATGTTTCAGTACCTTGTCATTGTCTTTTTCTGGAAACAGATTGATCCTCAAGAACCTGCTTCATGACTTCACAGTCTCTGGTAAACAGACTGGTTTTATACATTTTCAGTGTTCCAACAAAACAGCACTGTGTGCTCGCTTTGTTACCATCACTGTTTTGTTACTGTTTCATGTTTTTCAGCATTACAATGTCACAGTTATTTCTTCTGGTAATAAGAATCTGGCCAAAAGTCAAGACATATAAATTGGATTCAGTTATGGGAGAAAATGATGCTCAAGCCCACTGTTTTGTTTTGTTTTGCCATTGTTGTTATTTTTGTAATCCTATTTATTTAAAAGTCATGTACAAAGTCCTGCTACTCTGAACACAGCACGAATAAAAGAAAAGGCAACTGTTGTCAATAATAGAGGAGGAAGAGAGGTACCATTTTTCAATAATATTTAGATTAAAAATACCCCCTCAAAACTACATTTTCTGTATCTTATATACCTCCTGCAGTGCCTTTTTTAAAAATCAGTGTATACCAAGTGAGATCACAGAATCACAGAAAAACCTATGTTAGAACTGAATCTTAGTCCACCCTCCTGCCAAAACCCTGGGATATCTTTATGGCAAGAACAGGCTGCTCAGGCCCTTCTCCAGACAAGCTCTGAAAATCTCTGAAGGCAGTGATTTCCCATCCTGTCTAGGCAATGTCCTATGAGGTTTAACCCCACTTCTGGTGAAGAATCCTTCCCTATCCTATAACTGTAGTTTACTTTGCTGCAGCATCGTGAATCTTAGAATCATAGAATCACTCTGGTTGGAAGAGACCTTTAAGATCATCAAGCCCAACCATTAACCTAGAACTGCCAATAAACCATGTCCCTCAGATCTTTTACGTGTTTTAAATTCCTCTAGAGATGGTAACTCAACCACTTCCCTGGGCAGCCTGTTCCAATGCTTGAGAACCCTTTTGGTGAAGAAATTTTTCCTACTACACAATATAAACCTCCTCTGGTGCAGCTTGAGGCCATTTCCTTTCATCCTATCACTTGTTACTTGGGAGAAGAGACCAACCCCCACCTCGCTACACCTCCTTTCAGGTACATGTAGAGAGCAATAAGGTCTCCCCTCAGCCTCCTTTTCTTCACACTAAACAACCCCAGTTCCCTCAGACGCTCCTCATAAGACTTGTTTTCCAGACTCCTCACCAGCTTCAATTCCCTTCTTCAGACATGCTCAAGCACCTCAATGTCTTTCTTGTAGTGATGGACCCAAACCTGAACACAGTGCTCGAGGTGGGGCCTCACCAGTGCCGAGTATGGGGGTACAATTACTTCCCTAGTCCTACTCACCACACTATTCCTGTTACAGGCCAGGATGCTGTTGGCCTTCTTGGCCACCTGGGCACACTGCTGGCTCATATTCATCCAGCAGTCAACCAACACCCCCAGGTCCTTTTCCACCAGGCAGCTTTCTAGACAGACTCCCCGAGCCTGTTGTGTTGCATGTGGTTGTTGTGACCCAAGTGCAGGACCCAGCACTTGTCCTTGAACCTCATACCATTGGCCTCAGCCCATAGATCCAGCCTGTCCAGATCCCTCTGTAGAGCCTTCTTACCCTGAAGCAGTTCAACACTCCTGCCTACTTGGTGTCATCTGCAAACTTACTGAGGGTACATTTAATCCCATCATCCATTACCTCTTGATCTTCTGCTGTTCATCTTTGGCAAGGGTCTGTCCCCATCTTCTCTGTAACTCCCTTTTCGGTAGAAGACTACTGCCTCTTCTGTCTAAACATACCCAGTTCTCTTCATTTCTCCGTTCATGTGATGTGCTCAAACTCCCTAAGCACCTTGTTGGTCCGTCACTGGTTTCTCCCCAATTTGCAGTCCCTTCCTTCTGTTGGGAGAGCTGAAATGGGGCAACATATTGCAAAGGTGACCAAGTTGAGGGGAATAATAACCACTCTGGACCTGCTGCAATGTTTTTGTTCATGCAGCCTTCATCATCTCAACGGCATGCTACAGATTCATACCCAATTTGCTGCCTACCAGGATGCCCAGGTCCCTTGCTGCAGACGTGCAGAATTTTTTCACATTCTTCTATCTATTTGTGCCTCACCTGAGTCATCTTGATCAGTGTCAAATGCCTGTGTTTTAGGAAGTAGCTCCTGTTGTTGAGATAATATGATTTTGCATACATCTGGTTTTATCCTAAAACCAGTTCACTCCAGGTCAATGAACTCTACTTTAAAAGTCATAGCCTCTTCCCAAAGCAGCTGTTAAAATCTGACTTTAATAATCTTTACTCCCTGAGGCTGTTGCCAGTCCCTCAGGAAGCTTCACATTTTTATTCCTATTCACTCACACTCAGTTGTGGAAATTCCCATTTTCCAAAATGCATAGATCTGACTGTTTGCCACCAGTTTCTCCTCTGACTCAAATTGCTCCTCAGACCAGCCCTCAAAGACAAATGATATATTTCTGGCCATAAAAAAAAATAACCTGTTTCTCTAACTTAAAAGTGAGGAATGGGAGTTTCAGCCACTTGTTTCAATACGTTTCAATATCTTTAATAGAACTCACCCTTTTGAAAAGGGACCCTAAATTGTTAGCATGGGAAGAACACCCTTAACACCAAGAGCAATAAGGAAACAAATAATTAAACAAATTACAGATGCCACAGCCTTTATTCTTGACATCTCTCGATAGTGTCAACCCAAAATGTGGCATCTTTCAAAGTCCTCATTACCCTACCCAGTGTTGAAGATGAGTTTTTCCCTGCACATTTTTTTTTTTTCAGCTGTCAGGATGAAACTTCTTTTACTGTGATCCTGAAGAACATTTATGTGTTGGGTTTTGGTTTTTTGTTTTTATTTTTTTTTTGTGTGTGTGTTTTTTTTTTTTTCTATGAGCAGCTAAGAAAAATACTATCTTGAAGAAAACAGCAATTCCTTTTTTATTTTATTTTTTTTTTATTTTTTTTTAATCTCATTTTCTATTACTTATATTATGTTTAGAGTTCAGGGACATGTCAGATATTACAAGAAAATAGGAAAAGATGCTATTGATGCCAACAAGGAGGTCTCTGTGCTAGGATTATTTTTTTTGTTTGTTTCTTTGTTTTCAGTGTGAACATCACATTTCCTTAATCAGCCTTCTATGGTTTACCTGCATTTTACCTGGGTAAAATATAAATATAGTCTATCATTCACTAAGGTATTTGACAACTTCAAATGGAGAATAGTTTTACAGACACAACAGCTCTGGAATATTTTTCAATGTAGGCAGTTGATCATAGTGCTTATTATACTTTGATTTACCCTATTACTTTTACACTGTTTCCCATATTGACTCCAAGACTTACCACTGCGACTAAATAAGCATTTACCATAACTAAAGAAGGTTTCACAGTTTCATTGATGTATTCAAATTTGGTCATGTCTGAGAGAACTCTGTCTTATACAGTTGCATGATCATGTTAAGTTTCTAATTTCTTGGAAGCTCAAGCCTAACAGATCCACAAGGGTATAAAATAGGAAACTGCACCTCATATAAATGTCTTATGGATTGAGACTAGAAGATAATCTTAATGTGAAGCTGATACTTTTCATCATTTCTACATTACTTGCTCCTGTTGGCATTAAAAAATAAAGAAAAAAAAAACAAAAAAAAAAAACAAAAAAAACACCCAAAACAAACAAAAACCAAAAAGTCACCCTGAAGATTTACACAGATGCCAAAAAATAATGTTATTTTTATATAGCCGTTCGTCAGGTTCTCCCTCTGTACTAAATTCATAATAATTAAAAGAAAAAATGTCTTAGAAGCAAATCACATTTACTAGATCTTCAGATTCAGATGTATGTTTCCAATTCCATGTACTACATTTGCTTTGAAAATTTTGGGCTTGCATGTACTCTGAGTATTTTCCTACTCTGTACATGTATGTCTTTTCAGTACCCTTTTATTCCTTAGGTAGAAGATGAGCACTGAGATGATGGACTCTGGATTGCATGTTGTGCTCTAATCAAACTGTTGAAATTAAAACTCTATTACATTGTATACGAATTTGGACTAAGCAATGTCATAGTCAAACTTCAGAAACCTGTGGGACTTTTTACATCAGTGGGCTATAATATAAGTTCCTAGCTATAAAAATAGGAAACCCAACATCAGCCATTAAAAGAATTACTTAAATACTTCTGAAGCTGTTAAGGATTTGAAGAACATTTCTGTAGGGAATAATTTTAATGAGAGGCCAGAAACATTTGAACACGGTTCAGAGAGCAGTTCCTTCACACACTTAAGTTACTTCCCTCATTCTGATTATTTATGGAGGAAGTATGTGTTTCCTGAAACTATTCATGGCTAATAGAAATTGCACACAATTCTCAGTTTCTTGAATGGAAATAATTCCTTTTGATCACTTCCCTCTCTATACAGTCACTGCATGCAATTTAAAATGTTGAAGCAAAAAGGCATATCTGTGAAAGCACACACTATGACATCCAAACGAATACCAATGTTTTAACTCTATTTAATATTACAAAGGATGCTAGCAAGTATTTACAGCAGAAACAGTAAACAAAATGAAATTTAGTTTAAATTGAATTAACTACAGCAGGATGACATTGTAATACATGGAAGTGACAAACAAAAACAATAACTTGAAAGTTATTGGTCTAAAAATCAAATCCTCTATTCCTTTGTTGCTCTTCTAAACTAAAGAGTGTGTAAAATATTTTATTTATTTATGTAAGGAAAATAATGCATTAAATAAAATAAAATTCTCACCATAGAACAGAAAATCTACTGCATCACAGTTCTTTTTATTCTTTTAAATCAGTATTGTGATGCAAAAGAAAAGAAAAGAAAAGAAAAGAAAAGAAAAGAAAAGAAAAGAAAAGAAAAGAAAAGAAAACACTGTAGTTTGGTAAACCACACAATGAAATCCACAAATAAAGTATTGCCTAAAACATGCTATTTTAAGACTATGCTATTTCCATAACATTTCATCTTATGAATGAGGACTCTAATGCTAATGTACCAATAAAAGTGTTCTCTGAATGTGTCAAAAAAGTGATATCAAAATATTTTTTCCTCCATTATCACAAGTAAAATAATTTTTTTGCTTAAAAGTGACTTTTGTCATCTTTTTATGAGTGTTTAGTTCTTGGGTAGATGTGGAACTTCTTGTCGTGAAATTTGTAGCATTCATTTAACTAATACTGTTTCACTTTTCCCCTCTCCATTTTTTCATGCAAATGGAGCTTTTGACAATAGACTAAAATCAAAAACACAATGACAGAGGGGAAAAAATGTACATGCACAGCCCAGTTTGAGGAATGTCACAGATTTCTGTCACATTGCAGCTTTGCTGAGACATAATAATTGTCGGCAGTTAAGTTATCTTTGTTCAGTAATGTATGCTTCTTGGCATATTCACAATGAGAAAAGATAAAGGGTGATCAAATGGAAACCAGGGCTGCTGCTGCTTTTACAAATATAATTTGATTCCTCCAGAATCACTGAATGCAAACTAAGCCAGTGAGAAAGTCAGTCCTGTCCAATGTTGCTGCTAGCATTACCATTCACATTTTCAAAATTTAAACAACAACCAGAAGTTACACAAGAAAGAATGCTTACAGAATTATTTGGTTTTTTTTTTTAAAGAATTTTATTCGTAGTGAAAGTCATAAGTCAACACAAACAAAAAATGGTTCTTTTTTATAATACTTGGCTCAAAGTATGAGATTAGTCTTTGAAGGGGTGTAAATAAATAGAGCTGTACCGACTTCAGTGTTGGTCCACTAATGGAATCAAATAACTATCTAATCTAGTCAGATGTGAGACAGGTGTTGCCCACATGTTCATGAATAAACAAAGCATGTCCTACACAATTCAGAGCAAATGATTACCTCTGCCATCAAAACCAGACATGGTACACGGAAAGTGCAGAATTAATTAAAGTACACCTGGTAAGTATATGAACACTTGTGACTAGGAGAGATAGGCAATGCTATAGGCAATGCTTCTGAAAGTAGGCCAAAACTGGCTTTCACAAGCACATATTACCATTACAGCTTAGTAGGCTGAATTAAATCTCAGGTGATAATGCAACCACTATCCCATTACAGAGACACCGATATTTCCTTTGCTCTGATGGGAAAAATTCTTGTCCTAGACATGCATGGACACAAGATGTTATTTTTCAGCCTCCTGTGATCCCCTAATGCATTTACCTCCAATAATATATAGCCCTAAAAGAAATCAAACCATTTTCTTTTGTCATTTTAACAAACAGCAACTCTACATAAACATGATCATAAATATTTACATTTGTGTTATTTCCTTAATTTAGATAACCAACCTAAAATATAGTTGGTTTCTTCTGTTTCTTTGAGAAGAAACACCTAGAGAGTTTAATAATTATTGTACTATTAACTTCAGGCTCATCTATTTTGACCCTCTCCTACCATAAAGTTATAGATGTTGCCATTATGTTAATAATACAATATACGATTATAATTCTCCCATTTTGACATTCAGCTTACACACAAATTAGCGGCATACCTACCTTTACTGCAGCCTCAAAAAATTATCTTCCCAGTGTGGTTAAAAAGCTACACATATACTACTTAAAATCTGCCCCCAAAAAGCTGAAGGGAGTAGGGATCGAAAGGACTTTTCAAAATTTTAAAATGCATGAATAACTCAAATTTTGCTTGATGAAGAATTACTATTACTGGAAAATAAAGTTACTGGTGTGTGTCACAGAAGGACACCTGATGGAACGGGAGGTTTATTCACTCTGCCATACCAAGCTTAGGTCCTCAAAGTGAAAAGCTTTAATGCAACAACACATGGCTGCATCTTCATATACATTCTGCTTATGACTTCCCTGCAGAGACCAGCAATAAGAGTGCTAACTAATGCCAAATGCAGTGTCTTGGAAGGCTATTTTGTAGCAGTCACCAAACACCCAGCAGATTGTAATAGCTTTTAATCACTAGTTGAGGAAACAGTGAAAGTAGAGAGGTAAAAGTCTGGGTGGGACTTTAAATCCTATAAATGGAATAATAAGTTTTAAACAGGTAGCTATTTGCACCTTAATATATGTTTATAATCTGCTGAATATGAGCATAATGTAAACAAAGGGATAAACAAACCAGTAAATATATGATCAATTTTAAATGCAAGTAGAAATCTCTATCAATAAAAATGTCAATATTCCGTTCTGGGTAAAAAAACCCATATTTTAGTACAGTGATTTATTTCATTGGTTGCCTTGTAGATATTCCCAAATAAAGCCTCCATCCTTTTTTAAAAATTCAAAACATAATAGTTGTAAGGATATATTCCTTTATAAGCATTGTCTATTCAGTGGCATCTTAATGTCACTGGATCTTGATAATTCAGTGGAATAAATTTAGTAAAAAAATTGTTTCAGTGAAATATCATTTGTATTCATTTCTAATACTAACACATAGATTATTGCTACCTCCAGACTAGGAATTAAAACACCCCAAAATGAAGGATGAGAACTGGTAACAAATTACAGCTCCGTTTATGCAAAGAATTCAGCTTTTAACTAAAACTGCTGGACTCTCATAATTTCATTCTCCTCCAAATATTTAGTTGGAATCAAGTGTGTCCAAATTATTTAGAAGCAGTTGTAGAACCTGTACAACAGACTGTTCAGGTTAATAATCTCATCCCTTTTTGTTGTGAAATGAAGAACATAGTATTTTTATCTTTCACAGATTTATACAAGAACAAAAAGCTATGGAAAGCTCACTTATGTTGCCTTTGAGGATAAAAAAGTATCTCATGGAAACACAGAGTGAATAAAAAGACAGTATTAGGATAAAACTTAATTTATTTAGAAAACTTACTCATTTGATGCTAGAAAAAAGGACATATACTCTGCTTTATCGTAGTCAATAAAGTCAACAAAATGCTATATGTGGCTTGACCCATTTTAATACTGTTGTGACAAATATAAGCATGCATCTAATGCCATCAATGCACAAAGCGTCTGTTTATCCTTCCATGACTCTTGAAGTTCATTCAGCAGCTATGAGCTTCTTTAAATATGTTAGAAGTTTGCAGCACCATGGCTGAATTCATATGATCATATACTGATTGAACAAAACCAAGTTACTTAAAGTTCAGAGAGAACTTAAGAAGGAGGGAACTTCCATTGTTCTTTTTTAGGAAAGAACAATGCTGTGAGATCACAAGCAGTGGACGCTTATAGTAATTTTGTTGAACTGACTAGATGCTTTCTGATGAAGGAAAGTTGGTAACTGCTCTGTGTTGGTGATTTAAAGTAGCATCCATGATACAAGAATAGTGCTTTAACCAATAATATTATCTAATACATGTGGTAGGGATTTGTTTTTAAGTTTCTGGTCTCAGATGCAGGTCTATAAGACCATATAAATTCATCTGCTGTTAATATTATGCATAATATCAATCATAAACTGGGGCTCAGATTTGCAGAAAGCATTCAAATGCTAGAAAAGGAGGCCATGCAATTAAAAAAAATAATACATATTTCAGATTTAGTATAAGAATCTATTCATATAAGACACATTCAACCTTCCTGGTGTCCTATTTACTTTTAAGAGCATTCTGGGTCACTGATAGCAGCCCAAATCTCTGTTATTAGCAAAGTTAACATTGTTCTATGTAGCTGTTGTGGTTTGGGATGGACTGGCCAATGAGACCAATGACAGATGCTATCCCCCACCTCTCTCTCCAAGGAGAGAAGGGAGAGAGATAAAGAGGTTTATGACTTTAGAAGGAACTTAACTACTTTAATGAACATGTTAATGAAATAATAAAAAGAAAATAAGGAAATATATACTAAACCAGTATTGAGCTCCCTAATTCTGCATAGGTAAGAATTTAATGTCCCAAAGCAATTAGCAGGTTTGGCTAATCAAAAAGTTATCACAATAGGATGAGTGAAGGTTAGTTTTCAGCCTTGTTATTGAATTATCTGTCTTGGGTACTTTCAGTCAAGGTCTCAGTGTCATTGTCGTGTTAATTTTTGTATGTCTATTTGTTTTAAAGTTCAATACAAGAAATAATTAGATGTATATATGCAGTGCCTTGTACAGCTGATAAAAAAACCCAAACATTTATCTGAAAGTCAATAGCTCTGATTTAGTACAGCAACAAAGATGTTGATAGTATTTCTACCTTTTATTCCCTGGAGTACTTCCTGTAACTTTTTTTTTTACTGTTAGGAATTAATCTTTCTCTTTGCATTAAAAGATGTCTATCATAGATTTTTAAGTCATATTACTCTGGTTGGTAACTTTTTCCATAAAGAAGTGAAAAACATAGCACCCTTATTAGCAAGGTAGAGCATATAGCCTTTAATCAATATTAAAATGCACAGGTTTACATTGTTGGAAGGTTGATTTTTGTATGCCAATACTAGTAGACTGATTTTCATCTGAAAAACCTAGTTAATATATGGAAGTAACTTTCAGGGTAAGAAAGACGAATACATAGATATGAAAATAAATCTGGAAAATCACCAAAGAATGTGCAGGAGTAAAGAAACTCAAGTCTTAGAATTTGAACTGAGATTGAAGAAAAGGAAAACTGCTCCCTTATATTTGCGATGTCACTCAAGTTTTCCTATATCAGTATAAAAAGTCCAAGAAAAGCATTATCATAAAAATATTTATTTTGTTTCTAACTAAATTCATTGGAATAAATACGGTGTTTATACATTCAGTTATAAAAGTATTTTTACAACATCTATATGGGACTTTAAACATTTTCAGAAAAAAAAAAAACACAGAGGAAAAAAATGAAACTAAAAATAAAAAACTTACATTTCAAAATCTGATAGTAATTTGACTCTTTTTGCATGTATTATGCACAGTTATTTTCAATGCCTATTATTAAGACATCTTCTGAATTTTCATAAACCATGTGCATCACATTTCCCCCAGACTTTGCTGCTCACTTAAATCAAAGCTTGGTACAAAGTTGAAATAATACCTAATATAAATGATACATGAGTCGGAGTATGAATAACCTAGGTTCAAAATGATTTAGTGTGTATGCCTACTGTACAAAACCCAGACTATTTAGCTTGTCTGTTAGCCTTTACTTGAATTCAGAAATCCCATCAACGTACGTTTCACTAATGTACATGTAATGTACATGTAACATTAAATGTATTTGCTTTCATTATGGAATCATACTATTATTATTAATCTTCAAAAAAACATCCCCAGTAAAAAGAGTTAAAGTAGTCTAAATCTTTGATTGCTTGTATAGTGATCAGTTTGTGGTTTTGAAGTACAATATTAGATTGCATTCTCTGAGGACTTAAGGAAATAAAAAAATTCTTTTCCTCCAGTGTTCCCTTCCAATCTGACAACTTTAACTGGTTCTTTGGTCATGAGGCAAGCATTCTTTATTCATCAGTTCTAAGGCCTGCATTTTGTCTCTTCAGCAAGCAAAACTCCTGCAATTCTTGGGAGTTTTCCAGTCTCAGATCCTACTGCAGACATGCCAGGACCTGTGAGTCCCCTCCTACCAACCCATTCTGTAGAACTGCACCCACTGCACATGACTTATCCCTCCCAGTGGGCCACCACCCTGGTCCCCAGAGAAAACTCTTTTACAGAACATAGTATACTGTGATGCCCAATAAACTGTGTGGGAATGATTCAACAATTTACACAAGTAAGAATTGCTTAAAAACAACATAATTTTGTGACGTAGAGAAGTATTGTGGAATAAAAGCATAAGAAAATTTATTTTCAAATTGGTCATATTTGTATGTATGGATTTGATCATGACCAAGTATAATAAGTTTCAATTATATACATTTTCAAATAAAAAAATGAAGTTAACAAATCTTGTTACTTTTCCTTTGAAAATATTGCTAAATTGTATTATTCCAGTTCAGTACAGTGTCATCAATTTATTAAGTTACCATTACATATATCACTAGGGCCTCTACTGAATGTGACAGTTGCATTTCCCTATTCTACTTGAATGCTTTCTCCACAGCCCATGAAACCTCTATAGCAATTGCTGATCAGCAAGTAAATATTCAGTAAGTAAATGCTCTAAAATAGTGCCTAATTGAGAATGAGTGAACAACGTCAGCTGAAACTGACTCTAAGGAAGGCATGTTCATAGTGGCTTGATCAGCCATGCTTGTTAATTCTAATCCTGACTAGATCATTTATTTCTGGAAGTGTTAGTAATAGTAGATAGTAATTATTCCACAGTGAAGAAGAGTGCAAGGGGTCAGTTTCTCATTAAAAAAGGAAAATTAAACACATCAGATTTAAAATAGTTTTTCACCTTTTATTTAGCATTCTTTTGGAGAAATTATTTCCAACTAAATTAAATAATTTATGTAGGAAAGGAATTATTTTTATCCTGTATAGAAAAAGAATGCCTTCATATCATACATTCCCAATAGAAATGAAAACATAATAAAACTCTTTTAGGCTACATTATGATCAAACATGCTGTAACTTTAGGTCTATTTAAGAATAAGAATAGGAATTCCTCTCATCTTAGTTTCTTCTAGACTGCAGAGTAAGTTACATACCAAAATAAATATTAAAGTAAAAATACATTTTACTGAGGTGAAGATGTCCAATAAAAGTATTGATCATTTTGTCTATTATGGGTCAAAGGAGTGAAAAATGAATGAGAAAACTGCTTTAATACAGTTTCAGTTTACTTAGATTTTGAAAAGAATTGTCAAAATTCATAAATCAAGTAAATTTCCTAATTATTAAGCCACATGATTAATATAAAAACCTCTGAAAGTTAGAAGTCTAGCTCCTTGTAGAGATTAGGTTACAACTTAATTCTGAGATAGCGATGCAGAGTGGGACTGTTCTTGTATATTTTTAGATATGAGAACCATAGTCCTTTATTTTTGTGAACTAGAGTAGGATCTAAGGATCTTCCTTACCAGAGATATAGTTTGACATGTAAATCCATAGTAATCACCTTTAAATCCTATTACATTTCATGCAGAAAACCGGAAGTATTCAGAGATTGTCCTATCTGAACTGTCTTATATACCTATGTGAGACTGGCCATACTGCTAAAATCAGAATAATAGAATGGTTTGGGTTAGAAGGGACTTTTAAAGATCATCCAGTCCACCCCCTGGAGGCTGAACCTGATGTCCATGGCCACTGACATCTTTCACTAGATGAGCTTCCTCAAAGCCTCATTCAACATGACCTTGAACACTTCCAGTGACAGCACATCTACAGCTTCCCTGGGCAACCCGGTTGAATGCCTCTCTACCCTCTCTGTAAAGACTTTCTTCCTTATATCCAATGTAAACCTACCCTCTTTAAGTTTAAAACTGTTGGCCCTTTTCCTGTCATTACAGGCCCTGGTAAAAAGTCTTTCTCCGTTTTTCTTGCAAGACCACTTTTAGTCTGGATAGATCACAGTAAGATCTCCACTGAGCCTTCCTTTCTTCTCTCAATTTTTCTTTATAGGTCCTAAAAAATTCTTGTGGTGATTATCTCCGGACATGAGAAAAATTAAATCAGATGAAACCCATCAAAATTTCTAGAGGAAAACCCGAAAAAGAGGTAAGTCTGTTGGAGTCCAGTTATGCACAGTGACAGACCCATGCACACTCAAAAGGATCCACTCATATAAAAGCAACCACCAACTATTAATTCTGATTACTGAAATTTGGCATCTGTGAAAAAATTTGCACTCTGAATAACCCCGAATCTGTAAAATGTAAAGAAAAATAATTTTTGTTAGACTTTTGAGAATTATTTTTATAAACAATTCCTATTAAATGAACTTGTAAAAATACAAACATCAGAATAACACATCAGTCTAAAAAAAAAGTAAAAACTTTTGGTCAGGTATGATTTCACAAAATGTATTAAATGGCTTACGAAATTTAATGTAACTGGGTAAAATTTCTACTGTGAAACTGTTCAAAAAATATGTTAATTATATTGACAAATTACGTCAAAACTGGAAAACTTGAACTCTCAATGAGATCCACTCACTGTGACTGACGCTGAGAGTGACCTTCAGCAATACTGTAATTGAAAACTTGTGTCTGGAAGGAAAATAAATTCTTGGTCTGTATATTTGAAATACAGAAATAATAATGCCCACTTATATTTATAAAAGCATAATGACGTATGGGCAGAAATGCTCTATATTTTGTAAGAGTCAGATGTTAAGTGTTCTCTACTAATTAAAATGCAGACAAACTCTCACTCAGATACAAGACCATGAATAACTGTGACATTTACCCAATTGCACCTTGCCAGTTCACCATTTAATTTCAGCTGTGAATACCATTTCGTTAATTGATTGTTTTTCTTCTAGCTGTAAATAAATGCATAATAAGTGTTTTTATGGCTATTTACTACTTCAAATTTCAGTATTCAGTGTTTTGTCATTTGAAGTTCAGTGAAACATGACCTAACATATTAAACAAAGCAGCTACAATATATGGTGAAATATTTTCCCCAAGTGCCCTTCTACACTGATATATAGATATTTTAATTTATGGAATTATGTTAATGGTGAGCTGGATCTTTGAATTTGTATCCAGATCTTATGTCCATTCCCTTTTTTTTTTATTTCACTGGTTCATCTATTTTATTATGTGTGACTTGGGTAAGAGGTCACACTTTCTGCAAATAAGATTACTGGAAAAAACCATGATAAAATCATGTTTGCTCTACACTTCAAATACCAAATGGCTAAATAAAAGAGTGAAATAAATTATGTCTATTCCTATGCAGTGCCAAAGGGCAACAAGAATTATTTTTTTAATACATTCAGCCTTACATTCTTGTCTCATTTTAGTCAAATATTAGAGAATCTTTTCAATAAAGAATTCTCAGAATGCTTTTGCATCACTATAAATTATTTCTAAATTATACTTCAGTAAGAGTAGAAAGAGGTCTAACTTATAATTCATATCCTAAAACACCGTTTCTCCCTTTTGCCAGCAAAGGGTGAATATAGCTAAACACTTAAAACACAAGTAGATCATCAATAAGTGCATATATGCCCAGGACTTTGAGAAATAATGCTGACCTACTGTAAGGTTATTGTTGACTTTATATTTCATGCAATATATCTCATAGCTTGATCTTTCTTTAGCTATAACCCTTCTATGACATAAATTTGTTGTAATTAAGTCTAGGCAAAATCACCTAAAATCATGTTGAAACATGACTCAGCCACTCACACAAAGGCATTTAGTGTCAGTTGAAAACTCACCAGTATCTAAGAGTTGACAGTTGATGGTGTAGTGCCATATTACATGTGCAGGAACTGATGGAAATCTAAGCATGTAATACGGCGCTACACCTATACTCAGACAAATGAAACCCTAGGTGGCTACTTTAAGGTGACACAAAACATGCTCTCTAAGCTTCATTCACTGTATTGGTGTCCCTTTTGAACACCTCCATGGCAAGAATGAAGACACCTCGTGCTCAGGAATCTCATGCACATGCAGACGCCTTCATTCAGGACTACTCATCATACATGGATTGGAGGCAGTCTGACTCCCAGGCACATTAACTTCAGGTAGTGTTGACCTTCAAACAAGGATTATTAGCAGAGAAAATGTTCTTTTTCCTCCCACCCCTGCTTTCAAATCAAATGTACACTGCAGATAAGGCAGGATTGTACATTAGATATTGATATTTTGAATTAATTAATTTGTTTTAACTCTGATTAAACAGTTTTCATACTTCTTTTTTTTTTTTTTTTTTTTTCCCCTGTTATGGGATATGGAGCTCCAGAGAGCTAATTTGTCAGGTAGAAATTAAGAGATCTGAGATGGGGATTCAAATGTAGCAAAAGAGTTTCAGAACTATCAGTTCTTCTTAGAATTTGGTCAGCACAGTGAGAAACAACAAAAGTCTGACAAAAATTTACAGACTATTAAAAACATTGGAATAGATTCCTGTTAATGAAAAATAAAATTAAATTAAACAACAAAAACTTTTTTACATGCTGCTTAGGCTGATTTTACCATAGGAATAAAATAAAAAAAATAAAATAGTTGTTGAGTTTTCCTCTAGTCAAACAATTAATTCCAAAAGTAGATGTAGTCAGAGGTATTTGAAGGTTGCCAGTGCACTATAGCTGTTATGTTGGATTTTAACTCTGATCATATTTTTCAATACTGTATAAACATAATTACTTTCCTAGAAGAGAATTGTATCTAAACACAAGTACTCAGAACAATGGTAAGATAATATAAAATATTCAAAAGGCAAATTAAAGTGGTTAATAATGATTTTTCATAATTTCTACTGGAATCAGTGGAATTCATCAATCAGATCATACCCATAGAATTTCCACCAGAATGCAAAAGTTAAAGATAAACAGATGAAAAAAAGACTTCTTTTCACAACAATGACCCTGTATACTAAAAACAAATTAATTCAAAGCAATACTCAAGAGATATGCATATTACCATAGCCAACAACACACCATCTCATTTTCCGATTCCCCAGTTGTTCAAGAGTAGTAAAATGCATATTAGTATGGAGATTTTTTGCAATGGGGCACACACTTTTTGCTAATGAAGCAAGTCTGTCAGAGCAACAGAGATGGAAAAAAGGGTAATTGGATCTTACTTGAAAACCTTCAGCTTAAGTTGTGGTCTAGAACTGACAGGTCCTGTCAATATTTACAGAGAGATTTATTGGTATGCCATATATGCTCAGAATGACATACATTTTTGTACTATAATAAAAAAGAATTGCATAGAGTTATTATATTACTTTGAACTTATTTGTCTTTTTAAAGTACAAGAGGATTTTTTTTTCGATTGCATAAAATTTAGAATTAACTGCAGGTTTTGGTCTCTGGTTTCATTGAAAATAAACAGATTGTTATAAAAACTGTGAAAACTCATTATTATTTGCATAACTGAAAACCAGGTAGTGAAGCTAACTAAGAAAGATGACATGTTCTGCCTATTTAGAGAATACATTTTGTTTATTTTTATAGTACTAGAACATAATTTTTAAAAAAATAACAAAAGACAATTGTGAATACAAATTTTTAGTATCTAGGTTCTCCTAAATATCAACATTGTATTTCATGCACAAAGACATGGTTGGAAATAAATCACAACACAAAACAAAGATAAGAGACACTTTGAAATAAGCTAAGGTTAATTTTTTAACACTTATAGTGTGCCTCATGAGAGCTTTATGTTTCATCGTTTTCAGTGTCAATATTTTATTAACATGTTTTCATATGATGGGCAGCTGAATAATTCTCTAAATGAACAGTGCCTGACAGAAACCTTCCTTCTAGAAGAATTCTGTGTTTAAGGCTTATCTCCAGCATTTGTCATGTTTTAAACATAAAGTTGAATCTTGACCTGTACACAGAGCATGGCAGATATGTGCTTTATTTCCATTTCCTTTTGATTTTTTGCCTTGAAATAATAAACAGAAAGGAGACCTCTGAATATAAACTGAGATCTGCTATATATGTTTAGAAGGGAAATTAACAAATTTCAGAAAATCCTTGGAATTTGCATTCCTGAAATCAGCCACAAGGTGAATAATTGCATTCCCTCCTCTGCTTCTGTTTCTGTTTCATTTTTACTGAAGCTTTATTCTCACTGAAAAAAAATCATATGAAAACTTTGAACAAAATTGCATTAAGAGACATCAATCAAATAAACTATGATGTTTCATGAACAAAGCACTCTGCTTCTAACAAAATGCTGGTAACATCTGCTGAGTATCTGTAGGTTCTCAGATTTAAAATTTGTTGGGCCATTTTTCTCACCCAATTATGTTTATAAAAATATCAAAAGCTTGTTTTAGACTGCTAGGCTATATTAACTGTGATAATACAGGGCTAAGCTATCTGAAAACCACTTTTTGCTGACCAATGTTATTAGCAGAAGAAGTCTGAAGATGAGCGTTTTTAGAGAAGAAATTTAAGATTTGTACATGTGTAAAAATCTATCCTTTATTTTAAGATATAATTCCATAGTTCCCCGAGGAGATTTTAGTCACTAAGTTCTCAAAAGTACCTAATTGGTGTCCTGAATTTAGTACTTACATCCAGGACAGAATTTAAGATGAACTTCTCTCTACTGTTTTGCATAAGTGACTGTTGGGAATTGCCCTGAAGCTTTGAGTGACTGAATGCCTACATGCTATTTGCCCCCATCTTAAATATCTATATGGCATTTAGGTAAGGTCTGCATGCTTAGATTTCAAAAAAATTACAGAAAAAAAAAAGTTCATTGCATGGTATCCACCATATGTTTTTTAATAAATTTTATTAACAGCATTGTCATTTTGTCTTTATTTCTCCCTAGATCTGTTAGAAGAAATAAACAAACAACTTTTGCATATTTTTATTTTTAGCTTTCAGCTATTTACATATTTTATACAATTGCTCTCAAGTCATAAGGAGATATATTACTTAGTATGTAAATATGACTAGATTCTGATCTCTGTTACATCTGAATAATAAATAACATAAGACTGCCTTACAATGCAAGCAACAGTACAAGCACAAGATGTAAAAATGATTGAGAACTGGAGTTTATGAGAACACACAAGTAAGGGGAATAGAGGTAAACAAAAATTAATCAGATATGCTTGTGAGGAAGCACAAAATAAATCTATGTGGGTTACTCTTCTCCATCAAGCATGTATAATTGTATTGTTTCAAAACTTACTTGCTGGCTCAGTTCACAAGTGTGTTCAAGTCTTTGGAAGCTTACTGTTTTGCATTTGTGAGCCATCTCCATGAACTTATACAGTGCAACTGTTTAGAGTGTTGCTTAAAAATATTCTCTAAACTGAGCTCCATGTAGGGGATGTCTACTGTTTGCAATATAGAGTGCAAAGTGGATAATATCTAAATGTCAGCTGATTGTATTCTCCCTTAAGCAAAAGAGAGGAGAGGAAGGGAAGGGAAATTTTTCAAAAATTTTGGCTGTTAGACCTAAAATTTTGTAATCCCAAGGACCTCCCTTCTTTCAATATATCTGTACTGATGAAAAGAGGTTAAAACTCTTTCTCCTCCCCTACAGAGCACGAGAACTATTCCTTGTTCATGAAGCTTTTTGAAACTCCTCTCTGAAGGAAATCAAATGAACAGGTTGCCTTATAGAAAGGCATAGTATTTGTCTCGACAAGCCTTGAGAGGGTAATTGTTGTATAATACTGCTCATTTTACCACTGGCTACTGTTTTGAAGAGAAAATGCTGAGTATGCTGAGGGAGAACACATTGTAAATTCATGTCTTATCTCCAGCAGCTGTTTTTGCTGATCATGGACAGTCTATAAACCCTGTGCAGTAAGAGAGCTGGAAAGGATGGATCTGAAGAATGAAAAATATGCTGGCAATGAGACAGGTCATCCTGCTGGCCAGCCCATCAGAAATGGTGCTGAGTGTACCTGAGGATGGCAGATGATGAATCAGTGAGTCAGACTAACAGAAGGACGTGAACAATTTGACAGTTCTGTCAACTAGCTCTTGATGGAAAGCAATTAGGTTATGATGAATAAGAGAAATAAATCATGCAGAAACTGTGGACATTTAATTAGAAGAAACCTCCCTGAAACATACAAAATTACAGAAAAACTTTCAAAGAGGAAATACAGATTGTGTTGCCACTGCAAAAGTAAAATGAAAGGCAGAAGGAAAGAGCACAAATGTCCACTGAAAATACTCATATTAATTTCCTTCCTCCTCCTTTTCTTACTGACTTTCCTATCCCTTCCCTCTCTTTCCCTCCCTTTCCCTCCCTCCATCCCCATATTAATTTGAATTTTATTGCAGAATAGCTATAACCTCTCCCTCTCTCAGAATGGAAGTGGAGAGAAATACTCCTCTGAGAGCTGGAGCTCAGGGAGCTCAAGGCCTCTATAGCTGCAGAGACAAAGAGAAACAATAGTGAAAATGTAGTGGGAGGTCAGTGTTGGCCCAAAGAGACACGGTGGCACCTGGGAGAGCAGGACTGGCCAAGTCCTGTTGCCTTTGAGAAAGCCTGAAGTGTAGGACACGACAATTTTAACATTCCCCCATAGCACTCTTTCTCTCAGAAGCAGCATGAATAGTTATGGTGGTCTATACTGGTCAGAACTAAAGACAGGCAGAATTTTTTTATTTTTTTTTCATTGACTAAACAGAATCATGACTTCTACTTCTTATCCTTTGAAATGCATCAAATATGATTAGCTAAAGTAACATAAAAATGGAACTGTGTGCAGTTTTATATTTTCAGTATTAAAGTGGATCAAAACTGAGCTCAACACTGATCATTCTCTACTATGCAAAATCACTTTCTTTATAACTTTATTTAGCTAGCAGAAATAAGCTTTACTTGTCAGCTGAATGGTAAAATATAAGGGAACCATCTCTCTGACTGTCAAGAAAGAAGTCTTGCAACAGGGAGTCTGAATTTGAAATCTCCCATTCTTTCTTAATATAAACTTACAGTGTTTTTACTTTCTCCTTCTACAAAATTCTATATGTGTTCTCTCAGAATACATAAAATGTGATAGCTCATTAATAAAGAATCCAAAAATAATATCTCTTTTTGGAAATATTTTCCCTCTGTTTTATTAGTTACTTTCAGATTACTTTGTTTCCTTAATGTCTGGCTTTGATTGCACAGGGGTCATTGTAATAACTTACTAGTTCTTGAAAAGCTTATTTTCTTAGTATTCCCCATTATAAAGAGCAATTTTTGCTGGTATTAGGTATATTAAGATAGGTTTATGTGAATTTTTTTTTTTTTTTTTTTTTTTTTTT
>VXBH01005941.1:219-21713 GCA_013400035.1 Rynchops niger | reverse complement strand
ATTTACCATCAGTACTGGCTAAACAGGGAGGTCACAGTTGAGTGGTGGCTAGCAAATGTGACACCCATCCAGAAGAAGGGCCGCAAGGAGGATCTGGGGAACTACAGGCCTCTCAGTCTGACCTTGGTGCTGGGGAAGGTTATGGAACAGATCATCCTGAGTGCCATTACGCAGCACATGCAGGACAACCAGGCGATCAGGCCCAGTCAGCATGGGTTCATGAAAGATAAGTCCTGCCTGACTAACCTGATCTCCTTCTATGACAAATGATTCACCTAATGGATGAGGGAAAGGCTGTGGATGTTGTCTATCTGGACTTTAGTAAAACCTTTGACACTGGTTCCCACAGCATTCTCCTGGAGAAACTGTCTGCCTATGGCTTGGATGGGTGTACTCTTTGCTGGGAAAAGACTGGCTAGAGGACAGGACCCAGAGAGTGGTGGTGAATGGAGTTAAATCCACTTGGCAGCTGATCAGAAGTGGTGTTCCCCAGGGTTCAGTAGTTTGGCTTGTTCTGTTTAATATGGATGAGGAGATCAATGATCTGGATGAGGAGATCGAGTACACCTTCAGTAAATTTGCAGATAACACCAAGTTAGGCATAGTGTCAACCTGCTTGATGAAAGGATGGCTCTACATAGGGATCTGGACAGGCTGGATCTATGGTCTGAGGCCAATGGTATGAGAATCCACAAGGCCAAGTGCACTTGGGTCACAACAACCCCATGAAGTGTTACAGGCTTGGGAAAGAGTGGCTAGAGAGTTGCCTGGTAGAAAAGGACCTGGGGGTGTTGGTTGACTACTGGATGAATATGAGCCAGTGTGCCCAGGCGACCAAGAGGCCAACAGCATTCTGGCTTGTATCAGGATCAGTGGAGTGAGTAGGACTAGGGAAGTGATTGTCCTCCCATACTCAGCACTGGTGAGGCCCCACCTCGAGCACTGTGTTCAGGTTTGGGTCCATCACTACAAGGAAGACATTGAGGTGCTCAAGTATGTCCGAAGAAGGGAAATGAAGCTGGTGAGGGGTCTGGAAAACAAGTCTTATGAGGAGCAGCTGAGGGAACTGGGGTTGTTTAGTGTGAAGAAAAGGAGGCTGAGGGGAGACCTTATTGCTTTCTAAAACTACCTGAAAGGAGGTTGTAGCCAGATGGGTGTCGGTCTCTTCTCCCAAGTGATAGGAGAAGAGAAAATGGCCTCAAGCTGCACCAGAGGAGGGTTAGACTGGATATTATGAAAAATTTCTTCACCAAAAGGGTTCTCAAGCATTGGAACAGGCCATGCAGGGAAGTGGTGGAATCGCCATTCTTGGAGCTATTTAAAAGATGGACAGATGTGGTGCTTAGGGACATGGTTTAGTGGTGGTTTTGTCAGTGTTAGGTCGATGATTGGCTCAATGATCTGAAAGGTCCCTTCCAATCTAGATGATTCTTTGATTCGTTGATAAAAGTTTCAGTTATTTCTAAAAGCATGTAATCAAATATTATTGTCGCTGGAATCAATGGCACTTTCACCATGCACTTTCAGAGGACACGATCAGGCCAACATGAATATTATGAACATACTGACTTAGCAGTTTAAGTCCTTGAAGTAGCATGGTTCAAGTGGCAACAATAGAATTTAAACAATGATAAATGTTCTTGTACAAAATGAGAAATGGACTTTAAAATCTAGGTTCCCAAAATGCGATACCATCAGACAGGAAAAAAAAATACGGTAAGAATATGAACATACCAATATGAACAGGAGATACGAAGATGTTGTGAAAAAAGCAAAAACTTCAAGTAAAATTACTTCAATTTTCAGCGTTTATGTCAAAAGACAAGGTATTATCAGAAATTTAAAAAGAAACATGTGAAGAAAAAGTGGTGATAGTATTGTAAATCTTCTGTTTTATCTAATTACCATAGACTAGTCACTTGTATAGCATTTGAAACTCTGCTTTTCCCTTTTTTAATAATGTGTGATTTCACATGAATTCTGACAACATGAATACTTGACATTTTTAAGTACATTCCAAAAATGTACCACAGCTAAGAAATTACAGTTATCTTATAACAGATACATTGCATCGCATTTTCTGATCTGTTTATCTTATAATAGTCCTAGAATTCTGAAAATGCATCATACCCCACTCTGAAATACATTCCTAAAGCTTGCTTTATGCTAAAAAGGAGCAGCTGACTCTCCTAGGTTTGATAAATTGCCTAAAGGCAAGAATAACAAATCCTTACCTGCTTCAAGGATGTGTTTATACCAAGTCCAGGTTCTATCCAACACTGCAACTCACTATTTCAAGACTTGGTTTTCAGATGACTTTAAACTAAGATTGCGCACTAAACCTTGACACAATTTTAAGTTCGTCCGGAATAGTGTAATACACCTTTCATGGTACTTTTCAACAGTGACTTCTAGTATTCTATAGCAGAAAACTTTTGTTGTGTTGCTTGGAAGCAGACAGAGCACTGTCGTCTCAAGCCTTTGTTCAGCAGAGGCAGTGCTGGCAAAGGACAGTCGGCTTGGCAAAGAGGTGGAATAGTAGAAGTTAAGAATCAGTAATAAGAAGGAAACAGGATGGTGTAAAAGTTGAAGAGACTCAAAATCAAGATAAAGGGAAATGTTTGGAAGAAAATGATAAAAAAAATAAAGCAAAGCAAAGAAAAGAAAAAAATAAGAAACAAAATTGTAAGTGCTTTGTAAAACAGTATTTTTTTATTATTATTATTTTAATTATAATTTTTTCTGCATTTATTCTTTGGGTGGATTTGTTGAGGTGATGCACCATCTCAGACAGAGTGTTCTCTGTATTTTTATCTACATGTACAAATATGTATGTCTACCTGTGTCTCTTTGAGCGTATGTGTATCTAACTATACCATTTTTTATATAGAACCACTTTCCTTATGAAGCTGTCCCTAGCTCTGATTTTTTTTTTTTATTTAATTAAAAATTAGTGCAACTAAATACAGAGAAATTAAAAAATAAATGAATTAGGAAACTTTGGGCATTGTGTCATATAGTAAAAAAAAACCCAATCAACCAACCACAAAATGGAGTCATACATCTCATAACATCTCATACATGTGATTGTGAGGTTAAAGTAAAAGTCTTGCAGGCACTCATACGAAGTACACAAAAATGAGCATGAATTCTTAACTAAAATTCAAGGAGTTTGGGGGATAAGACAAACCATGTACCTCTGAAGATGTCTGTAATCCTAAATGTCAACTTTTCACTAGCGTAAATAAAAGTATAATTTACTAGATCACAAACACTAAGGCAAAAAAAGTATCAGTGTCTTATTAAATAATTTGTAACTACTTTGACTGCACATGACAGCATATTTCTCCTATTTCATTTCCTTTTTCTGAGATAAAAGCCTTATTTGACCATGTTTTATGCCAGCACAAAAGCTAACATAAACTGATTTTACAGGAAAGAGAAAAGTAACATGAAACAGTTTCAGCCTGTTGTATTTGTTAAGTTTTGGGCACATTGTTTGTAAGACAAAATGATACATAAATAATCAAAAGGGGTTCAGAAAGAACTGCAAAGGTGATGCATCTTTTTGTCTCTGGTGTTGACCATTACCTTAACCTCCATTCTGGACATATGAAGGCCTATTAGTTGAGTAATTTATTTGATGATGTTCAATGAATAGGCAAGTCAATGAGCAACAGTGAATTCACAGTACAAAATGGATACCTTAAAAGACTAATCAGCTATCTTTTTTATATTTTTTAATTCTACTGATACTAGAAGTAGTAGAAGTTGTATCGTAACACATAAAAACTGTAATTATTTGTGGTGCATTTTGTACTATTTCTTGTGTTCTTGTGTATCTCTGTGGAAACCTTTACTGTCTGATACAAGTTGGTATTCAGATATATCCATCTCTATAAAAAACGTAAAAATCATAGTCATAATACATTTAGTTAATATGGAGCCATTATAACTTTGTTTCTGAATTTGAATTATTGAAAAACTGAAAAAATGATTCTAACATAAAGGATAAAGCATAATTGGCACTGGTCACTTAAGGATGGTGTAAATGGCTCATCAGTTAAAAACTTAAAATGTGGATACACTGCTTAGAAGAAATAAGTCTACACAGTCTTTCAGGAATAGAGAATTATCTTCTGCCCAGAGTATGAACCAGTCAGATAAGAGCCAGCCCTGACTGTCAAGGTGCAAAGCTAAAAGACTCTGCAGAAAAAAGGCACAAAACTCAAGTGAGAGCTGGTTTGTGTCAGAGGAGCTTGAAGCAGGCAAAGCAAGCTCCTGTGCTCCTGGAACTGGAGATGCAAACAAGTCTATGCCTTGTGTCACAGCTTTCCAGTAGTGCGTGCCAGGAGTGGGCTGTTCAGGCATTACAGGAGGCCTATGATAAAGAGGACAGCCCAGGTGAATAAGTCATAGCAGAGACTGGCCTTTATGCTCAGGGCAATCAGTGCTGTCTACTGCTGCGAAAGCAATGAGGAGGCACCAGTAAGGGTACAGGAATGCAGGAGGAAAAGAAACACAATGTGGGCTTAAATAAACATCAGAAGATACTACTGTAGACTAAATACAGCAACAGGGAAGAATGCAGTTGAATTTTCAGCTGAAGATCATTTGATACTAAAGCTTCCTTTTGGCCTCAAAATCTCAAATACATTACAAAAAAGAAATAGGACCTGATTCTGAAAATATGCTTGTGAACAATATCAATTACATGAGTACATGAATAGACATTCTGTAGGATTGAACCAAGGCTAGCAGTACTGCAAATGGTCAAAGTTAGTGTGCTGATCATCCATGCAATGGTTGAAAAGCATTTCTGCATGTCTGAAATGTTTAAGAAAAGCCCTTTCATATTACCCTATTTTAATAGTTCCTAAAATGACCTGCCTAAAATCAAGCCAGCCGTGAAATAAAGCTATGCAATCTGACTTGGCTCATTCTGTTTATGCACAAAATAATAATAGCTTCATTATTTGATGTTAAAATTTTCTCTTTGTGTTTTTGCTTTTCTTTTTCTCTTATCAGAAATACTTAAAGTCCTCACTGACCCTTCTTGTCACTTAAACTTATTCTAGACCTGTGGTTTCTTATTTTACCATAGGCGTCTTTTTTTCTTCCTTTTCTTTCTGAGGTTTGTTGTAGGGTTTTTCATCTCTTACTTCAAAGATTCACTAAGAATCTTCACCTGTAAGTATGGAAATGGCAAACAAAGAGCTCTATCTTGATGATAAATCAAGTACAGTCTTTCTGATTTATCTGTACTTTAAAGTAATTGTTGGAGTGAGTGCAGTTACCATGCTGTACTTGAGGATAGTGCAAAACAGAACAGTTTCCATCTTAGAGCAAAGCTATTCTTCTGTGGTTTTCATGATCCAATTAGAAAGAAATCTTTCTATGACATTTCCGTATGCTTTTATTGACAAATCTTCATTCATAATCTGTGATGATGAAAAAATACAAGGATATATCATTATTTTCTTTGGAAACAATAGCATTTTTTTTAAAAGTCTACCTATTGACTTAAATACTGTTGACAATAAATTTATCTTTATGATGGATTTGTGATTTTACTGATGATGTATTTTACCTAAGCCACAATTTATTTTGAGGATTGTCACATATCAAAATTTGTAATAATCACATTGATGTCAATGGAGTCACTTTGATTTTGGAAGATGAGAAAATTATTCACTCCATTTTTTGTCAGAGATCATAGTAAATATTGGAAGATATAAACTATCACTTTGAGGGACTATTATAAACAAGGTATATTTTTCCTATTATTTTTAAAATATGAAGAACAAAGCTTAAGACCCAGTGAAGCTCAGGTCCTTATACCCAGGTATTAAAAAGTCTCCTTTATTTGAAGTCTCTGCAAAAAAATATATCTTTCTGTCTATTTAATTCATGGTTAAAATGAAAATTAATATCCATTGCAGGTCTTCAATATGGAAAAGTGATTTTTTACGGAAAGGGGTTAAGTAGAACACATCTCAAGAACTTTAAACTTTAAAATAAATGCTACGCCATGACCTTAATATATTAAAGTTAGTAGGAGATCTGTTATTACATTTTAGTGAAAAAAAAACAACAGCAGTTTCTTTCCGAGCAAACGCTATATAAAAGCAGCAAATTTTTTTTTTCCAAAAATTTCTTTTCTATCTTAAGCTACCTGGTCTGCCCTAGATATTATTGTTTAATGTGCCAGTACTCTAAGATATTATATAAGCAGATAAATTAACTATAATCCCTGCATAACTACATAACTACAATGATGTGAGAGAAGGCAAAACAAAAGAAAGAATTAGCAGGGGATAAGGGGAGAGAAGGAAGGAAATCAACTATGAAATTCTCAGCTTTAACGGTGCTTTGCATAGCTTTCTATTTGTTAGATTTTTATTGTTCATCAAGGAATAATACAATAAAAAACAGATGGGAGCTGTGGAACAGATGAGAAAGCTATGAAAGCAAGGAGGAAAAAAGAGTATGTAGCCAACAAGTATGGACAACTGAGGGAAGGACACATTAAATAAAATGTTTTACAGGAAAATCAGCTGCAGTCAGTGGTGAGGGAGAGGTGCATGATACACAAAGCTGATCCATAAAAAAATCAAAAGTACACAACTTTGAGACATTTCTGGTCACAAACCCCATTGGGCAGAGGGGGAAAAAATTTGAGGAGAATCATCTCATGGCTATGATGATATAGAGACAAAAATGAAAAAAAAAAAAAAAAAAGAATATTACACTAGTATAAAATTACTTTGGGGTTTGGGGGATATTTGTTGTAAGAAAGAACAGCACTGTCAGAAAGGCTAACTTCCATGAAGAGGAAGAGATTCAGAAAAGGAGGCAGTGCAAGTTAGTCTGTTTTTTTCTTACAGCTGTTTTGCTTTTTCTGCATTGTTTTTTGAAACTACCTTTCCCAAAAGAAATGAAGGACTCCTGCTTTGGAGGAGGGACACTTCAATAAGTTTTGAAAATATCTGTGGAATCATCTGAGGGGAAGTGTTTTGAAAGGTATTTACAGCACTACAGAATTAGCTAGCAAAGCATCAATGTATTAATATATCTTCTGTTCACAAGCCTTCTTTGGATTATCCCTGCTATGTCTTAAATCATTTTGCAATTGCCCATTAAGAAAGCAGTGGAAAACTTAATCTCTCTCCTTTTCCTTTGCCTTCTCTCAAATCATCAAGTATACATTAAACTGCTTTTTGTCTTGACTATATACAGTGCAAACACAACATAAATCCCACAGCATTATACAAAATCCAGACGTGGAAAAAACCTAAATATTTCTGTTTCATAGCATCACAGAATTTCTGAGGTTGGAAGGCACATCTGGAGATCATCTTGTCCAACCCCCTGCTAAAAGCAAGGTCAGCAAAAGCAGGTTGCTCAGGACCATATCTAGCTGTGGCTTTTATACCCGCCAAGGATCCACAACCTCTCTGGAAAACTTGCTCCAATATTTGATCACTGTTAGAGTAAAAAAAGAGGGATTTGCATATTGAAGTATAATTTATCATTTCATTTTCTTGGTTCTTGTCTTATTGTGGGATATCACTTAGAGGAGTCCAGCTCCTTTTTCTTTGTTCCTCACCCATCAGATATTTATAAATGAGTAAGATGCCTCCTGAGCCTGCTGGTCTCCAGGCTGAACAGATACAGCTGTCTCAGCCTCTTCTAATACTAGTTATCAAAGATTACCATCTCTGTGGCCCTTCATTGGACTCTTTCCAGTATGTCCATGTCTGCCTTGTACTGGCAAGACTAGGACTGAGCACAGTACTCCATATGTATTTCACAAGTCCTGAACACAGAAGAAGGAGCACCTCCCTCAGCCTGCTGGCAACACTCTTCCTCATGCAGCCCAGGAGGGTCTTGGCCTCCTTTGCGACAAGGCTGGAAAGTCAACTTGGTCTCTACCAGGATCCCCAGGTCTTTTTCTGCAGCACTGCTTTTCAGTTAGTCAGCCCTCAGCAGGTACTGGTGCCTGGGGTTATACATCGACATTTCCTTTTGTTGAAGTTCATGAGGCTCCCCTCTGCCTGTTGAGGTCCCTCTGAAAGGCAGCACAGCTATCTGATCTAACCAACACTCCCAGTTTTGTATCTTCTGCAAATCTGATGGGGTTGCAGTATATCACATCATCCATATCATTAGTGAAGTGAAAAAATATTCGTCCCAGTCTTGACCCCTGGGCACACCATTAGGGACCACCCTCCAGCTGAACTTTTTGCCACTAATGATAACCCTTTGATCCTGGCAGTTCAGCCAGCTTTTAATTCACTCCACTGTCCAATTAACTAGCATGTAATTCATCAGCTTGTCAATGAAATGTTATGACATTGTGAAAAAAACTTGCTAAAGTCAAGTTATACATCATCTACCACTCTCCCCTCATCCACCCTGCTAGCCATTTCATTGTAGAAGGTGATTATCAGCTTGATTAGGCATGATTTCCCCTTCATAAATCCATGCTGACAACTCCCAAGGGCCACCTTCTCCTTCATATGCTTGGAATAGGTTTCCAGGATTATTTGCTGCACCACCTTCCTGGGGACTGAGGTGAGGCTCAGCAGCTCACTAGGGATCACCAGATACTCCTTCTCGCCCTTCTTGAAGATGCCAGATCTTGCATTTAGTTACTTTAGGTATGCCATATACCTGTATGCGTACTATGTTGGCCAAATTTCTGAAAGTCTGAAAGGAGGAATTCTTTCATATAAAAAATGTCACAGGGTCAGAAACAGACTCAGAAGTGAATGCCACCCTGTACCTCGGGGCTGTGTGTTGAACAGAGCGTGGGCTAACCCTGCTGCAATGCCCAGTCTCAGCCCTGATAAAGGGGGACAGGCACATCCTCCAGCTGGAGGCTTATGTCACCACTTCTGATGGTGTAGGATGAAAAGCAGACTGTCTCTGATGAAACTAGCCTGGGAGACCAAAGACTGCCTGTGAATGATGATTAGTTCATTTTATCCAAATCAAACATGTTCTTTGATCTTAAAAAAAAATAAATACCTTTCAACTGTTGTTTACATTTAAAAAAACCCCATCAACACAACTACCAGAAAAAAAAAAAAAAAACACAAAAAAAACCAAACCAAACCAAAACAAACAAACAAAAAAAAAAAAAACCAAAAAAAACCCAAACAACAAAATAAACCTTGAAAGTTGCAATGCAGTTCCATACAGAAAGAAATTTCAATTAAATCCCTGATACAGTTAAAGACATCATTGACTGTCCAAAAAAAGCAATTCTCAAGGGAGTTGCAAGCATGCTACCAGTTTGACAATGGTCATAATTTAAAAATTGTTTATAAGTACATTCCTGCATATTTAAAAAAAAAAAAAAAATGCAACAGTATTTGTGGTTCCCAAAGGATTTCTTTGCTGCATTTCAACAAAGGCTGACATTTAGAAAGCCCTTTTTGATAAAGTTTACTCTATAACAAACCACTTACTGTGATTTCAAACATGTTTTTGCATTAGATAGATTCACCATTGCAGTAACTTACTTGTTTTTCTGTAAATCAGAGCCACAAAATATAACAAGATCTAAAATGTACTCCTTACATTTATATGGTAGCAATGGTGTGTAAGAAGCCCATGCTGTGTCAATGACAGGTAATATCCCTCCACACTGCGTAGAAAGTTGAATGCCCTAAAGTTTGAGCTATTAGGTTTACGTGGGATAGCAAGTATTCTGTTGTGGAATATCAACAAGAGAAAATGGCAACAGGACATTTGATTCCCCAAAAGTGGGGAACTAAAATGGAAGCAGTAGGAAATGAGCTACAAGAGAAGCAGGGGACATGCCCTTTACTTCCCATATGGCAGACAACAGATCTCACACCCCACAGAAATAAGCAAAATACTCTTATTTGTTCCTTCTTTTGTTCAGTGCTAGAACTTCTAGCCATTTGTTGAGTTAAAATCATTGATGATTTAAAAAATATGAAAATGTTGTGAAATAGTTGGTGAACACAATTATGATATCACAAACAAAATTTAAGTATGTCAGTGCAATACATTCCAAACATAGCAAATTAAATGTATATCAATTGCTGTTGTCAGATAAATTTGATTCTTATTTATAATACATTGTACATGGCTCTGTTTATTTAATTTTCTTTATTTACCTAAACGATATCATCTAACCATAGCAAAATAAAGACATTTACATGTCATGCCATAAAGACATGTGATTATTCTCTTAGTTCACATTGAAAGAAAAAATGCTGAAGAAAAATCTTATTCTTTCATTAGAAATTCAAAATTGGTATGGTTCCAAAATTATTCTTCAAGATGAATAACCTAAGAATTTAAATATTTTAAAACTGCATGGATATGTAACATGGAAAACAACTGTCAAACAAGAAAAATAAATCTGTTGTCTCATGTCCTTTCCATCCATGCCCTCTTCCCAAAAACTCAACATAAATGAAGCATCGATGAATCCTCATTTCCTGGGAAGAAAAAGAAAATATTAAATTTTCAGGTAAAGCAGAGATATTTCTTCTTTAAAAAAAAAAAAAAAAAAAAAAAAAAAAAAAAAAAAAAAAAAAAAAAAAAAAAAAAAACCAAAACAAGAAAGCCATCAGCACAGTGACAGGCATGATGTTAACACTTTTCAGTAAAGAATCAGTTGCCTATAAGCTGCACATTGTTTTCAGTATATTAAAAATGACTTCTCATAAAAGTACACTGCTGGGAAAATCTAAGCATGCTAAAAAAGAAGTACTTCCAGAGAAGTTTTTCTTGACCTGTAGATAGTGAGATACACACACACACACAATTTCTGTTAGAATAAAACAGAATGTTTTTCACTTTTCTTGCATAAAGTTTTGACTTTGCATCCCATACTATGTTTGCTGTATTTTATTCATTTCATGCAGTTGAATACAACAGCAATTATAGAAAGGACGAGGTGAAGTCATCCAATGACAGAATCACATAGAATACTTTGGATTGGAAGGGACCTTTAAAGGTCATCTAGTCCAACCTCCCCTGCAATAAGCAGGGACATCTTCAACTACATCACGTTGTTCAGAGCACACTCCAACCTGACCTTGAATGTTTCCAGGGATGGGGCATTTACCACCTCTCTGGGAAACCTGTGCCAGTGTTTCACCACCCTCATTGTAAACAATTTCTTCCTTAGATCTAGGCTAAATCTACCCTCTTTTAGTTTAAAAACATTACCCTTTGTCCTATCACAACAGGCCCTGCTAAAATGTTTGTCCCCATCTTTCCTGTAGGCCCCCTTTAAGTACTGGAAGGCTGCTACAAAGTCTTCTTGGAGCTGCCTCTTCTCCAGGCTGAACCACCCCAGCTTTCTCAGCCTGTCCTCATACGGGTGGTGCTCCATCCCTCTGATTATTTTTGTGGCCCTCCTCTGGACCTGCTTCAACAGGTCCATGTCTTTCCTGTGCTAAGGGCTCCAGAGCTTGATACAGTACTCCAGGTGGGGTCTCACCAAAGGAGAGTAAAGGATCAGAATCACCTCCTTTGGTTTCTGGCCATGCTTCTTTTGATGCAGCCCAAGATATGGTTTGCTTTCTAGGGTCTGAGTACACATTGCCGAGTCATGTCCAGCTTTTCATCCACCAGTACCCCAAAATCCTTCTCAGCATGGCTGCTCTCAAACCCTTCATCCCTCACCCTGTATTGATACCAGGGTTGCCCTCACCCAGGTGCAGAAACCTGCGCCTGGCCTTATTGAACCTCATGAGGTTCACACGGGCCCACTTCTCAAGCTTGTCCAGGTCCCTTTGGAGGCCATCGTGTCCCTCAGGTGTGTCAACCGCACAACTCAGCTTGACGTTGTCTGCAACCTTGCTGAGGGTGCACTCAATCCCACTGTTTATGTCATTGATGAAGATATTGAACAACACTGGTCCCAACACAGATCCCTGTGGGACACCACTTGTGTCACCTCCATCTGGACATTGACATGTTGTCCATTACCTTCTGGATGTGACCATCCAAACAATTTCTCATCCACCAAAGTGTCTACCTATCAAATCCATCTCTCTCCAATTTAGAGAGAAGGATTTTGTGGAATACCATGTCAAAGTCCAGATAAATGACAACTGTAGCTGTTCCCTTGTCCACTGAGGTAGTCACTCCATCATAGAAGGCCATTATTTTGGTCAGACAGGACCTACCCTTGGTGAAACCATGGCAGCTGTCTTGAATCACCTTCTTATTTTCCATGTGCCTTAGCATAGCTTCTAGGAGGATCTGTTCCATCATCTGCCCAGGCACAGAGGTGAGGATGATAAGTCGGGAGTTCCCAGGATCCTCCCTAAGTCACCAAGGTATTACTTACTATGCTATTGTTCTGGTATGGTGTTATGGATATATTGGGCATGGGCCTGGAGACAATGGAGTAGAAGTAAAATGAATGTCCAATAGTATTTACTCCAGGGAATGAATAAAACTGTTAGTACTGTTAATAGTGGAAGTCTGCTCTCTGCTAGGTATGAAATGGAAGCTATAGAGCTGTGTTGAGACAAATACCTGCACATCAATGCAATGTGCATATTGCGTAAGCTAATGGAAGGATGAAATGTCCTTCATCAACATATGCATCTGTGCTATAACAGAAGTATGTCCATGATAATAAATTGCTGCTTTGCATGTTTCTCTTTTTCTAAATATTGATAATTCAAGCACAATGAGGCAAGCCAAATTGCAGGAGTGTCTAGAAGCCCAAAAAGCTACTGAATTGTTTGAAAAGCATCAGACGAAGCCACTCTATTTCACCATGTTTTGGACCTAGCCTTGCTGTATTGTTTGGTCCTATTGTAAATTTATGAACAGTTGAAAACAAAAATAATACAAAGTATTAGAGAAATTTATTTAGTCTGGACAAATTGCAGTCATGTGTTTTATCCATTTAAAATCCAGTACTTCAATGTAAAATATCACTACTTTATTTCCAGAGTAACTTAAGAAAACATTTACAACAAAAGTAAACAAATTCCTAATTCGATATTTTTTATGTTTTACTACTACTACTAGTTCTTTTTCTCCCCTTTTCAGATAATAAAATTGCATGTCTTCTGCTGCACTGATTGTTGGCCCAAACTTGTCTGACTACTCTAATGAACAGGGGTGGATTATTAATCATTGTCTCTTGGAGTGATTACTACCTGGCTGTTTCCCAAAGAGTTACACATTAAATGGATAATGGAAAGGCTGCTGCCATGGATAAAAGACTATAAGATATGGGAAGACAAAGGAAAGATGGGGTCTGAAGGAAACTTGCAGCTTAAATTCTCTTCTAACCACACATATTTTTAAGGGACAATTCGTGTTATCTCTTGACTTGTCCAACAATATGCCAAGAGAACCACCCCCAGGAGCTGTTTATTTCTTTGACTGTAAAGGGAGCCTCAGTCACTCACATGATTAACCCTCAGGCATCTAAAGCATGGTCAGTTGAATTCCATCCATGAGAGAGTCTTCTGTGCTACTTGTGACACATAGACTCCTTTCACAAAAGAAACAGATAAAATGAGAACATACTTCTGTTCTAAGACAAATTTACACATTTCTTTAGCTCAAAGAGGACAATGTACCTAGAGGTGCATGGAAATGCAGTTGTTTCATCAGCTGTGATCTGAAGATTTGCAGGAAAGTGATTGCTTACATTCATAGGCATTCTTTGACTATGGTAAAAAAAGATCAACATGAATTTTTCATATTCACATAGAGATGTAGATAGTACAAAACATAACAGGGACTTTAATCCCAGGCTTTACAAAATTAATGCAAAAAGTTTGTGGGAAGAAAGGATAACTCAAGAGGCAACAGGATATGATTGCAATATCATATATAGCAAAAATTGCAATTTTGCTAATAAAAGACTGATGGTGGTTAACACTTTTGGATAAAGACTCATTACAGTGTCTAAATTCTGCAAAGATTTTGATTATAGAAATTCTTAAATCAAGATTACTGACTGATCTTTGTGACACGATGTCTTTGTCTTCATTCTAGATTCACAGGGGTTTGGGGGTTATGTGTCCAAAGAGTTTGCTTTTCCTCCTTTTGTCTAGGCGATGAGTTTGCCTGCTATTATTCCTGCAACATCACACTTTTCTGAATGTTAACAGTTTCTGGCCCTTCATCTGATTTCCTGAGCTTATGATGCTCTTTTGAAAGGAAAAAAAAAATATTTGCTAGGAATATTTGCTAGGAAAAATGAAGTCCACCTTAACATGGAGATTTGAAATGTTTTGAATAGTGCAACCCTGTCTTTTCCTCACGCTAGCCCTGTTGAGCCACTCACCTGTGTTGGACACTACATGTTGAAATATGATTTTACTGTACATTACACTTGGAAAAGCACTGCCTTTAAAGTCCTTTCTTTACCCATTATTAACTGAAAACTGGGCTTCTGGATTGCTGTTAAAAAGCAGTTTTGAGGACAAGAAAGGACAAAGAATGACAACATTGTCTGCTAGCATCCTTGAAAGAGGATATCACCCTGAAAGAAGAAAACCCTACCGATACAAAGCCTTTCTTCCTCCTCTGCAGTTAACACTTTAGCAATTAGTCAGACTCATATCAACCCAGAAATACAATTCAAACAATACATTTGCATAGACCATGATAGATCATTACTTGTTATAAGAGGTTTACATATAGAAAGGGAGAATGTGTATGTCCTATTTTTTTGAAAACCAGCCAACAACATTCAAGACAGAGAAAGCTACTCATTCTGTCCCCACTCTTGTTGGTCTTATTGGTAATAATAATTTATAATTTGGCTTGAGGAGAAATATAAACAAATATACATCTACTTTTCTGTCACGAAGATGTAGGGAGTGCTCTCCTTACCTGCCTTCACAATCTCTGTGACTGATATGCTTGATAGCCATATGCGTGTTAAACTGGATTTCTGAACAGCTATAAGATGTCTTTTAAAGCTCTGACCCAAGGGAAGAAATGTGTTTTTAAACTGCTGTAGTGAACAATAGTTATCAAATTAGACAAAAGCACAAAACAGGAAAACAACACAAGAAAAATAATTTATAAGTATTTGCTATTAAAATCTATTATGGCTCCCAAGATATCCTGCAATAAGAAGATGCTCTCTTTTTTCAGGTCGATGAAAAAACAACCAAAAATCCCACAAAACCTTAAGCTGATGAGAGCAGATCTCTTTGAAAAATGTTATTTTTAAAGATTAACAAATCAATATATACATCAATAACTGCTTACACCCATAATATTACAGTTTTCCTGTTTATTTTTAACTGACAAAGTTAAGGATGAGAAGGCTTTTATTTTAATTCTAGTATATGAGTGATGCCCTAACACGGTTTACGTCTTGGTAGAAGATAATTAAAATACCAACACAATTGTGATTGTGATAGTCTAGACTTTACACTTATTTTTTGATGTTGTACAATGAATTCTTCATTCAGAATGTGGTTGCTTAGTAAAAGCTGAAGTACAGTTAGCCTGAATTTAATAGCTAAGTGTTCATCTGGAGTGAATCATTGACTTTGATGACATTATTGACATGAATTGATTCACTTTGGATTTATGGATAAGTAATTTAGATCTCAATCTCACCTACAAAATGTATTCTAAAAAGCTTATTTACACACTCAGGAAGGGGAGGGTGGGTCAGAGGAATTAATCTCACTTAACTATGGGCATGTAACTGAGGCATATAAAGTAGAAGCCTAATCTTTCTACAGATTCTCTAGAATCTGATTCTACATCAGCCTTAGGAAGCATCTGTTTTTGTTCACAGTTTATGCACAAAGCCCAGAATGAAAAGTGCCATAGTGTGTCTTGGTTACGTGCTTAAATTTAAATGATATATTTTATTCACATGATAGAAAGTATTGGCTGAGTGAATATTAAATTTTGATGCTGTCACTCGGTCTTACACCTGGGTGTTTACTGGATGCTTATAAGTACAGGTCTCGGGACCTGTCTCTTCTTTCTCTATATGTGCTAATATTGTAGTTCAAGCTCTGCAATAAAGGCTCTTCATTGTAGAAATCATTCACTCAANAAAAAAAAAAAAAAAAGTAGTACTAATGGAAGAGACTTTATATGTCATTTATTTATTCTGAGAGGTTGGAACTTTATATAGTTTTAAATATCATGTGCATACATTGCAGCAATTAATAATCCAAATATTGGAATGTTATTAGTATTTTTATTAGTATTTTGGGAAGATCTTCTCTGCTAATATCTTATACCAGAAATCACTATCCTAAACAGAACGTAAAGACCTGAAGCCAGAAAATACAAGTCTTCTTTCTTTTTGAGTGTTTTTGTCACTGAGGACCAGACAAATGCTGTATTTCCTCTGAACGTCATTAAATTACATGCACATAGTCCCTTGTAATGACCTAGGGAATGCACTTCATCTACATTCCATAGTCATGTAAAATTTTAATTACTTTGCTCCTCTTAATATATTTTTTATTACATTCATAAGGATCAAAGAGCATCCTCTGTTGGCTAATACAACACCTGATTCTGTTGTGCTACTTGCTTAGTGTAGCCTTGTGAATAGGGTAACTAACAGTGTTATGAAAGGGTATGGGTTCAATTCCTGTAGAGGATTTGCTTTCATTAAAATTTCTTTTATTGACATCTACCTTCTTCTTACTGGGATGTGACTAAATTAATTTTTAGTTTTAAATTATTTTTCTCGTATTTCTAATTGGTGTATCCAGAAGCCTGGGAGCATGAAAACAATAAGGAAGACATTAGAATGACAAAAGAGATCTCTAGACAAGTTTTTCTATTTTTATACAAAAAGATAGTATTACTTTGAAAAAGAGAAGTTTAAATTCTGACTTAAACTTCTAAAGGAAGCTTATAATTTGAACTGCAGTTGATCTGCAGTTTGAGCTGAACAAGATTTGGGTTCTATCTTATGATTAAGAATGGCAAATACAGCAGCTGTAAAGGAATAACTTTCTTGTTTTAAGATAGAGCATCCCTTGTACTGGATAAACAGAGACCAGCATCTTTCTGTGAGTTCAAGATGAAATGTAGGAAAGGATTACCTTGTGACTTGGTTCTGGATGGAAAAGGTCACTCATGATTATCTGAGTGAT
Organism: Rynchops niger; assembly: GCA_013400035.1. Lineage (NCBI taxonomy): Eukaryota > Metazoa > Chordata > Aves > Charadriiformes > Laridae > Rynchops > Rynchops niger. The sequence goes on along the minus strand of VXBH01005941.1, from coordinate 4,596 downwards.
CTGAATGATTATGATCATTCTTTTCTACATAGGCCTAGCTATTATCTTTTTAAAATGCTCCTTCTTCCAGGCCAAGAGTTAAAGACTCAAAAACACCTATCACGTGCGTAAGCAGGGGCATTTACCTACTACCACAAATGTAAATCTGTAGTATCATAATCTCACACACAAGGTGTAGTTCATATTGATTCACCTCAAAAAAGGTATTGTAGAATCAAAAAAGATTCAGAAAAAGTAAAAAAAAAAAAGTGGCAACCATTAATGGAATGACTTTCATTTACTTAAAATGTGGTCAAACTGCAGAACTCCTTACTACAGGATGCCTTGATGCTAAAAAAATTATATAAACTCCAAGAGAAACTGAACATATTATTAGAAGACAAAGACACAAATACTTACTAAACTTATAGGAACTTATAGGAACTACGCTGTCTCAGAAAATCCGAGGCCTGGTGGACTTGGCAGTGTTAGGTTAATGGTTGGACTCGATGACCTTAAAGGTCTTTTCCTATCTGTGTGAAAGTACATAGAGAAAAGTTATACAAGATGAGAGAGCTAAGATTGCTGATACAGGGATAGTTAGCAGTTGGGGGATAGAGGAGGAAAAACACTGGCATGAAAATATATAAAATCCTAAGAAAAAAACAGTGAGTCAAAAGACAGCATCTCAGCAGCACTGAGTATCAGCCCATTCAAAGGAGCAATGGAGGCCAACCTGTTTGACCTGGTTGGTAACTCACAAGCCTGCAAAGACCCTTCAACTACTTTATTGAAGGTGGTGAACATATTGATGGTTAGTTCAGTAACTCCTTTGTCCTAATTATCTATCACCACATGTGTTAGTCATCTATCTTATACTTCCATCTTGTGTCTAAAGAAACTTTGTGGAATCTCTTCACATGAAGTGAAAGGTGCCCAGAAAAAGTGACGCAGAAAGGGAGGTCTACGGTATCTTTTGAAAGCATTTCACATTCTGCAGGGAAATACATCTTGTTTGATCCTTCAGACGTTGACTTTCCTCACTGCTCATTAATTTATAGCAATTACTTTCTTAGTTTAAAAAAGGAAAAAAATAAACCAAACAATTCCATTAATTTTAAGTTTCACTTATCTAGACCATTATAGGACTTGTTTCTTGTCCATCTCAATTGTAATAGAAAATTTTGCCTGATTTGTAAGTCACATAATTAGTCTTCTTTCAATCCTGATAAATGCTGTGAGTTCAAAATCTGACTTGTTCCAACACATATAAATGTTAATTTTCACCCCATTGCCAATAAGAGGATGCAATTATTTTGCAATTTCAAATACAGTTAGGAAAAGAAATGACCATTGAATTTAAGAATGACTTGAAACTAATCTCTGTGGTGAGTTCATAAGCTGTCCTTCTTTTGACGACAGAAACTGCTCTTATATCTATAATAGTGATCTTTATGCCTTTTATTGGAAGGTACTCTCTTTTTCTGTTTTGGATCTGAAGTGAAATGAAATTAATCTGAAAATAATTTGGCAATTGCTTTTGATTATCACATGCAGTATTACAGAATCCTTCTAGAAACATAGAAAATGGCTTATTTCAGAGAAGTCTCATTTCATGTTCATTTCATTAGATTATGTTCTTTTTTCTATATAGACATTGCAACTGGGAGATATCCTAAAAAGCAGCATTTTGTCCTGTCACACGTGTATTGGATTTTAAACATATCTCTGCAGTTTGNGTTATCAGAATGCTTTCACTAACAGAGGTTAACTAATTCTGAGGGTTGAAGAGTTATTGTTACTGTATTATCTATTACCTCTTTTTAAAAAAAAGAATCATAGAATGGTTTGGGTTGGAAGGGACCTTAAAGATCATCTAGTTCCCACCCCCCTGCCGTGGCTAGGGACACCTCCCACTGGACCAGGTTGCTCAAAGCCCCATCCAGCCTGGCCTTGAACACTTCCAGGGATGGGGCATCCACAACTTCCCTGGGCAACCTGTTCCAGTGTCTCACCACTCTCATAGTGAAGAATTTCTTCCTAACAGCTAATTTAAATCTATCCTTTTTCAGTTTAAAACCATTACCCCTCATCCTACCGCTACACTCCCTGATAGAGTCCCTGCCCATCTTTTCTGTAGGCCCCCTTTAAGTAGTGGAAGGCTTCTAAAGTGCATAAAGCAATTATATGAGTGAGTTTTGGCTGCTCAACTGTGTCATGTTCCGTCCTTAATGTTGGTTCAAACAGATTTCTGAAAGGTTAGATGAACTTCTGTATGAGTGTTTCAACCTCAATGAACTATGTGCCATGCCACAGAGTTAGACATATTAATACAATTATTGATTCTGGTTATCAGTGATGGGTTTATAATGGATACTCAGAAAATCTCTTTGGCCTTTGACACAGCAATGCAAATCAATCCCTAATTCTCTGTTGTCAATCAATGGAACATTACTTCAGGATGGTGTGCTGCACCACATCCTTTTGCCAGCACTAGTTCATAGATTTTTAAGTACCTGGTGGTCCCAGGATTCCCTACCAATCCCAAGAACACTTGAGGCTCACTATTGAGTTTGGTATGAAGGCAGTACTGATTTATATTAGACTCTCAAACGTTGCTTAGATTTCCAGGTTCAGATGTACAAGGAAAAATCTTTTTTCAGCTTAATTTTCTTTCTACACGTAGCATTTCATTTTCCATACAGAATATGTAGAGTTTCAAACAACTACAGTTGTACCTTCAGGTTTTATCTCTCGAACAACCTAAATCATTAAAGATTTAGCAACTCTCCCTGGAGAGTTCAAAAATGTGATGGCATATTTGACTCTTCTGCAATCCATATCAGTTAAACAGGAAGCATATTTTTCCTTTTCTTGCTGAGGCATGTAAAACAGTGGATATGAAGCCAGTAGACCTCAGTCAAGAGTTAGTAAACTCCATCCTAGTACACACATGCAAGATACTGCTTTCACTAGCAACTCTATTGTAGAAATGCACTGACTTAAGAGAGGAAAACTAAACTTCTCAAAGAAGCCACTTCTGTTGGTTATCATGAAATACTTTCCCACATGAAAAATACTTTTCATGTGATTCTCTAACTTATATATTACTCCTCACATTTAAAATTCTCTGAGGTCTGATTCCTAATTGTTTTTAGATTTCTCATCCCTTCTTTTATTTCATTTCAGTTTTGTCACTACTTAGGTTGCTTAGACACCTTATAAGTGTGATTAAATATCTGAATATCTTTTAGCACAAGCTACTTAGATATCTGAATTGGTTACATGGTTTTCTAAACTCTCCTTTTTTTGGCAGCTTTATATTCTTTATAATCCTCTAGAACTTTCTCTGCAGAGTTTTCTGTATGAACTGGGTTAGACTGGAATTCCAGTCATGCATTAATTCACTCACATCTGGCTGCATCAGCTGTTTTCATTTGGGTTTTGTTTGTTTTGTGGTTTGTTTTGGTTTGAATTTTTTTTTTTTTTTTTTTTTTACAGTTAGTTTATGCGTAAGTACCACTAGAATAATCACTGCATATGTTTAGTTATTGTGATCTTGCCAGCATATATTCTGAGACTATAGTTCATTCCCCATCATTGTATTTAGATACTTTCAGTCTTTCTCAGTGTTTAAAAAAAACAACCCAACCCAACCAACCAATCAAGCAAAAAACCCCAATGTGCTATTTTTCGGACCGTTGTAGCTCTTGCCTCATGCACTCTGCGGAGCTGTATACCCTAATAAGTGTTTTACATCAATCAGAATCACAGATTTCTTTGGTTGAAATTTGAGTTGCTAATTCCCTTTTACCTAAAAGAAGATTGGTTGTGATGTGTCTCCTCCGCAGCCACTCAATATTTCTACACAATTTCAATTTTTATGACAATGTGATTATTAATAGTATCAAACGACTATTAACAGTAATAGAAAAATGAATGGCATATTCACTAATTCAGTTACATGGTTTACTCACCCATTAATTCACAGTTATGTAGTTGGAAAAACAAATGGGAGGCCCGCTCCAACTCAGTACTGTACTCAGATGTGGAGGATTGTACTGACACACCAGTGGCTTCTAGGCTGGTGTTCACAATGTCCTTAGGATCACAGAATCAGAATCATAGGGTTGGAAGGGACCTCTGGAGATCATCTAGTCTAACACCCTGCCAAAGCAGGGTCACCCAGAGCAGGTGGCACAGGAATGCGTCCAGGTGGGTTTGGAATGTCTCCAGAGACAGAGACTCCACCACCTCTCTGGGCAGCCTGTTCCAGTGCTCTGCCACTCTCAAAGTAAAGAAGTTCCTCCTCATGTTTAGGTGGAACTTCCTATGCTGAAATTTGTGCCCGTTACCTCTTGTCCTATCACCGGGCACCACTGAAAAGAGCCTGGCCCC
>VXBH01005940.1:92279-108311 GCA_013400035.1 Rynchops niger | reverse complement strand
GCCCCTCTGTACAAGAGGGACATTGAAGTGCTGGAGCGTGTCCAGAGGAGAGCTACCAGGCTGGTGAGGGGTCTGGAGACCAGGTCATATGAGGAGAGGCTGAGGGAGCTGGGCGTGTTTAGTTTGGAGAAGAGGAGGCTGAGGGGAGACCTCACTGCCCTCCACAACTCCCTGAAAGGAGGTTGGAGAGAGATGGGTGTTGGCCTCTTCTCCCAGGTGAATAGTGACAGGACCAGAGGAAATGGTCTGAAGTTGTGGCAGTGGAGGTTTAGGTTAGATATTAGGAGGAATTACTTTACTGCAAGAGTGGTCAGGCACTGGAACAGCCTGCCCAGGGAGGTGGTTGAGTCACCATCCCTAGAGGTGTTTAAGAAACGTCTAGATGTGGCACTTCAGGGCATGCTCTAATAGCAGGAATTGTAGGTTGTTTGGTTGGATTCGATGATCTTAAAGGTCCTTTCCAACCATGAAGATTCTGTGACTCTGTGATTATGTAAACCTAATGAAGTGTCAAGATGTGACAAAACTATACAATTGCAGAAAATTCTCAGATTCCAAACTGGGCAGAGATTTAAAGGAGAATTATCTATATTTTCATATGCAGGAGCCTGTAAATGGATGTTCCATTTCTAATGTTATTATTCATTAGGAAAGGAAATTCATAAACCAAATTAGGAATTCTAAAAAATAGATTCAAATTTAAATTCAGCTTTTCAGGGATAGGCAGAATGAATAAAAGTTTGCAAACAAATCTGCCCTAACTATTTTACCTTTCTGTTTCAGGTTTTTCTTTTAGTTTCTCTTTTCAGGTTATTGGTTTACAGTGCCTTTCTGGACTGAACAAATGCCAAAAAAATCTGTTTTGTGTCTGTAGGAAACTCTATTTATCATCAGGTCAACAGCAGGACTGTCCACTCAGTGTTCCTTTCAGAGGACACTGCTATTGCTGTTATGGATTCACCCTTTACTGGTTCTTAATATATTTTGCATGCCCTCCCTATGCCCTTTTCCAGGACCTTTCTTCCCTCCTTCCCACAAAATTCACATCACTTTATTGAAGGCACAATCTTCCATAGATGCCCATGGAGCTCCTGAAAAAAGTTAGACTAGAAAATGCAACATGCTGGTGGATATAGGGACTAGTGACCCAGGAAGACACAGAAACACTGTCTAAGCATGCAGGGTTGTCATTAGTAAAGCCAAAGCCTACCTAGACTGGTGTCTGGTAAGGGATCTGAAGGGAAAAATGGTTTCTACACCAGAAGCAGAAAGAAGACAAAGCAAAATGCAGGCCCACTGCTGAAAAAGAAAAGGGACTTGATGACAAAGGATACTGAAAAGACTGAAACACTTAATGCCTTCTTTGCCTTGATATCTAAGGGTAAGACTTAGGTATTTGAGACCCCCAAGAAAGTCTGGAGGAGAAAAGACCTACACTTGGTGAAATGAGAAGGACCAGGTTAGGGATCATTTAAATGAACCAGATACACCCAAGTTTACGGGTCCTGATGACTTGCATCCCCCAGTGCTGAGGAGTTGGCTCATGTCATTACCAGACCACTCTGAATTTATCTTGAGGGTTTGTATAGACTGGGAAGGTCTCTGAAGACTAGAAGAATGTAAAGATCACTCTATTCAAGACCAGAAAGGGGAGGATCTGTGGAACTACAGGCCAATCAGCCTTGCTTTTGATCCCTGGGAAGGCGATAGAGGAAATCCTTCTGGAAATCATTTCCAAACATGAAGGAAATGAAGGCATTTTGGAGTACTCAGCATGGATATACGAAGGGGGAACGTTTAACCAACTTCATAGCTTTCTGTGATGAGGTGACTGGAATGGTGAACAAGTATAGAGCAATGAATGTTGCTTATTCTGAATTTAACATGATTTAACGAAATTCTTTAATCACTGTCTCCCCTAACATTCTCATAGTAAAACAAGTGAAGCATGAACTAGATAAATGGACAATGAGGTAGACTGAAAACTCCTTGAACTACCAGGCTAGAAGGACTGTGGACAGCTCTACAAATCTCAACTGCAGGCCACTTACTCCTGCTTTATCCCAGGGCTCAATACTGCCTAATTGGGTCCAACATTGTTGAACATGTTCATTAATGACCTGGACAATGGACATAGCGCAACTTCAGCATTTTTACAGAGGATAACAAAGTGGAACAATAGATTGATACACTACATAGGTGAGCTGTAACTTAGAGAAACCTGGACAGAATGGAGCAATGACCAACAGGAATATCTTGGTGTTCAACAAAGAGAAATGCCAAACCCTGCCCTTAGGGAAGAATAATTGCATGCAGCAGCAGCCATCTGGAGGCCAGCTTTCTGGAAACAAGCACAATAGAAAAGGTCCTGGTGGACAGTAAGTTGACCATGACCCAGTAATGCAGCTTAGCAGTGAAGAAGTCCAACAGCTTCCTGGGCTGCACTAGGAATGTTGTCAGCAGGTCAAGGGAGGTGATCCTTCCTCTCTGCTTGGTGCAGGTGAGATGCATCTGGGTGCTGTGTCCTGTGCTGGGCTTCCCAGTACAAGAGACATAATAAAGCAAATTCAGTAAAGGGCCACAAAAATGATGAATGAACTGGAGCATTTGTCATACAAGGAGAGGCTGGTAGAGCTGGTAGTAAAATAAATAAATGTGCCCTGAATTTCAGGTTATATTTACTAAAAGGAGATGGATAACTCAGAAATTCTGCAAGATAGGCGTTTAATATTTTACATGTTGTTCGTGTAAAAGCTGGAAAGTACTTCAACTGCAATTCCACTTTTAAATGTTGCAAAATTGATTGTATACAAATGTTAAGCATAGAGAAAAAGCATTTAAATGTAAAGGAAACTGCAAAAAACCAACAAACCCAAACCCTCTATCACCAATTAAAACAAGTTTTTTTTCTTCTTCATATGTTCCATCTTCCACCAGCTCCAAGCAAGCAAATACATTTCAGTTATAGTGTCTGGATTCTTTTATAGTCTCCTTTTCAATTAGTACGAATGCAAACAAACAAGGATTCAAATTTCTTCTGTTTGGCTGCAGATGTAAATTGCCTGTTACTTTTCCCACAGTGCTCTATTCTGTTTTACAGTGTATCTTGGAACTGCAGTATTACCTCCTCCCCTTTGATCTAATAGCTACTTTGAGTGTTTTGAGTGACTGACAGTGCATGCAATGACCTTCAGATGGAAAAAAATACTTTTTTTAAATAAGATTTAATGTTGAGATGGAACTTCCTATGTTCAAGTTTGTGCCCATTACCTCTTGTCCTATCCCTGGGCACCACTGCAAAGAGCCTGGCCCCATCCTCTTGATGCGAACTCTTAAAGTATTTAGAACTGTTGATAAGATCCTCCCTCAGTCTTCTTTTTTTCCAGACTGAAGAGACCCAAATCCTTCAGCCTTTCTTCATAAGAGAGGTGTTCCAGTCCCCTAATCATCTTTCTAGCCCTTTGCTGTCCCCTCTCCAGCAGTTCCCTGTCCTTCTTGAACCGGGGAGCCCAGAACTGGACACAGTACTCCAGGTGCGGCCTCACCAAGGCAGAGTAGAGGGGGAGGATGACCTCCCTCCACCTGCTGGCCACACTCTTCTTGATGCACCCCAGGAGCCCATTGGCCTTCTTGGCCACAAGGGCACATTGCTGGCTCACGGTCATCCTGTTGTCCACTAGGACTCCCAGGTCTCTCTCCACAGAGCTGCTCTCTAGCAGGTCAGCCCCCAACCTGTACTGCTGTATGGGGTTATTCCTCCCCAGGTGCAGCACCCTACACTTGCCCTTATTCAATTTCATAAGGTTCCTCTCCGCCCAACTCTCCAGCCTGTCTATGTCTCTCTGTATGGTGGCACAGCTTCCTGGTGTGTCAGCCACCCCTCCCAGTTTTGTATCATCAGCAAACTTGCTGAGGGTGCACTCTATCCCTTCATCCAGGTCATTGATGAATATATTGAAGAGGACTGGACCCAGTACTGAGCTGTGGGGAACACCATTCATCACTGATCTCCAACTAGACTCTGTGTGTCAAATCACGACTCTCTGAGCTCGGTCTTTCAACCAGTTTTCAATCCACTGTCTATTCATCTAACCCACACTTCCAAAGCTTCCTTGTGAGGATGCTGTGTGAGACAGTGTTGAAAGCCTTGCTGAAGTCAAGGTAGACAACATCCACTTCCCTCCCCTCATCTATCCATCCCTTCACGTCATTGTAGAAGGCTATCAGATTATTCAGACATGTAAATACCGAAGGAAAGAAGGTATGCAGTAACTCGCCTTCTCCATATCCTCTGTCACCATGGCTCCTTTCTCATTCAACAGTGGGCACACATTTTCTGTAGTTTTCCTTTTGCCTCCAATATACTTGAAGTAACCCTTCCTGTTCACCTTAATATCCCTTGCCAGTTTTAATTCCAAGGAGGCCTTTTTTTGTTGCAAGAATTAAGTTAGGTGTCTGAGAAGATTAGACAGTAAAAAGCATCAAATGGGTGATATTTAGGTTGCTATGGCAGGCCCAAGAAGACAGTTGTAGTAGGGAACAACAGAAGCAAAAATGTAATCAAATCAATTTTCTATCGGAGTAGTACAGGCTGGAAACAAATAAAAAGTGACTTCAAATATTAAAAGAGTTACACCAATTCTTAATCATGAAAGCTGAGAAAAAACATTCGTATACCTCTTTTGCATCTAAAACCTCAATATAAGATATGAATATCACTCAAATCCTTTAACTTCTGCAATACAGAACTCTCAAAAATAACTAATCCCACAAAGCTTTTTCCTGCCAAAAGGGATGATAAGCAAACATACAAGGAATCATTTATTAATGAGAAATGCTACCGTAGTCTCAGAATCCCTTTATACTCCTTGAGCTAAATAGGATGAACATTTTTGCCATCAGTTCTTTGTTGTTGTTGTTGTTGTTGTTGTTGTTGTTGTTGAATGTCAGGAAACCAGGCCCTGGGAGATAATCAGACTGTTTGTCTGAGCAGAACTGTGTGTCAGCACTGCCCCTCCACAACTTCCTGCATGGGAGGATTCAACATGCACGTGGTGCCTTCATCACTGTGGCAGCCTATTTTAGTCTGCCTCTACATCAGGAAGCTGCCTGCGCTCAGTGCTGATAACAAAGCACTATCGCTTTTCAAAGTGACAGGGCACAGTGACATATCAACACTGGAACTTAAACGAAAAGCCCCTTCTAATTTAACTGCTAATCTGCTGAAACTGTGTTCAAACCTGGCACTCTTGTTTTCAATTAAAACTTTCTTGTAGCTAGAAAAAAAGTTTTGTGTATGCCTTTGCCTTTTTGGGTAGCAGTCAAGTCAGGAAGGAGTTGAAAGTCTAGGAAACAGATTGCAGTATTTTTCACACTGCTGAATGTCAGATATTTGTCAGATAGAAATTGCACAGGATACACCTTCTGGAAGCTTTTTCATAGGAGACTGATGGAAGATTTGCTATCAAAATGGGACTCCAAGTATCAAGACAGGCTGGGGGATGGAGGGATTGAGAGCAGCCCTGAGGAGAAGGACTTGAGGATACTGGTGAAAGAACAGCTGGACATGAGCTGGCAATGTGCACTTGCACCCCAGAAAACCAACTGCATCCTGGTCTGCATCAAAAGAACCATGGCCAGCAGGTCGAGGGAGGTGATTCTGCCCCTCTGTTCTGCTCTGTTGACATCTCACCTGGAGTACTATGTCCAACTCTGGAGTCCTTAGCACAGGAAAGATATGGACCTGTTGGAGTGTGCCCAGAGGAGGGCCACAAAAATGATCAGAGGGATGGAACAACTTTCCTATGACGACAGGCTGAGAGAGCTGGAGCTGTTCAGCCTACAGAAGAGAAGGCTATGGGGAGACCTTATTGAGATCTTTCAGGACTTGAAGGGGGCCTGAAGGAAAGAGGGGGACAAACTTTTTAGCAGGCCTATTGTGAAAGGGCAAGGAGTAATGGCTTTAAACTAAGAGAGTGTATATTTAGAGCAGATATAAAGAATCAATTCTCTTCAATGAACATGGTGAAACACTGGAACAGTTTTCCCAGAGAGGTGGTTGGTGTCCTATCCCTGGAAACGCTCAATGTCAGGTTGGATGGGGCTCTGAGCAACCTGATCTAGTGAAAGCTGTCCCCACTCCTTTCAGGTGACCTGGGATTAGATGATGTATAAATGTGCCTTACAACCAAAACCATCCTTTGATTCTGTGCTTAACATGCTTTTATTAGCAAAAAGTCCATTATTCAGTGTTAATTTAAAGCTTGTGTACTCAATTATTAACAGAAGGATGGAAAAGGGTTAGTACAAATCCTAGTGTATGTGGTGCTTTGATTGACAAGATTAACTGTTTCAGTAGATTTTTAAAGCCATACTGACATATAATCAGTCTCTGATTTTAAGTATTTTCTTTCAATTCCACTTAGTCTGGATAAACTAACCTACAGCATTAGGTTTTTAAACTGTTATTTGCAAAAGAAGAGCGTACTGTATTTCAGAGGATAAAAAGCTGGTATCACCATTTTAGAGAACATTTGGAGCAATATCTACATGAAGCTGTTAAAAATTTGGAAGTGACACTTCCCTTTGGGCAGACATCAAGTTTTCTGCCAATTTGTCTCTTGGACAACTATTAACCGCAAAGAACGATCATTTTTTTCTTCACCTTTTCAAAGCAGTTTCTACTTTCTTGATTCCCTTCAACACATTTTTCTTTGGAAAGCTGTGTCAGTGGATTGGCTACATATCAAAATACTGTCTTCTATGTAATCACATGAGTCAGCCTGACATTACTTGATTGATCAAGAATTGGACCTATGAAAAATAAAACATATGGTCTATATCCCAACAAAACAATGTGGATAAATGCAAACTTAGAATGAATAGGGTCTAGGATCAGAAGCTCAGGTTTATTTGTTTGTTTGTTTTTAATTTAGGTGACTGTAATGCAGATAAAAATTAAAATATTTTGACGTTTATAGTTACGCATTGTTATGTAGCATCAATGTTTCCTAATGAACAACGTAATTCCTACAATGTTTACAAACTAAAGGCAAATAAAAATAAACTAGCTAAAGATGTATATTTATGTTTAATAACTAACCTAATGCATAAAACACTCTGAGGTCTTAAAGCAGCTGAGCAGCTATAATAGCATGTACAGGACACTCTATGATTTTTTTTTTTTTCCTCTGAAAACGTTCTTACTTACATCTAACTTTAAAACACAGAAATAAAATTTCTGCAGTTAGTAACTAATGAATTATTTAGAACTCTGTTTCTAATATTCTATGCTAATCCAAATATTATACTTTCCTTTCCTTAAAACTCTATTTGAAAATGTAAATTCATCAGTCTTAGCAACAAGATACAATAAAGTTTCATTAATGAATTACTTTGCCCCAACTTTTCAGATAAAAGCTGTATAGAATTGAGTAGAGACTGCCACTTCCTGAAGAATATTTTGATTGTGTATCTATGGTATTAAGGCAAGTTTTATCAAGCAAGTGTCAAATTCTGTGCTCAGCACAATAAGCTGTTCCAAATTTGTTAAATCAGTTTTAGTCTGTTCTCTGGAAGGAAATTTATCTTAGCTATTGTCCGATCTACATGACATAGTATAATGTTCTTTGCTTAGGATTATGTCAGAAAGGAAACCGTGGACATATGTAAAAACCTCCATAGATGCTAGTTTATACAGTTCTTGCTCCTGGATTCACCTAAGAGTTTCTCTTTCCTTTTATCCCCAGCTGTGATTTAATATTCCTCTATTTTCTTATAAAATTAATACCAGTTTATTTAGCAGTGTTTGGAAGTGGATCACGTATTTACTATCTATTAAATACAAATATTATCTTTATGGGTATAAACACATACACAAGCATACATAACATACTAAGTTATGGAAATTTATTTTGAAATCATTGGGTTAACTTTATATATGTCACTTATTTCTATGTGATATTTTTATAGGGGATGACAAGGGACAGAAGGAAATATCCTTAACTGGATATGTTGGTATGTTGGTATATATGGTATGTTGGGGGAAGGAGAGGATGTATAAATGACACTTGAAATTACAGAAGATTCTCCAGATCCTGTGTGTTCTCAGAAGAGGAAACATTTTGTAATATGTAAGAAAAGTTCTTGAGTATTCTGACATAAAATGAGTTTATTCAGATAATAGCTCAGTGGAAGATCAGCTTATTCATGGCCTCACCACATGTATCCCATCCCCAATATTTTTTTTTTAAATCTATGTTGCACAGTGATGAGGAATACAACTGCTGTAAGAGTACCTGTAACAACTCTGTGCCAATGGAAAACTGCCCTTAAGCTTTTTTTCATGAGCCAGTTAGCCTGCCAACGTGGCTATATCACACTGAATTGTAGACCAGGAAGAAGCCATGCTGACATGTCTTAGCTCTGCATAATCTTTTGTCCTTCCTGTGTGATGGTAATCTGAACGTTCTTAGAGAGACAGAAGACCATCTCACTTCGATGTGGCCATAAAAAGCCCAGTTTGTGGATTGGATCTCAGAAGCTGCATAGATTTTGTATTCCATTATAGTTTCTCTAGGCCAGGAGGTGCAAAATTCTGTGAAAAATCCTGATGGCCACCTGGAGGATTGGCTTCCTATAAGGAAGTCTGATTTTTGCTCTTGGCTTTCAGTGTTAAAAGGCAATATGCCAGATGACCTAAAATTGAATCTTGTTCTGAATTTTAATTATTCATTGGTTTTAATAATATTTTTCAATGGCCAAGTCATCATGGCTAGGAATTATTCTATAAATTGAATGTTTAGGGTGTTTGTTTTGTTTGTTTGTTGTTTTGTCTTGGGTTTTTTTTGTGTTTTGTTTTTTTGGTTTGTTTTTTTTTTTTTTGTTTTGTTTTTTTTTAAGGTAAAAAGAAAACCATTCTTTTCAAAGACATATCAGGAGAGGTTTAAATGTCTAAATGGGTGATGGGAAATCCATCAGAATTTTATGAAAACAAAATTTCACTCTTCTTTTCCCATTATTTGTTTTTTCCTTTATTCCATCCACTTGTCTTTGCACTTCCGTTCTTAATTAATATCTATCAGTAATACCATTTGCAACTAATGAGCATTATAAAAGGAGAAATTAGATTCTAACAACAGCTGAAGACAAAGACTTAAGGGAGGATGTCATGTGGTGATTTTTTCAATTAACAGTTTTCTTTATGTTATATGATGTGACATTTTACCTAGATTAAGAATCTGTTTATTAAGGATTTACTATTTACATTTATTACTGTTATAAGCTTTTCATCACAATAAATAATCATACTGTATTCATGGGAAAAAAGAAGGCCACCAAAATTCTGCTGCTTGTAACATTCCAAACCACGATTGGGCTTACTGGAGAATCTCATGTCACATGTGAACAAATACCAGCCAGAGTTACACACAATAGCTGAAGTCTGCATTGTCAGTGTAATTTATCAGTCTTTTCATGGCGAACTTTGACAGAGAGCATCCTCAAGTTAGCTGTGTTATAATAAGAGTAATTGCCTGAAAATTAGCAGCTAACACACAGAATCATAAAATGTTTCACCTAAGCATTAAAACAGGTGAGAAAAGAAACTGTGGTGTCTCAAGGGAAAAGTCAGTAAACTCTCTGAAAATCAGGTGCTCAGATATTTCATCAGGAGTTATGCCAGCTAGTCCTTTTTCTGTGTACATTTCTGTTCATATACAAGCACGTATAATTTCACACATATAATTCAAAATCTCTGTAGTAAGTTGTTAGAAAGCAGGGACGGGAAAATACAATGAGTCATATTTTAAACACCTAAACAAAAGAGGCCTATAAAAGAGCTAAGGCCTTTTGAGCTCTCATGACAACATTCAGTTACAATATAATATTTTAGAAATAGGATCTCAAATGCACATGTATTGCATTGTTTTTAAAACTATTTCATAAAATAAAAAAAAAAAAAAAGTCCCAAAAAGGATTGGACCTCACCCTGCAAAATGTTTTTTTATTTTTGGAGATAAAAGCATCAAGTAGCTGGTGTATTGTGCAATCTTATATAACTGAGAAATGTAGTTTAAAACCATAAAGCCTCCAGGAAAGTGGTACAGCAGATAAAAGTCTAATCATTCATTTGGGAGGATACAGTTCAAATCTTATACCTTGTGATCCTATATAAAATATGCTATACCTCATCTTCTTCTCAGAATCTTAAGTAACAAAAAATTATGTTACATGATTTAGAGACCAAATTCTCTACAGAGGGTACCAGATTAGAACCTTGCACTGAAAGCTATAGTTTATATGAGACAGAGTGAACAAATAGCTAGAAAGTCAATGCTTTAGTTTTTGAATGCATCTTGGCATATATAAATGTATCTCCCTTTGGAAAGTTTTTCTAACGACTGATTCCAGATCCATCCTAGTTTGAATGATAATGACCCATGGATTTCTCTTGCTTACAAAACTACTTGTGGTAAAGTGAAAAAAAATTTTTTTTGAAAGCAGTAAGACACGCACTCCTTTCTCAATTACACGCTCTACAGGTACAGTCTCAAGAGCACACAGGTGACCTGCACAGTTCTTAGCAGCTTACATTGTTCTACTGAACAACATTCTGAAGATACCTACAGAAACACGGAAGCAAACTTTTTGAAGCCAAATTTTTAGTATGTGACTCTCAGACTCAAGGTTATTTCCCTGTAAACTTCCTTAAACCTGTTGATTACACATTGTGAATTTGGAATATAAGGTTCAATATGAGACCAAAGCTTTGTTCTGTCATTTTACTATACTTCATAATAAAACTGAAAAATAATTTGCTGACAGCAAACTGGTGGCAGGTGTGCTTTAGTGTTGACAGCTGCATTACTGACATGGATCACAGAGAAACTGTAGTGTTCATGCTAGAACATCTGGAACATTTGATCAGAATTCAAGATCTAATTCAGATGAGTTGCCTATTATCATTTCACAAAATAAAGGAAAAATTGTTTTATGCTACAGTGTTCATACTAGCACAAGAATAATTCATTAAAACATTCACCAAAAAATCTTGTACAAGTCTAAGTAAAAAAAATAAAATAAAATAATAATAATAAAAAAAAAAAAATCAGTAAGAGCTGCTCAGTGAAGTACCACTAGATAAATCTCTTTATTTACACTTGTGTACTGACCAGAAGTACTTTCCAAGACTGACATTAAAAAACTGTAGAACAATGAAAAAACTTTAAAAAATTGCATGTGGTATATGGTATATATACCATATAGTAGATAGTTTTCTGAACTGAAGTTTTTTATGAAGGCTGGAAACATCTCTCATCAGAATAGTTACTAAAGTGATAGGACTTGAAATACTTGGGTCATCTGTTCTTTTATTTCTCAGGAAGTAAATTGAATACCATATTACACTTAAAGAAATAAATATAAAAAGCAAAACAAAGTGGTAATATTTGTTACATGACATGCATTTCACCGTACTTTTTTTAACAAGTCCAGGCTTCCTCATGTAGAAAACTATGAAACTGGTCATGCGTAAATGCTACGACAGTACTTGGGCAAGGATGAAATCTTTGGCTGACTACCTGAACTGGCACAAAATTATCTATCCAGTCTGGCACTGTCAAGTTTTGAGAGAGTTTTCCTGATTCACCTCAGGAGTCTACAGAAGCTTTTGCTTTGTTTACTTGTATTTCACAAATCAATCAGAGGCACAAGTATGGCCCTCCCCTGCCACACACAGTTGCTGTTAGAGTTCAAATTGAAGCAAGAGTTTCTAAGTACCACAGTGTGCTTGCTTTTTTCTCCCTCCTCCTCCAGGAACAGTCTCGCTTGAGCTGTTCGCTCTACTGCTATGGAGTTACAATGGCATCACACTCAATGGTAGCAGCAGTTGTCAGGGTTTCAGCATATTTGCCTTCATTATGCACCTTTCTCTTGTCTCACCCTTGCTCCAGTTCTGCAAAGCAAAGTTCAGTGGTGGGGCTTTCATCTGTTTACAGGAATTAGTCTCAGATTCCAGCCAGTTTTGGCACTCTTCTACAGCCATCACAGTGGTCTGGTCTCCAGAACACTAACTTATCTCCACCAGACCTACCCATCTGCTCTTTTGCAATTGAAAAAATTGGAGCAATCTTGAATGTAGACTAACAGTCACCTAATTGAGGAGAATTAAAATTAAGAAAAGACGCTAAATGAACCTGTAGCCTTAGGTAAACTACTGCAAGAGCATGAATCATTAGAGAAAAAAAAAATACAGTTTTCCTTAAAATATTGGTATAAATAATGTCTACTTAATGTCTATTTATGAAGTATATACAGTATTTTAAGACACAATTTTAAAGTAATTCATATAAAAGCTATTAAATCTGCAACATTGCACATACATCTGATAATAACAGCGCTCACCAAGTGAAGGATCAATCATCAAATAAAGCAGATTGACTGATTGCTTAGAATATTCTTAGGTCATTTTTAACAGTGAAATGGGGCAGAAGATTCCCATAGGAACCTTTAAATATTTTAGATCTGGTTTGTGTTCAACTTACTTTGTTATAAATACCTGCAGTAGATGCAAGTGCAAAGAAATCTAGGTCATATGTAAACGCAGAAGAAAATCGTAAGCAATAATGGATTAATAAGATTAAACTGCAAGTAAATAATTCATTCTTACAATATAACTGAATATTGTAATGACAATGTAAAAGACTAGGCTGCTGTAACCTTGATGTATGCATGCCATTTTAAAAGCCTTGAAGACCAAATTAAATTTTAGCCTAGACATTTGTTATAACTATCTTCTGAGATCTCTGCTTCCTAGTTTATTGAATAATAATTGGAATATTAATGTTTTTTACTTTATATTGAAGAAAATATGTTGAGCTGCTGGTACATGTTAGTATACCGAGGTTGAGCTGAGCTGCGTAGGATTCCTATCAACTCTGACTAGAACTGCAAGCTCTCCAGATGAAGCAACTTAATTAAGAGTGAGTGATGGCTTCCTGATAAACCATTTATTTGTTCTATGAAATCAATCTGGTTTTAAAGTCCTTCTTCCCAATATCATCCTTTTCCAGGTTGTTCTGTAAAGAAGCCACAAACACAATCTTGTTTGGAAAGCAAATGTGTCTTGATTAGAGGTCAAATAAATAGTTTAAAGGGTTAAATCTCCAAGTCTAACCATATTTTTTCTTAATAATGTATATCACTATGTATCTGCCGGGTACTGTCTATGAGAAAACAGATAATCAATCTGAAAAAAAATGGCTACTAAGAAGAAATTATTCATTAAACTATGCCTACAGAAAGCATCTCTAACATTCAACAGGACTACACAGAAGGCAAGAGAAAAGCCACTCAAAAACATAAGGCAGGAGCGAAGATGAAAGAACATTGACATAAAAATAATGCTGCCTAACTGTATTGTGAATTTTCTCTTTAATGGAGCCCCTTTGAACCGTCCAGGTGTATTGTAGTACGTATGTGGCACCCTGAGTCAGCAGGGAACTCGTGCACAGAACTTAAAACACGTGAAAGCTGAGGCATATAGTTATTTTTTAAAATTAATTCATTTAGTACATATTTAAAATAAATAAAACATTAATACAGGCAATTAGAACTCTACCTGAGAAATGTCTACTGTTCAGGATTGTTTATCTAGAAACAATAGATTATTGAATGACCTGAGATTACTGAGAGGATTATGCAAGGGAAGCACCAGCCTGATGATTCATGGCAATTTCAGTATTATCCTCACTGCAATTTAGTCAGAAATATATAAAATTTTGTAAGTCTTCTGTGTTTAGAAAAGAGGCAGAACACTTCAGCACCTTCTTTTTCTCTGCATGGTGCATGACGTTCTTTCTAAATCATATATGAGCTCTTGACAGATATTCCCAAAAATTACAAGCAAAAAACCAACAAAGGACATAAAAGTCAGAAAATGAGAATAGAAAAATCTGTTAGATCAGAGTCTTCCTTCTCTCATTGACAGAACTAACTTGTACTTAAATTTAAAATTTCAATGTACAAAGATTTTTTGACATTTCCTGTACACAAGAGTGTTTCAGAACTATAGATATAGCCAAGAGCTTCCTAAAGACTGATTCCCTGTTCATGGCTAAATACTGCTGTTTAGTTAATTTTCAACTGTTTCCAAACAACTTTTCTTTCTAGTTTGTTATGTCAGTGATGACAGTATTTTTAAGAAAGAGAGAGGCATTTTACACACATAAGCAGGAGACACTTAAAGAAACACACTGCTGCACTTACTACCGTTCTGCCATATATGCTTAAATAACTGAAGAAAGGTAACAGAGTGAAAAAGGATTAGCATTGTTCCTTGGAAAGTGGGTGGTAAAAATTATCACATGTCCTCATGAAGAAAGATGTGTATTTTTTTGTAGGCATGACAAATATTCTATTGTGGTTCACACATCTCAGCTGAGTCTTCATCGTCTGTAACAAGGAGAAAGCCATGTGACAGCTGTTACTGAGCTGAAGGGGTTGTTTTATCATCATTCACCCCATGCATGGTCAATTGTACCCAACATGCTTTGTGCATAAGGCTCCATGACAAATCCTATGCTATCATTCTTCCTTGATGAGTAATGGCAGCCTTATGGCACTTTGGTTATGACAGAATAAGATACTAATACTCAAGAGCTGTACTTAATAAGACTCAGACTATTGAGTTGCCTGACCAGTGAATTGCCTCCCAAATCCACACTTAGTACAGCAATTAGTATTGCCCAATAAAGCTGAATTGTCACTCCTGCATCCATATATTGTATTGTGGGTATTCATTTTCTGTTGAAATTGGCTTGCTAGGCAGAAAGAAACTGAGTGAGTAGTTTGTACTAGCTAGGTACTTCTTGAGGCCTATCACTACAGCACCAATGTGTCAATCTTAAGGAAAGAAAGCTGCCTGAGAGCAATTATAATCGATCATAACAGGCTGAGTCACTGAAGCAAGAACACAGCTCAAAGTTGTTCATTATCAGTGTCTGTTCTATTTCCTTTACAAATGAATAGATTGCTCTGGTTGGAAAGGAACATGGAGATGACATGACATAACAACATCACAGCTGTTATGATATGTTGATATATTTTTACATAAAGAATTTTTACAAAAAGCATTTCTCGGGCTTTGCTTTTGTTTTGAGAGGATTAGCAAACGGAATACTGGCTCACCTATCCCAAAGGAGGAGAAAAGCAAGTTGCCATAACAGAAACAAGGAGAAAAGGGTATGCTTAGGGATAGAATGTGGAGGAGAGTGGTATTCTGTTTTATGACGGGGGAGACATCTGTTCTAAAGAAATACCAGGTATTACATTTGTCATAAACGCTATTTACATTTCGTTAGTTTTTTTCAACACTAATTGGTTCAGAAAAAAAACAGGCAAATAAGCCTTATGCCTAATTAAATCTACTAAAGATTACAAATTACGTCTACTAAGAGGCAAACCTGGACTGATACTCATCCCTTTGGAGGTGAAGAAACTCATTAAGAGGAAGCTTTTGTTGCAGGCCTGCACTCTCATGTAGATTCAGTTTCATGGATTTGGTGATGGAGAAAGAAGATTCAGGCTGAAAGCTCTAATAGCCTTCCAGAACCAGCTTCTTATTTGGGAACATGTCAAGACAGTATATGTTTCCTCTGATTTAAACAGTGATGTTAGTGTACAGTTCTGTAAGATACTAAAGGTAGATTCCATGTTTGAGGTATCTAGAAGTGGATAGAATCATAGAATCATAGAATTGCTAAGGGTGGAAGGGACCTTTAAGATCATCAAGTCCAATCATTAACCTACCCTGACAAAAGCCACTTCTAAACCATGTCCCTAAGTGCCCCATCTACCCTTTTTTTAAACACCTCCAGGGATAGTGAACCCACCACCTCCCTGGGCAGCCTATTCCAATGTTTAATAATCCTTTCAGTGAAAAAATGTTTCCTAATATCCAATCTAAACCTCCCCTGACATCACTTGAACCCATTTCCTCTCATCCTATCACCTGTCACCAAGGAGAAGAGGTCA
>VXBH01005940.1:68985-81046 GCA_013400035.1 Rynchops niger | reverse complement strand
AAAAACCAGCCCCTACTTATTCACAAATGTATGTTTTATCCATAAACTTTAAATCTGGCACTGGTTTTCCAAGAGTAGCTATTTCACAACCTTATTCGTGCTGAATCAAAATCTTTGTCAATCTGGTAAAATATCTTGAAAAGACACAAAAATACCGGCTGAAGAAATAAAAAAGTTCCGTTAAATTTTATAATCCCATTTTCATAATCTTTTCAGGGAATATTCTGGTTTATGACAAAACACAGTCTTATGTATTTCAAAGCCTAAAAATTCCAAAAAGATATCCAATTCAGTTATATTGTAGAGATAATCTTCATAATAACCTACATAAACTTCTTGGCAGGAAATCCATACTTGCATAAAATACCTCTCTTTCCCTTTCTTCTCAGTATTAACCTTAATGGCAAATCCAGATTTGTTACCAAAACATTAAAGTTTGGGTTTCCCTAACACAGCACGTAGACCATATTTTAAATGACAGTACTATCAAATGCTTTCTATTAAAGACTAACTTTTTCTTGCAGTACCCTTTTGGTAATTTCTTTTATTTATGTGAACTGGAAGGGCTACATCTGCACTCCAGGGCAGATTCTCTACCTTGAGTGTAGTGGTCATGATGCCCAGATACACACCCTACAGTATGTTCTTAATATTTACCAGGGTGAAACTTCACCATGCTCTTTCCCCTTATGTATTTGACATTAAAAGTAATCTCAGGTGTATAGGGAAGGCAGGAAAGTAACTATAGTATGCTAAAATATGTCCAGAAGTTTGTATGGTACAAGAAGAAGTAGTGTGGTATGTATTAAAGAATTTGTCTATACTGTAATGGAACTTGCAGTATTAGGCTATATGAAATTTTTATGTTTCCACAGTCTATCCAGTTATTTCTGGTTTGTTTATGTTCATTTAGTGGTGGTATTCTTACAGTTTTGTTGCATAATTTAAAAAGATATTTGTAAATTCTAATCATATCCTCTGACGCATTTAAAATATTGCCCGGTTTGTCAGCAACAGATTTTAAAAGTTTATGGTTTCTTCCATCATTCAAGTCTCTTGTTTTTTTTTCAAACACTGAAAAACAATATGGCCAAAACAGACCCCTACAGGACACTCCAGTTGAAAAGATTAATAAGGGTTAAGTGAAAGCAACTTTTCAAACATTTGATGGATACAAACACAGGGGGACTGGTGGAGGACATAAAGGTAGAGGGCAGCCTTGGCTGTAGTGATCACGAGAAGACAGAATTCAGGATCATGGGTAGTATGCACAAAACACCCACAAGTAGGCTTGCAAGCTTGGACTTCAGGGGGGCTAAGTTTGACCTCTTCAAGAGACTGCTTGGAGAAATCCCATGGGCTAGGGCTCTGGAAGGTAGAGGGGCTCCAGAGGGCTGGTTGATATCCAAATACCACTTCCTCCAAGCTCTGGATCGGTGCATCCCTAAGAGCAAGAAATCAGGCAAGGGAAGCAGGAGCCCTGCATGGTTGAGCAGGGAGCTTCTGAAAAAGCTCAAGTGGAAGAAGGAAGTTTACAATACATGAAAGAAGGGACTGACCGCTTGGGAAGATTACAAGAATGCCATCAGTGTATGCAGGGCTGAAATGAGGAAAGCCAAGGCCCCCTTGGAATTAAAACTGGCAAAGGATATTAAGGTGAACAGGAAGGGTTACTTCAAGTATATTGGAGGCAGAAGGAAAACTAGAGAAAATGTGTGCCCACCGTTGAATGAGAAAGGAGCCATGGTGACAGAGGATATGGAGAAGGCAAATTCTTCCTTATGTTTAGATGGAATTTCTTATTTTCCAGTTTGAGTCCATTGGCCCTTGTACTGTCACTGGGCACCACCAAAAAAAGTCTGTCCCCATCCTCTTGACACCCACCCTTTAAGCATTTATAAGCATTGATCAGATCACCATATGAGAGATCACAATATTGAAATCACTGTTACTCAATACATAACCTTTCAAAAGACACTGTAACTGTCCTATGTTTTGTTATCATTTGGTAGAATGATAGAAAATACCAAACCAGTAATATTATAGTGCAAATTCTAAGGGTGTGAGAAAAACCAGAACTAATTGCAGGTGTACCCTGGACAAGAAATCACTTTTGTGAGTGCAGAATTCACAAGATACATCTATTTTATGATCCTTTTTATTGTAGTCTAGGTTATATCAAGAAACATTTCTTCTGTCAATTCAGTTTATGGAGGTGTGCTACTGAGTATGAAAAAATATATTTATAAAAATATTTTTACTGTTTAGTCTGAAAAGATAATTTGAACGGCTGGAAACTATATTAAAGCCAGTGCTATTTTAAGTTTTCGGGTACACTAGAATTAGTAAAAACTGGCATAATTGTATTGCCAAATTTTGACAGGTGTCATTCAATACTCTTAAAGCAACCACTGAAGGACAGATGTCTTTTTTATTTAACTTTCTAAAGTCTTGTTTGTTTGTTTGTTTTNTTTTTTTTTTTTTGGGGTAGCTTCCAGTTAAACCAATACTTCAGAGCTCCCTCTGGAAAACTGGAATAATGCACTTGTAATATAGAGGCTGATTTGTTTTCTACAATATTGCTTTACAGAATGTGTATGTCAAAGGCTAAGGTTCTGGTTCACTTCAAGCATGCGTGTGAGAAAATAATTTTGAAGAACTCAAAGTTTATAAACAAGCAGGTCTGCTCTCATCTCACATCTTGCTTTGTTGCAATTAGCAGAGAAAATTCTGAAGTAAAAAATACATTAGTTACAAATATGTCTCAGCTTATAATTTTTACTGAAGAATTACAAAGACTGAAAAAACCCCAATATTTCTTTAAGAAATGTTTGGGCTGTATACCTGAAGTTTTATTGTGTATGTATTTGTTTTTGGTGATGAACTACATTATATGAATAACTACAAGATTCTCCCAGCAAATCACATTCAGAGAAAAGAAAATAACTGTCTTACAGTAAAAACATTTTTTAATGCTATGTACTATTCTGTGTACTCTTCCATTGTGATCACCTCATGCATTAATAAGTGCTAAGGAGTTGGTCTACAGGCTCATGGCGGTATGATGGCTCATAACATTAGGACAAATTCTTAGCATTCTCGTGTCTTAAATCATGAAGGAACATATATAATGGTGGACTGTAGCATAAAATGGGGACATGTCCTGAAAACATGACTTACAAGAACGGCATGTTGGGCATGGCTGTAGATGACAAAGTGTATGACATATCACTTAGTTTATTTATGATGATCACAGAATGGTCTAGAAGTTTGAAACAGTTTTATCACATGTTCATTAGGACAGCTAGAAACTAAAAATGGTATTTTATGGAGTTGCTGTCAATGGGGACTAGGAGATTGCTCTGCCTGAGAGCAAATGATCTGCAATTTGGAGGTGAGAAAAACGACTTGATGTTGTCTCAAGTTGCAACATTTCAAGATCTGTTCCAGGAATGCAGAAACTTACCTTTCAGTGGGGTGATTAATTTGTGGGAAAAGCGTGCAAAAAGGAAGATCATGACATTATTGTAGCTAACAGAGAATTGAATGGGTCTTTTGCATTTGTTTATGAAACAGATACAGAGCAACCAGGCTCACGTCCTTGCTGTATCCAGTTCATTGTTCCTTGCTAAGAAATGTAATTCTAAATCCCACTGGGAAGGAATGGAATTTGCATCTCCCTCATCCCTAACCTGTCCCTGTGCCTTTTGAAGAGCAAAGTCCTTCACAGTCTCTCTGAAAACACGTCAAAACCCCACAAATTGCTGTGCAGCAGAATTCCTGTCTCATGAATGTCTCTCATTTATAGTTCATTATTTTTCACTGTGGAAAATTAAACATATCGCTATTTGTATCCATTATACATTTCAGGTACCTTATGACAGGAAAGTTTTTTTTGTCCTTTTTTCAGGGTAAAAGCCCTAGGTGTTTGTCATGTGATGAAGCCTGTTTGAAGACACTGTTAAGATGAAGGAAAGATTGCCTGTATCCACCTGGCACTAACTGACTAGATAAATGACATTTGAGCTGGAAAACAAAAAAGCAATACACAAACTTTTTTCACATAACCACTGTGAGCTTCACATTTCTTTAAGACACCTGGGGTAAGAGACCAGCAGGTAATAGAAACCCTGGTGACAGCCGCTAAATGGCCTTAGATGGGGAGAGAGTCACAGTGACTGGCCCAGATACACGTCATCAGTGCATGCTGACTATCTAACATACAAAGTAATAGACAGCAAACCCAATAGTTCTTTGGTGAGGGATACACATCCCCATGTGTCTAATGCTGTGTTGAGATGGAGACATAGATTATAAAGGTTGTCCATCTAGCCGTATTCAATGCACTAGCCATTAGCTGAGTCTCCTGTTCCTGGGACCCTGGTGCTAGGCCACAACCAATGGGTCCTGGCTCATGAGGATGTGAAGTGTGTGAACTGGCTGGAGAATAAAAATGGTAGGAAAGAAACTGCAGTGCATCGAATGTGTACATCACAGTTAGGAAAATGACCTCTGATCAAGTCACTGAGCAGTGTCATTATGCTCCCATGGCTGTACCACCAACACTCTCCATGACAGCATTACAGCAAAACAGCAAATAGTCTATTTTTCAGCTATGCTCAGTCAGGGGTTTAATATCTACAAGGTGGGAGGTTCCAAAGCCTCTCTAGGCTACCTGTGCTGGAATTCAATCACCCTCATGATGAAAAGTTTTTCTAATATCTAGATGGTATTTCTTGTGTTTAACTTTTTCATTTTAAATACTACCACTGTGCAATATTGGGCAGGGCCTGGCTCTGTCTTCTCTGAATCCTCCCACTAGCTATGTGTAAACACCAACGAGGCCCTCCAAACCTGTTCTTTCCCGGGATAAACAGATTGAGGTCTGCAGCCTCCTATCAGACTCCACATGCTCCAGACCCTAACCACTTTGGTGGCCTCCATGGGAGTTTCTCCAGTAGGTCAGAGACTGTCCTGTCTGTAGGAGCCTCAGACTGGGGGCAGCACACAAGTCCTGGTCAGCACAGAAGGATCCTTCCCCAAATATGCTGGTTGCACCCTTGCTTGTGAAGCCTGGGATGTGGTGATGGCTTCTTTGCTCTCTGGGAGTGCTACTGCTTGATGGCCAACCTGGTGTCCCCAGGGCCCCAAGGCCTTTTCTGTTGCTCCCAGCCAGTCATCCCTGACCTGTTAACCTGCAGGGTTTTTTTCCGTGACAGGGGCTGGGCTTTACATTTGCTTTTGTTGAATACCTTCGTTAATACTTTGAGAAATTAAAGAAGCAGCACTTACTTTATATGGGAGACTGCATATAAAAAACATAGAATCATTTAGGTTGGAAAAGATCTTTAAGATCATCAGGTCCAGCCATAAAGAGAAGACTGCCAAGTCTACTACTAAACCATGTCCCTAAGCACCACATCTACAAGTGTTTTAATCACCTCCAGGGATGGTGACTCAACCACTTCCCTGGGAAGCCTCTTCCAATCTAAACCTCTCCTGGCACAAACTGAGGATGTTTCCTCTTGTCTTCTCAATTGCTACTTGGGAAAAGAGACAAACACCTCTCTACAACCTCCTTTCAGGTACTTGTAGAGAGCAATAGGGTCACCCCTCAGCCTCCTATTCTCCAGACTAAACCCCAGTCCCCTCAGCCGCTCCTCATAGGACTTATTCTCTAGACCCTGCACCAGCTCCATTGCTCTTCTTTTGGTGTGCTCCAGCACCTTTATGTCTTTCTTGCAGTGAGGGGCCCAAAACAGAGCACAGTACTTGAGGTGTAGTCTCACCAATCTTGAATACAAAGGGACAACCACTTCCCTAGTCCTACTGGCCACACTGCTTTTGATATAAGCCAGGATGCTATTGGTCATCTTGGTCACCTGGGCACACTGCTGGATTGTATTCAGCTGACTGTCAACCTCGGGACAGGTTGACCCAGGTCCTTTTCTGCCAGGCAACTTTCCAGACACTCTTCGCCAAGCCTGTAGCGTTGCATGGGGCTGCTGTGACCCAAGTGCAAGACCTGGTACTTGGCCTTGGTGAATCTCATTGGCCTCAGCCCAGCAATCCTGCCTGGACAGATCCCTCTGTAGAGCCTTCCTACTCTCAAGGAGACCAACACTCATGTCCAACTTGGTGTTGTCTGCAAACTTACTGAGGGTACACTCAATCCCCTTGTCCAGATCATTGATGAAGATATTAAACAGAACTGCCCCCAGTACTGATCCATGGGGAATACCACTTGTGACTGGACGTGAATTGGATTTGACTCACACAGCCACACAGACAGTGTTTCTCAGCCACACAGACAGTTTTTCACCTAGCGGAGTGTACATCCATCATTACTTTCTTTTAATAATGATTTATATTCTTGTTAATAATACTGTAACGATACTCTCTTCCTGAGGTATATATGCCTATCTTATATCTGCTCATAAGTCTTACCATTCAAATAACATACATACATTGCACCACAAAACAATGAGTACTTTGTGGATTGTTAGCTTTTCATTAAAATTTACCAACTATCTAACAAAGAGTGATGCCTCTTGATTTTATATCATTCACACAATTTACGAACTTACCTAAGTTATTCCTAAAAGGAATAAATATTAAATTTTTGGCAACAAGTAAAGAAGAACTGTTATTCTGTATAAAGTTATTATGCAGGACTTGAACTCCTCTGTGACTCCTGAGATTAGACACTGATTTTAGTATCTGTAGAAATTTTACCAGCGTGGATCTTAAAATATCAAATTTAGTGCAAGTTTTTTCACAGACAATATGTTCCAAGAGAATGTAAATCTGAAAGCAAGTAATGGCTGTCACAAAATGCATTCTGCATTATTATATCATAAATGTAAATTAATAAATCGTGGAAAATAGATTTCGATAAGAAAGTATCCTTTATGTACTTTTTTAGATGTGTTCACGCAGACAGAATTTGAAACAAGTGGCAAATGCTATGCTTTAGCTTTTAATGACAAAGAACACATAGAAACTAGTGAAATAAATGTCTCTACACTTCACTTACATGATTTAATAACACCTTGACCTGCACTAGAAAGCAACAACAGATGTCTGAAAAGTATTTTCCACTATCAATCCACAAGTTCTATTGTACCTATCAAGAAAGTAAATGGCAAGAAAACTTTTACGGGAGAAGGTACGGGGAGGGGGTGGCAAGAAAGAGAAAGGGAGAGAGAATTACAACACAATATAGCAGAACTGTTCACTGGAAACTGAGACAGCAAATTTCCCATCAGACCCCTGCAAATAAGAAATGTTAGATCATTCCCAGGTCACAAAACAAAAAAAGAATTCAGAGTTCCTGGGTGCAAGAGGAAGAGCAAATTGCTTTGCAGTTATTTATGTAAACTGTGCATAAACCCTTTTCCTTCCTGGAAATCTTAAAACACTTGTAAAACACATTTACAAAAAATGCCTGGGAAGATTGTTTATAGTGTTCTAATCACACCCCTCTTACACGCATTCTGTGACAACTTTTTATTATTTTCTGTAGAGATCACACTGAAAAAAGCAAGCTGCTGGTGTGAATGACACTGCTGTAAATCTGATTCTGATTCACTGTACCATCTGACCAAATTACTTGAAATTTGTATGTATCCTGCAACAAGCCCATGAGCAATTTGCTTTCATTGCAAAAAAGTGCTTTTTCAATTAATACCTCCTATGAAGTCACATAATTAAATATCAATGGGGGATGATGATGCTAAAATCTGACCATGGCTGCAGTTAGTATTATGTTCTATTTTGAAATGATTTTTTTTTTTTTAATTACAAAAATACTTTTATTTCCTTTATGGAGAACAAAGCTCCAATTCATTTACTAACTGCTATTGTGATAAGAGAGGCAATATGGTCCCAAAATTACAGTACAGGAGAGCTGCATTCCTTACTTTGTCACTGATATATCATTCAGTATTAGGCAAATTATATCTTTTTCTTTAAGTCTCCTCATTGTTAAACTGTTAAACTCATTGAGCACCTGTTCAATGACTTAAAAGATCAATAGTTATGAAATGCTTTCCATTTATAAACATACAAAAGTATTGCAGTTATATTTGGTCAATACAGAGAGAATTTTTTCCTCACAAGTTTTCTTCATTTATGAGAGAAATCTCACGAAACAGACACAGTTTAAAGTATACTTTTAAATATTTCCATTTGTGTTGTGTATTTCCATCTGCCTAAGTGTTTGCAGAGAAAACACTTAATGAACAGGCAATGACATTCATATCTATGGAAGACTCAGTAGCATTTTTACAGGGGAAAAGAAGACCATAAAGTCTGACACATATTACAAATTTGAGATAGGAAGTAGCACAAACCTTAGAACGAAGGCATAACCTTCTTAGAGGCAACCATAAGAAGATGGTGTAGAGGGTGACTGTTTTTTTGTGCAGTTATTTATTAATTCACTGCAGTACTTTTGTGTTACTGAATGAGAAGAAGCTCAATCACAGAAATTTAGCACACTTTGTGTCTTCTTAATTAAAGACAGGCCAGTAAGCATAATGTAAAATGACTGAATAATGTGTAGACTGTTGCATGGAGATGACTCAGCCTTATCTCAAGCCACAAATATTTATAAAATAATTGTGAGCTTAAATGATCCAAGTACACAAAACAAACAAACAAACACACAAAAAAAAGATAAAGAATGCAAACACTACTACTATACCATGATCCAGCTCAACAAGTTTCTGCAATACATAGATGTGCAAATACACACATTTGTCTTCAAACAAATAGTACTTGTGTAAGTGAAAAGAAAAATATTTTTTTTTGTTCTGTTTTCATCTAGTTGACTTTAAAAAGCTAAGACCTCAAAATTTCTTGTAATTTCCTGTCATTCTTCATATTTATATTAGACAGGTGTTTTTTCCTGAGTTCACTCTTTCATGATTTCTTCATACAATGAGGTTTTGGACATTTTAATTGTATACCCACAGGCTAGCCTATGTTGATTTTAAATGTCAAATTAATAGATCTGATTTTCAAACACAACAGTTCTTTCAGCATGTTTTGCACCACTGGCAGGGTTTTCATGGAGTTATTCTGATTTATTAGTTCTACTTTAATTTCCTCAGGAACTGCCACCACATGCAATTTTACAGATAGCCACCTCCTTTCAAATGCTCTATCAAAGATTCTCTTACCATGTAAGATTTCAGCTGTCCCTTTCTCAAAATCTTAAATTAATCAGTTTGGCAATTACAAGTTCCAAATTGAAAACAGTTGGATTTAAAGCTCTAATTAAATGAGGGGATTTTGATGACACAATTTTTGGGTGCTATCATTTAAATACATAGTTTGCATATCTAATGGTTAGATTTCTTATATGGTCTTTCATATGCTTTTAGTATGTTTTTTATTATTTTCTTCTGCTTATTGTGGAGCTGTCGTAGGGAGCTTTCATTTGAGCTGATACAACCTGAGAGTATCTCTATCTGTCACTTTCAAAGTTTCCAGAATAACTTCTTTGGAATTTCAAATTTTTTTGTTTGGTTGGTTTGTTTTTGTTTGGTTTTTGTTTGTTTTGGTTTTGTTTGTTTGTTTGTTGTTTTTTTTGTTGTTGTTGTTTTGTTTTTGTTGTTGTTGTTGCTGTTGTTGTTGTGTTTTTTGTTTGTTTTTGTTTGTTTTGTTTTTTTTTTTTGTTNNNTTTTTTTGTTTTTTTTTTTTTTTTTTTGAAAATCTCTTCATTTCTAACATAATTCTGAAAATTGGTAGGGTAACCGACACAAGGTGCCTAAAAAGAGAAGCCAAAATACTACATTTTCAGATTTTTTCAGGTCTTCTGTATTCCCCTTCCCAATGATGTCCCAGACAAGACCTAATTCCTTCTCCCATTTTAAATGTTGTGAAGCAGTCTTTCTTGTGTATTTGAGAAAGACTGCTGGAAGGTTAGTGTTAAGACCTAACAACTCCCATGTGAACTTCTGAAAAGCTGAGCAGATTTCCAAGGAAATTACTATCAGTGAAATTAAACCTGTCTAGTATTAGAATCACATAAATGTAAATCAGCAATTATAAGTCAGCAATTAAAACTCTAGGTATATGTAGAATCAGTATCAGGCATGAAAGATGTGCTATCCAAGAGCTTCTATTAGGAACATGAAGAATAAGCTGCTTCATAATGTTATACACATATCCTGTGCTTTTATTTTAAATAAATTTAGGCACTAGATACATGGAAAAACAATACTTTTAATATATCTTCATAATGTAGACAAAGCACTCCCTTTTCTGGTGTATTTCAGATACAGAGCAGTAATACAAATATCAACACAACATTAAACAATAATTTCTCTCTCAACCGTTTGTTTCTGTAACTCTCTCTTTGCTCACATTTTGTCTGCAAAACACACAAACAGGTAAGATCATAAGGTATGAAGCCATCGCAGACCCTAGACAATTATAAGAACAAAGGAAAGATGAATCAAAGAGCAGCACCCACTCTGCTTCTGCCCCCTCCCTCACTTTTTCCCTGGAAGTCTATATCTGACTTTCTTCATTATTCCTTGCTCAGTCCCAGAGAGGTAGCATGACTCCTGAAGAGGATGTCAAATACGTTGGTAGGTACTTTATGAATGCAAAATTATGACTAAGAATTAGGAGACTGTGCTTTTCAAACAAAAAATTACATTTCGCAGGTGTACTCCTAAAAAATATCACTCTCCTCCTCCTTAGTCTGACTTAGGAAGCAGAGCCTATGATGTGAGTTTTCAACATTTTCCTCATGTACCTATCTCACTGGGATCACTTTTATAGCGTGAGAGAGTTTTTTCTTAGAGTTTAACCAGCTGCCCCCATTGTTCCTTGTGATCCAGTGCTTATATCACATAAAACAGATAAAGCCATAAATAGATAAAAACACAAACACAATTATGCAAACACATTGTGTCAGTGGAACTGAGAGCCATGGGTGTAACATTACATTGTGTTTCCAATAGTAACAAATATTTTAATTAGAAGATCATTTTACTATGAAATTTTAAGATTATGGCCCATAATTACTCTGCCTACTTCTGTCTTCCATCCACTATTCTATACAAATAGTGCTCGTTTTTAATGCATTACCTCAGACATTCCTCATATTTCTTCAAATGTCTGCTATACATTCTGTTTATAGAAAAAGAGGTGTATTATAAAAAAGTGATTTTTTTTTTTTTTTTTCCTGAAGGGAGTCAAGGGTTACAGTTAATCAACAGGAATGGTTGCTCTTCTCACCCCATCACAGTCGTCTCATATATCACTAGTGACTTTGGGCACATTTTTCTTGAAACAGAAAAATGCATGGTGTATGATTGATTTCCAATTCTTTCAGATGATACAGTGACAAATAAAAAGCCAGAGCAATTTAGTCTGAGGTGTCTGTTAAATATCATAGGATCTAACTTGTTAGAGAACCAGCCCATTTCCACCTATCTAATACCTAAATTTATCTTCACACAGTGTTCATATGAGTAGCAAAAAATATGACATAAATGTGCATTAGCAATTAACAACTGAAAGTTCTTTGTATTTTTAGTATCACAGCAAACCAATATTGTGCTGTAATTTCAATGTTGAAATGTGCATGAGTATTCTTTTAATTTGATGAAACGTAACATGGCTAAAATTTCCAGAAAGACCTTGCTGGGAAGATGATGGTACAATAAAATAATTATTGTTTTCAACATTTTCTAATGTATTTTTCTTTTTTAAAACACTGTGACTAACAGCGTTTCAATTAATAAGTATTTCACTGCTTGTAAGCAAGATTAAAACCCTTTTTACACAATAAAATGTATGCAAAGTATTCCTCCAAGAACATGTAATGCTTCTTCACACTATAAAAAGATACGAGCTGTACCTTCTTTATAGATGCAAAATACAAGTCAGACTCTAAAATTTGTAATCAGATACATAAAACAATGCTTCAGCATATTTTCAGAAGCTTCATGTTCCTGACATTTAGAAAATAACCTTTCAATAAGCAAAAATAATTTATGAAAGTTCCTAGTTCAACTAAAATACATGTCTAAGTATTCTT
>VXBH01005939.1:1408829-1479491 GCA_013400035.1 Rynchops niger | reverse complement strand
GTCTTTGCTGTCCTCCTGACAGAACGACAGACATTTCACACAGCCCATTGCCTGGACAGCTTCATGTCTCTTCGTCACGTCCGTTTGCGTCACTTTATTCCTTCTGGCTTTGGCTACAGACCTGGTGGAGACCGTGTCCGCCCCTGATGTCACCTCGCCAACGTACACCGTCCTCTGGTGCTCCCGGCTGGTTCCGCGGGTGACACCCAGGGAACGGCCACTCGCTGCTTGTTTGGTCGGTGCCCAGCGACGACGCTG
The DNA here is from genome assembly GCA_013400035.1 of Rynchops niger. Lineage (NCBI taxonomy): Eukaryota > Metazoa > Chordata > Aves > Charadriiformes > Laridae > Rynchops > Rynchops niger. The sequence continues at coordinate 1,479,233 of VXBH01005939.1, read as the reverse complement.
CGCTCCCAAAGGGCTGCTTTGGTGAGGGGGCGCTGGCTCTGCCCCACTCCCCCTCAGCTATTGCCATCCCCAGAAGCGCCGGGCACCGGCTCTGGCTGGCCGCTTTTCCCGGCTTGAAAAGCCTCAAAAGCGAGCCCCTTTGGTGGCCTTTTTTGCCGCGATTCCCTTCCCCGCTACAGACTTACCTGCACTGGAGCTGGTCTCCTCGACAAGTGACTGTTGGTGTGTTTACGCCCCGTTTAAGTCTCCTGCCGGGGGTGCTGGTTCTTTAATATTGCACTTCAAAACACTAATGCAGTTGCTTAGGTGAAGAAGGTTTCTTAGAAAACCAGGGATAAATTTTTAGAGGCGATAAGACTGTAAACAGACTTTGCAGCTTTACGAATTGCACATCCAGTTCTCCCATGCAGCACTCTAAATTTCTTTCCTACCTATCATGCCACACCATACCATGCAGTTCTCAGCATTATATAACCCTCAATCCTGTGGTTAAAAAAAAAAAAAAATAAAATCTTTTCCATGTAATAGCTCAAACATGGAATGCTCCAAGATTTCCTTTGAACTTTGTAGACTTTGGAAATAGTCCATGCTAAACAATATCCTTACAGTGAAGAGCTAATAATTATCCCTCAGTTCATCAGATCATTTACATTTTACTCTCTAGAGCTCTTATTCCCATTAGCTGGTACAGCTAACAACTTGAGATTTATAAATAACCCTACTGAAACTATCACTCCCCCACCAAGATTAACCCATCATTTTCTCAGGAGACAGGAGAAAATGTATAGCTGTACACATGCTTACTCTATTTTCCAATTTATATTCAAAACCTTTTCTCCTTTCACAAGATATTTTTAATCAGGAATTTATACAGCAGAATAATTAAAACCAAAGAGACCATTTTGGTAAAACTAAAGGTAGACAAGCTTTTAATAACTTCCAGAAGTACTTCAAGAGGTTTAAGGGAAGTTCCTCTTCACCAAAAGTACAATCTTAAAACAGAGTATTTCCTTGAGAATATAGGGAATATTATGTAGGAAGTGAATTTAAAGTGGAAAACCAGTAGATAAAATATAATATGTATTAGCATAAAATAGTTGCTTTCGTGTGCAGTCAGGAATTAAATTTGTTTGTTTCCATGCAGTTTCTCTTATCAGATAATCTGAGAGACATGTAAGTAATCTGTGGACACAGAGAAGTTAAAGGTCTTGTGCCCCCAAAGGGGATCAGCTTCACGATAAGGCTGTTATGACTCACGTTAGGTTCCTGGTATCTCATGTTGAGTTTCTCATAGACAGCCATTCCTCTTATTTCTTTCAGCTAAGTGTATACTCTGTTTTCTGGCTGTCATTAACAAGCCAGGTCAGGACAACAGTTGTCAAGTTTATGTTGCCTGACAATCTTCATTTCTCACATCTTTGACATACTGATTTTCTTGCTCTGACAACCACATTTCTATATTTTCTATCAGTGGGTTTTGTACTTGAGGTGTTTAATTTAAAAATTTAAAAATTCAATATTTGACAATCTAATTTGAAACCTCCTCAAGCCTTATGTTTACCCAAGATGTAAATCAAGATGGGTTTGATTTTAAATCAATTTGGAGCTTTTAACTGGTGCTATTTTTTACAGTAATTTTTCATCATTCAGGTACTATCTCATCAAAGCTGTCACTGTGGTAGAAATGTTTTCTTGGTGCATTTCCCCCTCCTGTTCCCTTTTAATATAGTCATACCTGGCCACTGGCCATATGATTTTCCAGACAACCCATAATTTACCTCATATCAGGGAGGCATAAATAAATGCAGCTACCAGATTTGCTGTACACTATTAAGAGCAATTACAGTGATTGGAATCACGGCAGGAACTAAAAAATTTCAGTGTCTGTTTAAGAACTAGCTCATAATTTGCTTTCTAAAAAAATCACTCCATACAAGGAAAATAAATAAATAAATAAGATATAACTAAAATGAGCTTTCCAAATAAATATTCTTAGGGATGAAGGGAATTTAATGTGGAGAAAGGAGGATAGAGGACTGAACTCTGCACAGAGAAGTCTCCCACACAGTGCAGTTAAGTACTCTTTTCCAACTACAGACTACAGAATATCTGAACTAATATTTGGCCTTAATGTATTTATTTCTGACACTTAATCTTAGTAGAATCAATGCTAGACAAGTGCAGGTGAATGGATATTTCAGGCCTGTAAGTTATTTCTAAGGTTATCGATAACATAACCAGCAAAACCCTTGTGAACATTAATGTACTATAAATGACCTTCCAAGAAACTTTAAGTTTCAAAACTATCCTAAACGTGATAACATAGCACTGCAGAGCTGTACCTGCTCTCCAAGTGCTCACTTGGAGGAATCCATTGCTTCAGTACCTGTCCCACGACAGGAGCGATGGCAGGTCTGAACTTTCAGACCACAGTTTGCCACACAATACCAAAATGTCTATCAGTATATTCGTACTAATTTCAGCATGTTTTACTTGGAATGCAATAAAGAAATACATAAGCTTCAGCCCTCAAACTGCCCCCATAAAGAAGCAGTAATTGCTTTCTCCCACTTAAAACAAATAGCTGGTATTTTGCTGGTAATCTTTAATAGTTTTACAGGACAGATTTAGTCCTAATTACTAGCCTTTGTATAATCCTATCTAATTTGTTTAAGCTTCCTTCTCAGAAAATAAAGATGCGTTATAGCTTTGCTGGAGAATCTGAGAATTTATTCTGTCCTTTTACTTGAAAAGCAAATTCATTTTATTGCTATGTTACTGACGACCAACCAAATATTAACTGGAAATACAGCTCTGTGAATAAATACCCATGCATTCTCTAATGTTAACAAAAGCCATTCTTCAATAAAATAGAAGCAACAATTCTCAAAAGTTACTGTCTCTATCAAAGCTATTTACCTCTTTCTTTAAAAAATACGTCAGGTACTATCAAAGGGAAAATAGGTTATACTATGAAATTTGCTGTCTAATCAACAGTAATGTTCCGTAATTTTTACACAGGTACTTTTCCACTTTTCGTGTACTATGATGTGGAGATCTGCATTTTTGGTCTAAATCAGATGTAATTGAATTAGTCTGGGTGTGGCTGTGCTTCATCCACTCCAGTATAAACCCAGTTTCTAACAATTCTTTATCCTGTCAGCAGTCCAGAAAAAAACCAAACATGTATGTTGTCCCCAACTGTTTCATAAAAGGAAAACAATTATTACTCTCCTATGGACAGCAGAAGAAAAAGGAGCAATAAAAATTCATCTTCTACAGACTCAGATATCTTACTGAGAATGAAACTTAGCAGAAAACCCAAAGGGCTGTTATTATTGCACCGCAGTAACATCTGTGTGTATCTATTTATTTTTGAGATTCCTTTAGGCTAAGCACTGTATGCACACATGGGGAAAAAGGGTGATCCTTACCATCAAAGAATCTGACCTTTAATACAAACTGCTACAGGAATTTCAACAGGCTGGAAGACGTGAGATGAGAAGACAGAGAAACAGTACAACATGGTGAAGGTTGATACAACAGCATAATTAGTACGAACTGAAGCAAGGAGAAAAAAGTGCCTTAGCATAAGTCTTTTTATCAGATTTACTATTTCAGGCACTGGTGTCTCTGCTACCCAGAGGGGCTCACCCCATCTCCTGCAGGGATTTCTTCCACTGTTAATGACAACGATTACCTCCAGGGAATCTTTTCAGGCTATCTAGCCCAAATGATGTAGCAGAGATTAAGAGTTAAAAACAAACAAACAAACAAACAAGCAAACAAACCCATCTACAAATAAAAGCTTGATTTTTTAATTTTTACTACAGTTAAGGACCTCTGTGGTAAAACACATGGGTATTGATTGCTGCACTTCTAGTGCTCTGAATCATGATCAAACCCAGACACATGGTTAAGTACAAAATTACATCAACAACTTTAGTGAAAATTCCCTTAATGGTAACTTTTATACTGCAGTATTCCAGTGCCAAACAGTTCTAATTTAAAGCACTTAGCAAATCCCCAGCATTGCTGTCAGTATAGGAATGCATAATTAAAGTCAGTGAAACAACATTACTTGTATCCCCACATCAGCGCCACTTTGTGCACTCAGAACATCTGGCATTTATGATACATAATTACAAAGGGACACAGAAACCTGTAATATACTTTAAAAGGAAACTTAGTTACAGCATTAACAATGGAAGGAGTCCATGCTTTATTCCTTCAAAGATCCAGTCAAGTATTAATTAATTCTCAGAAACCTGAGAGACAGTTAAGTAATGTGGTCGCTTTGCACAGAAAGCTTGCTTGGAAGGTAGTGTAGCCTATGCTGGTTTATTCAGTATTTTTTCCTTGGAGCTTATCCTCAGAAAACAAAATATTATAGTAGGATCACAACTGTGCTTTGACTTTGAAAATCTTATATGAAAGAAAAGTGCAGGTTTTATGTTGGAAAATATCCTATTTTTCTCTGACATTTTCCACTTCACGCTTTCTCAATTTGAGCAATAATCATAGAATCATAGAATGGTTTGGGTTGGAAGGGACCTTAAAGATCATCTACTTCCAATCCCCCTGCCATGGGCAGGGACACCTCCCACTAGACCAGGCTGCTCAAAGCCCCATCCAGCCTGGCCTTGAACACTTCCAGGGATGGGGCATCCACAGCTTCTCTGGGCAACCTGTGCCAGTGTCCCACTACCCTCACAGTAGAGAATGTCTTCCTAATATCTAATCTAAATCTACCCTCTTTCAGTTTAAAACCAGTACCCCTCATCCTATCGCTACACTCCCTCATGAAGACTCCCTCCCCATCTCTCCTGTAGGCCCCCTTTAGGTACTGGAAGGGGCTATAAGGTCTCCCCAGAGCCTTCTCTTCTCCAGGTTGAACAGCCCCAACTCTCTCTGCCTGTCTCCATTGGAGAGGAGACCAACATGTCCTTCTTATGTTGGGAGCTCCAGAGCTGGATGCAGTACTCCAAGCAGGGTCTCACAAGAGCAGAGTAGAGGGGTAGAATTACCTCCCCTGACCTGTTGGCCATGCTTCTTTTGATGCAGCCCCGGATATGCTTGTCTTTCTGGGCTGCAAGTGCACATTGCTGGGTCATGTTGAGCTTCTTATCAACGAACAACCCCAAGTCCTTCTCCTTAGGGCTGCTCTCAATCCATTCTCTGCCCAGCCTGTATTTGTGCTTGGGATTGCCCCATCTCACATGCAGGACCTTGCACTTGGCCTTGTTGAACTCCATGAGGTTTTCACAGGCCCACCTCTCAAGCCTGTCCAGGTCCCCTCAGATGGCATCCCTTCCCTCCAGCGTGTTGACCACACCACAAAGCTTGGTGTCATTGGCAAACTTGCTGAGGGTGCACTCAATCCCAACATCCATGTCACCAACAAAGATGTTAAACATCACTGGTCCCAGTACAGAGCCCTGAGGAATGCCACTCATCACTGGTCTCCTCTTGGACATTGAACCATTGACCGCAACTCTTTGAGTGTGACCACCCAGCCAATTCCTTATCCACTGAGTGGTCCAGCTGTCAAATCCATGTCTCTCCAATGTAGAGACAAGGATGTTGTGTGGGACAGTATCAAATGCTTTGCACAAGTCCAAATAAATGATATGAGTTGCGCTTCCCTTATTCATCAACTCTGTAACCCCATTATAGAAGGCCACCAAATTTGACAGACAGAATTTAACCTTAGTGAAGCCATGTTGGCTGTCACCGATCACCTCCTTATTTTCCACGTGCCTTAGCAGAGCAATAATGTGCATTAACAGATCAATAATGTGATACTGGATTAAATACAGAAGAAGGAATTGGAAGGCCAATGTTTGAATATTATTTTTGTGTTAATATCAAAAATTACTGTTTCCTAAAATAGTTTTCCCATTGAGAAAACAGGAATAACATTTTGTCACAGCTTGCACCTTCCTAGGCCTTGAGCCTCAAACAATGATTACATGATATGAAAACCTCAGATAAAATAGTACCAAAAAATTTCAGATCACCTAGGTGTCGTGGTTTAACCCGAGTCAGCAACTAAGGATCACCCAGACACTCATAGCTTCTATATTTAAGTAGAATCCCTCAAACTTCCCTCATTCAATATATACCCAAAGATACCGACCTGGGAGTATCATATGCTAATTGTGGTTATATTTATCGTGCTCTTTTCTAGAGAATGCACCAGAGATTATTGTTTCTGAGTATCTACAATGATATTGATCTCTTGCCAGCTGCAGAACTGATTGACAATAGGAAGTCAAAACCAGGTCTCTTCTGTAGAGGTGCTGCATAGAGGTACATTTACGGAGCAGATTACTAAATTCACTGGGTACTAATGCACTATAAAACTAGATGTTGTGAAATATTAGCAGCAGCTTGGAAGTACATCAGCCTTGCTCCTTTTAGCTGTGTCAAAAACATGCATCTACATCTACTCCAAGGTAGTGGTGTGAGGGGCCTTCTACATTTCATGGCAGGAGCTTCATCACAGTTAAAGGCTGATGTGATAAAGACATCTCTAAAGTCACCTATCACCCTGCCCCACGTGGGGAGTAACCCTGGAAAATGGTGTACAGAGACCACCTACCTTATCTTTCAGGGTTACAACTTGTGAGAATCTCACGTCTCTCTTGTGCAGAACTGTAAAAATTTGAAAAAAACAATGGGAGAAACTCGTCTATAAATAGGCAATCCTTGACCCTAAAACAGAAAATTATCAGGAAAATGGAACAGAGTGAAGAGGTTTCTGGTACCCTCTGCTAGTTATTGCATGCTCTTCTTCAGGCTCTGTGTTAAACCTCTCCAAAAATATCTCACAGAAGAGATGATCCTTCTCTCCATATAAACATTATTGCCTCTGTGAGTTAAAGAGAAAGATACTACCGGTTTTAATTGATGAAGAAAAGCAGCTAATCTAAGGCAGCTCAGAAGACAACTCCAAATCTAGTCTTTTTGGACAAATTTACAAAATAAAAAAAATCAAAATCCGGCCAATATGGGGATAATACTTGTTCGACTTTGTGGCATATTAAGAAAAAGAGATATAATATAAAACAAGAAAGGTCTTTCTAATTACCTTTCATTTGGAAACAAAAAAAAAAAGAGAAAAGAAAAAAAAAAAGAAGCTATGCTTCTGTTGCTTCACAGGCCTAACGATCCATTTACTTGGATTTTACGTTACATTTTCTTCATCTGGGAAATCAAGTTATGTGTTCATAAACACTGTAGTACATAACCCAGAAAAGATAGGAGATCTTTACACGCAGTCACAGACAAAACCACCAGCTGGACAAGCACTAAAATTCTTTGTAAATGTGCTACTGTAAATAGCGGTCATACAATTTTCTCTACCTGGTTTATCTTTAAACTAATTAAAAAGCATTAACACAGGAAAATAAGCTATTCTGGCCAGAAGATATTTCTTGCCATTTTTCTTTAATATTTTTTTTTCTGTCTGCTGAATGAAACTGAAAGTTAAAAAACAGTATTTTGATAACAACAAAAAAAATCTATTTTTATAAATTGATATCTTTTCAGAAAGGTTTCTATAAACCAATCTGTCTATCTCTATGTCATCTGTACTAGGGAATTTTGCCTTTGAGAATGGGACAGAAGTTTTTTCACAGGGCTGCTACACACACAACTAGAGAACTCATGTTTGGGGAAAAATATTTGGAATCCAGAGAGTCTCCTAGCATCAATGTAAGATCGTAATCCTCAAAGCCTTAAGTCTCCTGCACTTTTTTCAGACAGATGTTAGATAACTCCATGTAAAGTAATATAGAGGTAATAGACTTTGCATTTCAACATATTAGTTCAAGTTCAGCAACAGTAATACCATTCAGTCAGGTTCAAGTGAGTGAAAAATAAGCCTCACGATCAGGTGTCTGCAAAACACCATGTAGATAGACTCAACAAGGTTTCTCACTTATTGTCTGCCTTGGTATGTCGTGCACAAGCGGCCCGTTCTGGGCTGAAGAGCAAAATGTGGAAGCAATCGAGCAGCAAGGCAATGGCAGCAGTCGGGGGTGAGCACAGCTGGAGCTACCGCGTGAAGTCAGTGAGCAACGTTAGAAATGAAGCCCAAAAGACTTGGTGTGTGACGGTACTGCCAGAGTGCGGGGTGTAGCTTGTTAGGTTGACTGATAGACAGACTATATATTTTGTTCCCATATGAAAATAAATAGATCTATATTTTCTTGCAGGTAAAAAAATGCCTTCCTGTCAATTAATTGAAAAACTACGTAGCTTCCATTCCCTATGGTATTATACCTGTGCCAGAAAAACATATGGAGAAGCTCTCTAAAAGAGCAGTTTGGTAAGAATAAATAAGACTATCTCATGAGTGAGATTTGCAGGATCACCTTTATTCCCCAACTAAAAATGTAAAAGACTCAAATATCCTCATTATTCCTGTAAATTTGTATTTTGTCTCCACAGTAAAATATTGAAGAAGCCACCAACTCTCTCATAAAAAGGTGTCACCCAACTGGACATTCACTTAAACAAACCCTATTTTCAAGCCAGTTGCAGAATTATAATTGGCAAGTTTACTTTTGTCATGAAGCTGACAAAGGCAATAATTGTTTAGAGAAATTAAAGGATTGCAATACTGTTATTCCTAGTAAATGCTAGGAGAGTTTTGGAGTTCCTAGATACTATAAATAGGTAAGTAACTGTGGATCAGGAATCTTTAATTAGCATTAGACACTTATATCCAAGGGTTGAGGGTTGGAATCTCACTGCCTTCTGCTTATTAACTTGGTTGTGACGTTCACTCTGTTTGTTAATTTCTTTCCATTTTGCATGAAATTATAATTTAAAAACTGGTTTTGATATCTGGGGTGTAGCTTAAGCTATATATTTTCAACAGAGGCGTTATGATTGCATTATTCCATTATTTATCAATGAACTTATCTTGGTATTACCTACAATTCATTTACAATCACTGAATATTTATTCAAATTTATCTTGTGTATTGTTTTGCTTCTTCATGTTTTCTCATGGCATGGATTTCAACAGGAAGCTTTGTCTGCCTTCAGGCTGTGTTCATTCATGGCCATTTGAGTTATCATGGACCTATAATCATCAACATTAATTTCTTTTCCCCTGTCATTGAAGAATTGATTTATTATCTAGTTCCACGGTTTTAAAATGGTATCAATTTACACATAAGCTAAATACCATTCTCACACATAGATTCATTGGGTATTTGTGCATTCATCGATATTTAGTTTTAGTGGGGAGAAGATAGAGGAATTCTGTACAAGGCAAATGAAGGCACTTAATTGAACAATCATTTGGGGTTATGTGCATGTAAATACGGATAAATGGGATTCTTTAAGTGCCCATACCAGCTAATTCATTGCTTATTATCTTCTTTAGTTCACTATAGGTTCAGCTGGGCCAGTGGAACACGTGTTAAAGGTATAAATTTATGTTCAGCTTCATCATCTCCACCAATTTTAGATATCTAAAAATGGTGATAGTGTATTAAACTAGTTCTCTAGCCCCCTTTGTAACTGCTGGAGAGAATTAGGAAATCTGAAAGGATAATTCATCCCAATCAAAAGTAAAAATAATTACAAGAGATACGAATTCCCCTAGAAGAGCTCCTCTCATGACTAACATAGGCTAGATACCAGAAGGCTGAGGTTAGTGAAAATAAATCCTATCCCAAGTCATCTTTTCAATTTCAGAACATACAATTTAGGTCCTTGAGTGGCTCAACACAGTGTTGTGAGAAGTGAACTGTCAGCTTAAGTCTTCAGGTTTAGGCAATAGAAATTTAGAATTCATAAAAAATTAGGCTGTACCTGTGACCAGAGTTTGGCCCTAATCATGACCCTATTTATGACTGCAATCATGAACCCACTATTAAATTCCTACCCTCTTTATCCACCCAGGCAGCAGACAGACAGACATGTGTGGTGGAGTTGTCTGTTGGCTCAAGTGGGAGTATTCACATGCTTAAAGATAAGCACTTGTCTGAGTGCTTTGCTGGATCAAGGCTAAAGCATTCTCCAGGTTTCATGGTAGCTTCTTTACCTCTACCCCAGCTTTGCTGAATGGACTTTTAGGTTGATGGAAAAAAAAGGTCATACTTCATTTCTCTTCACCAAATACAAATTCTGGATCTTCTGAGAGCAGTTCACTTGAAGTAGCTACACATCCTTCTTACCGTCCACTGTTCCAGTTTGTCCTTCATTTCCAATAGTATTAAAAAACATAAGAAATAAAGAGATGTGGTAATAAAACATGTTAATGATCTGACATAACAGCCATTGAAATCAGTGGGAGTTTCTCCATTGACTTCAACAGTTCCAGAATTGGGTTTTAAAATGTTAAAATTAGGAAATAGCAGTTAAAGAATTCTCTGATCAATGGTCAAAAGATCAGAATGTCTATAATATATTAATTCTACTGAAAACAATGGCACAATAACTGTTTTCTTGTCTAAAATGAATTATTCTTAGCCTCTGTGATATAAACAATTCCAATAATCAGCATGTACATATACAGATATACAAAACACAAAAACGCATGTAGTAATTAAAAATTAAATTATGATTCAGCACTTGTAATGAGATGGAAGTATTAATAACCTCATTAAGAAGTCTGATGAATACAAAAGCTCTCCCATTATAATTACTTTTAGAAAGAAAAGTATTGTTAATCTGCCGAGCAGCTGATGACATAGAAAATTATAAGTAATAGAAACATTGCACAAATTAATTCTAGATTAGAAGGACAGAATAGTTTGTATTTAATAATAGGAAGACCATTTTTAGCAGAGAATAGGCATGATGTTCTGTTGGAGACTGTTTTAATTATTAGAATCCTTTTCCCTACCATGATCTTCATTTTTTTAAAAAAGAAGTAATCTCTCTCTAATAACAGGTCTAAACGAAGCTAGACGCTGGCCAGCAACATCCTACAAACACCACATCATCTGAATACTAATGAAAGGTCTCCTTTCAAAAAGTTTTGAGATTGTGATAGATTAGTGGCAGACTTTTCAAAATTTAGAGTAACGCAGAAGACAATTGCTTGGACAATTTTAGGGAATAGAGTTTGTGGTATTCATATTGCTTTGATATGCATAATTAGTGAATATTATAATGGTTAAGCTAATTCTGGAGACATTGTTTTTTTGTTGGTCATAGCCAGTGGAATAGAAGCCTAAAAAGGTTAGGCTAATGTTATTTTTCATATTTGGCAAAGAAAATTCATCATTGTTGTATCACGCACTGCCAGCATACTCTGCATTTGGCACTTTCCGTAAGTGACTGAAATATTTGTATCCCCAGCATCACCTTCCCATGTCTTTTAGTAACGCAGTAAACTTGGCACATATTAAACGTATTTTGCATGTAAACTCCAGGGAATGGTATAAAATACAAGTTTATCTTGGCCCTCAAATAGCATCATTATTTCTGTTTAGTTATCGGTTCCTTGAAGAGTCAAACTGAGACAATTGCTTATATTAATCATGGCAAGAAATGCTAAGACAGCCCATAGGAGAACCATTTCTTACTTATTGACTTTTTGTACAAGCTATATTGGCAAAGTCATTTCACAGGTTTAATGGATGACTCCAGCTTGTAAAATGTATTGGTCAAGGTAGGTCAAATAGTGTAGTATTTACAGAAATGGAACCAGACAGGTTCAGTGACTAGAGTAGTTAAATAATAATGACAAAAAGGGTGAGTGTTTATCCTTTCTTCTTATGCCCTCAATAAATATTTTTGTGCCATAGGAAATTTAATGCTATAATGCGGTCAAATGATCAGGCTTTAATTAGTACAATCCCTTCTGGTCAAAAGTTACATTATGTTGTAATTTTTAATTTCTAAAACCCATCGTCAGAAGCTTAATGTACTTGATGAAGACTGAAGTTGTGCCATCATGAAGGGTGGAATCATTTGTGTCCAAAAGCAGGACATGTGAAGTGTCTGTAGCAGTAGCAGCTGCAGCAAAGGAATTAGGAAAAATTCCTTCAATTTATAGTAAAAATCATTCATAGTGGAATCTTTCAGTTAGCAACTAGCTATTAGAATTGAATCCAGCAGTCTTCTTTTATCTCAAGGATGATTTTGGTTTTCTGGTGTAGATACGTGCTTGGCCTTATTGAATGCAAATTTGCTATAATGAAAAGAAAATACTGAAATTCCCATATTGCCATGTAAACGTAAGAGGTTAACAACAAAAGATACTTTGAGATCTATTTGAAAGCAACTTTTATGTTGTGCTTGGATTAACTAGTTACACTTTCCATTTAACTAGGATTTGGTGGTTCACCATTGGTGAGGGGCATTGAGTGCCCACTAAACCAGAACACTTTGCTGTCTCACCTGAGGAATTTAGCTTATATCCATCATTGATTTAAAGTCCACTGATGTCTTCGGATATTTCTATAGAGGCAGATGCAGAGACATATATGTTTGTTCTTACCCATGCACTGATCTGCCAGAAACAAGCCAGCTCAGTCACGCATTCTCGCAGTACCACACTGAAGCTACTGAAGTCCTGAGAGAGGTATCAGTCTATTGTTTGGGACACATTAGTGCACCTAAATGTCTTCCCAACTGATCCCAAATTTTCTGCAGTAAAATCATAGTGCATACAGTGCCTTGTGTTTGTCCTCTGCTCCACCCTGTCATGATGCCTTCTGCCCTGGCTTCCCATAAGGACAGAGCTGCCCTGGAGGGGAAGTGCAGCCAGTGCACCCACAAAGGTGTGCCCAGTGACAACTGGAAGTCTCAAACAGTGATGAACTGGGATTAGGGTGCCAGAACTGACTGCTGCCAATGAGCAAAGTGTCTGAGGAATACTCCTTTAAGGTAAGAGTCCTCCCCTTGCCATTCCTGACCAGTGTAAATACACTTAGCAAAGCAAGACCTTTTCATGCAACTTGGAAGGAAATACTAATATACAAAACATTATTTTTTCAATGCTTACCGTAGTACATTTTGAGTACCAGGCAGAAAAGCACACCAAACACTGCAGATAATGTTCATTACACTGTAGAGTAAATAATCACATTGACAATTAATAAAATAAAGCTCCGGAGTTTATGGAAAAGCAAGCTGTGCTTGTGATAAAAATGAATGAACAGAATAATACCACATTAAGATGCTCTTGCAATGCAGAAGTTACTCCACAACAAAGTGAAAAGACTCTGCCAACAAGGCTTTCAAAGTTAAATAAATCTACTTGTGTTTGCTGTTCTAATTTAGCAGGTCAGTATTTCAAAGAAACCCTGGAGATAAGCAAGCTGGCAGGAAGATGAGGGAAGTAGTTGTGGGGAGGAGAGTGAGAAAAGGGTTTGAGCCTGAATTACTCTTGGCATTTACAGGTTGTGAGTAATGTTAATAAAAATTACGGCTGCAACAATGATGACTCTCTGTTATAATGCATACTGTCAGGAGCAGCCTCTTCAGTGACCTCTGGTAATATGATTCTGCTGGTGGATGCTTGAGAACTTGCTGAGGAAGCAAGTTGGACCTGCAGAAATGGCAAGCCATTCCTCATTCCCCAATCAGGAATCTGGCACTGAACTGGAGTTTCAAAAACTACAACATACATTGTATGAAAATAAATAAGAAAATAAGAAAATCTTTTCTTTTTCCTACATGAGAGGAACACTTCCATTCTATGGGATACAAGGGTCATGATAGCAGATAACCACCGAGTCTTTGTCTAACAGATCGAAGACTATTCTTTTTGACTGTGTAAAAATGTCTTTTGTCCACAGGAAAACTGCTGAATGAACAAAGCAATTGGAAAAAGCATTGCCTTTTATATGCTTGAAGCAAACACAGTAATTTATTGCTCATATCTTTTGTTATACCTTCTTCAGCAATAGTACTCTATATTTCATTTTCAGCCCACCTGCAAAAGTACAAATGCAGCAATTATCTACAAGCATTTGCTGGAGAAATACAACATATAATTACAACAGCAAAAAACCACTAAATTTGCAGTTCTTCTGGAGTTTGGTTTTATAATTTCAATGACACTTTAAGAAGAAAAAAAGACAGGTGTTTACCTTAGCCACTAATCCTGGATAAAATGGTTTTTATCAGAGTAATACACAGTAAAAAGTAACTAATCATTAACACTCCACCAGTCTAGTTGCTAGAATCTGTAACTACCAATTTTCTGGGGTTTCTGCCTAATAGAAACTGTATTCATCATTTCATTTGTTCCTGAAGTACAGCAAAGTAGTTGAAGAAGCTGTGTTTATGTGTAAAAGAGTCAGCTCCCTGTCGTGAACAGGCTGTTTCCTGCCTATTACAGTAAATAAAATATCTAAGCATTGTTTAAAAAACCTATTTTAATCTTGAAATTTTGGTACTGTTTCTTTACCTTCTCCTCTCTTCCCCCAAAAAACCTTGGCAAAAGTATTTTCAGTTTAAAATTAATGGGGGAAGTAAGCTATGTGGATAACAAGTGACATGCTTTAATCATTTTTTTTTTTTTTTCATCAGTCCTCCCAGTCAAAGGGAAGGGGCTGAAAGGGCCTGTCAAATTTGGCGAATCAACATATGGTTACAAGACTGGTGCCACAGCTACTTAGACCATGGGACTCACTTTGAGAAACCTGCTCTACTGGGGAGGCTGATGGGGTCCATCTGTCAAAGAAGGGGAAGAGGTCAGAAGCTTGCTGAGCTGGTGAAGAGGGCTTTAAATTCAAGTTGTCAGGGGAGGGCAACCTCAATCCATCGCACTCCTAGAAGTTGGATGCCGGTGCCTGGAAAAGGATCACAGGTCAGTCTGAGAGCACCTGTAGTGCAGCACTAAGGAATTCCAGGCAGTAAGTCAGCTTCATCAAGGACCCAATTTAAAGGCCTCTAAGCAAACGCATGTAGCATGGGGAATAAGCAAGAGGACTTAGTGATATGTTCATGCCTGCAGGGCTATGATCTTATTGGCTTCACAGAGACACGGTGGCATGGCTACTACGACTGGAGTGTTGGAATGGAAGGATACAAGGTCTTCAGGAAGGACAGGCAGGGGAGACAAGGAGGGTGTGTTGCCCTTTATGTCAATGACCGGCCATAATGCATGGAGCTCTGCCTGAGGGTGGATGAAGAGCTGATCGAGACCTCATGGGTCAGGAATAAAGGAAGGACAGAGACTGGTGACATCACAGTGGGGCTCTGCAACAGGGCACCCAACAAGGAAGATCAAGCAGATGAGGCCCTATCAAGCAGTTAGGAGCAGCCTCACATTCACAAGCCCTGGCCCTCATGGGGGACTTCAAACACCCTGCTACCTGTTGGAGGGACAACACAGCAGGGCAGAAGCAATCCAGGAGGTTGTTGGAATGCACTGATGATAACTTCTTTCTCCAAGTGATAGAGAAGCCAAAGAGGAGAGGTACTACACCGGACCTTGTTCTCACCAACAAGGAGAAGCTGGTGGGAAATTTGAAGCTCAAGGCCAGCCTTGGCTGCAGCAACCATGAAATGGTGGAGTTCAAGATCCCTAGGGCAGGGAGGAGGGTGCACAACAAGCTCACTACCCTGGACTTCAGGAGAGCTGACTTTGGCTTCTTCAAGTATCTGCTTGGTAGAGTATCGTGGGATANACAACATACATTGTATGAAAATAAATAAGAAAATAAGAAAATCTTTTCTTTTTCCTACATGAGAGGAACACTTCCATTCTATGGGATACAAGTGTCATGATAGCAGATAACCACCGAGTCTTTGTCTAACAGATCGAAGACTATTCTTTTTGACTGTGTAAAAATGTCTTTTGTCCACAGGAAAACTGCTGAATGAACAAAGCAATTGGAAAAAGCATTGCCTTTTATATGCTTGAAGCAAACACAGTAATTTATTGCTCATATCTTTTGTTATACCTTCTTCAGCAATAGTACTCTATATTTCATTTTCAGCCCACCTGCAAAAGTACAAATGCAGCAATTATCTACAAGCATTTGCTGGAGAAATACAACATATAATTACAACAGCAAAAAACCACTAAATTTGCAGTTCTTCTGGAGTTTGGTTTTATAATTTCAATGACACTTTAAGAAGAAAAAAAGACAGGTGTTTACCTTAGCCACTAATCCTGGATAAAATGGTTTTTATCAGAGTAATACACAGTAAAAAGTAACTAATCATTAACACTCCACCAGTCTAGTTGCTAGAATCTGTAACTACCAATTTTCTGGGGTTTCTGCCTAATAGAAACTGTATTCATCATTTCATTTGTTCCTGAAGTACAGCAAAGTAGTTGAAGAAGCTGTGTTTATGTGTAAAAGAGTCAGCTCCCTGTCGTGAACAGGCTGTTTCCTGCCTATTACAGTAAATAAAATATCTAAGCATTGTTTAAAAAACCTATTTTAATCTTGAAATTTTGGTACTGTTTCTTTACCTTCTCCTCTCTTCCCCCAAAAAACCTTGGCAAAAGTATTTTCAGTTTAAAATTAATGGGGGAAGTAAGCTATGTGGATAACAAGTGACATGCTTTAATCATTTTTTTTTTTTTTTCATCAGTCCTCCCAGTCAAAGGGAAGGGGCTGAAAGGGCCTGTCAAATTTGGCGAATCAACATATGGTTACAAGACTGGTGCCACAGCTACTTAGACCATGGGACTCACTTTGAGAAACCTGCTCTACTGGGGAGGCTGATGGGGTCCATCTGTCAAAGAAGGGGAAGAGGTCAGAAGCTTGCTGAGCTGGTGAAGAGGGCTTTAAATTCAAGTTGTCAGGGGAGGGCAACCTCAATCCATCGCACTCCTAGAAGTTGGATGCCGGTGCCTGGAAAAGGATCACAGGTCAGTCTGAGAGCACCTGTAGTGCAGCACTAAGGAATTCCAGGCAGTAAGTCAGCTTCATCAAGGACCCAATTTAAAGGCCTCTAAGCAAACGCATGTAGCATGGGGAATAAGCAAGAGGACTTAGTGATATGTTCATGCCTGCAGGGCTATGATCTTATTGGCTTCACAGAGACACGGTGGCATGGCTACTACGACTGGAGTGTTGGAATGGAAGGATACAAGGTCTTCAGGAAGGACAGGCAGGGGAGACAAGGAGGGTGTGTTGCCCTTTATGTCAATGACCGGCCATAATGCATGGAGCTCTGCCTGAGGGTGGATGAAGAGCTGATCGAGACCTCATGGGTCAGGAATAAAGGAAGGACAGAGACTGGTGACATCACAGTGGGGCTCTGCAACAGGGCACCCAACAAGGAAGATCAAGCAGATGAGGCCCTATCAAGCAGTTAGGAGCAGCCTCACATTCACAAGCCCTGGCCCTCATGGGGGACTTCAAACACCCTGCTACCTGTTGGAGGGACAACACAGCAGGGCAGAAGCAATCCAGGAGGTTGTTGGAATGCACTGATGATAACTTCTTTCTCCAAGTGATAGAGAAGCCAAAGAGGAGAGGTACTACACCGGACCTTGTTCTCACCAACAAGGAGAAGCTGGTGGGAAATTTGAAGCTCAAGGCCAGCCTTGGCTGCAGCAACCATGAAATGGTGGAGTTCAAGATCCCTAGGGCAGGGAGGAGGGTGCACAACAAGCTCACTACCCTGGACTTCAGGAGAGCTGACTTTGGCTTCTTCAAGTATCTGCTTGGTAGAGTATCGTGGGATAAAGCCCTGGAGAAAAGAGAGGCACAAGAAAGTTGATTAATATTCAACGATCCCAAGCACAAATACAGGCTGGGCACAGACAGATTGAGAACAGACCTGAGGAGAAGGACTTGGCGGTGTTGGTTGATAAGAAGCTCAACATGACCCAGCAATGTGCACTTGCAGCCCAGAAAGACAAGCATATCCTAGGCTGCATGGCCTAGCTCATCAAGGGAGATAATTCTAGCCCTCTACTCTGCTTTTGTGAGACCCCACCTGGAGTACTGCATCCAGCTCTGGAGTCCTCAGCCCAAGAAGTACATGGACTTGTTGGAACAGGTCCAAAGGAGGGCCACAAAGGTAATCAGAGGTCTGGAGCACCTCTCCTGTGAGGGCAGGCTGAGAGAGTTGGGGTTGTTCAGCCTGGAGAAGAGAAGGCTCTGGGGAGACCTTATAGCAGCCTTCCAGTACCTAAAGGGGGCCTATAGGAAAGGTTGGGAGGAACTCTTTATCAGGAAGTGGAGCGATAGGATGAGGGGTACTGGTTTTAAACTGAAAGAAGGTAGATTTAGATTAGATGTCAGGAAGAAATTCTTTACTGTGAGGGTGGTGAGACACTGGAACAGGTTGCCCAGGGAGGCTGTGGATGCCCCATCCCTTGAAGTATTCAAGGCCAGGTTGGATGGGGCTTTGAGTAACCTGGTCTGTGGGAGGTGTCCCTGCCCATGGCAGGGGGATTGTAACTAGAAGATCTTTAAGATCCCTTCCAACTCAAGCCATTCCATGATTCTGTAATTATTCTACGATTATTTGTATCCCATTCAACTTCTTTCAGATAAAACTTGTATCTCTGTGTTGCACTGAAACCATTCACCAAAATTTTGCACTTTGAACTAAAGAAGGCACTCAGATGTAACTGATGTTTTTTTTTTCCAGTACTCTTCATAAGTGTAAATGATTGTTTTTAATTGTCCTAATATTTAATTACTTTAAAAAAAAAATCACTTTGGATTAAACAGAACATTTTTAGTTTTTAAAAGTTTCCATTAGGTTTTGAAATCAGGAGCATAGCTCATTTATAATGTGAAGCAATAAAGTAATAAAACCCACTATTTAGTGACATTTGTCACATATGTAATTTACTGAACTAACCAAAGTACGCCCACTAGATATTATCAGGGCCTCTTCCAAGTTTTGTCTCTTCTTGCGTTGCTGATAAACCAAACAACATTATTTTGGTGGGAGAATCTATATAGAAATTGGGAATGTTCGAAAAAAATTGACTTGGATGTGCAGAGGAAACTTAACAAGAGTTATGGAACCTTCCTAAATAGTCCTTGGCCATTTAATATAAATCGAATTTTTAATCTGTCTGTTCCAAACTCTTTTATTATGGCTTTGAAATGCTATAGTTCTTTGCCTAGCTCCTGGTGGTAAACATTCTGACCACTGCAACTGGAAACTAGGCCATATAATTAATTGCCAAGCATGGAGTTCCACATACATAAAGACAAATGCCAGTGAAAAAACACATTGCTCAGGCTTAGTACTTAAAATCCTTTCAACAACTTTTATTTTGCTCAAAAGCAAGCACTTCCAGCTTTCTCTTTGAAGTTTGTGTCCTTGTTACTATTAGTATTATCAGTCTTACTTATTACTTCAGCGCCTAAGGGGCCACACAAAAAAAATTCATTAATTCAACAATAGAAGGCAGAACACAAAATACTGTATGTTCTTTTTAATGTAAATGAACAAGACAGGAGTAAAACCAGAACAGAATGATAGCAGCCACATCACAGCACTTCAGAGTTTGAGGGCTGAAGCCTGTAATCCTTGGAAAAATAATCCCCATGTATTCTGGGAGAAGCCAAACAGAATGAAACGTGAAGGGAAACAGTGTAAAGTTAATAAAACAGGGATGAAAAGGTAAGTGGGGCAAAAGAAAAGCTGAGGTGAGGATCAAGAAATGTGAATAGAGAAATCAATTCAGAATTGCAGAAGTTCTTAAATTGCAAACATAATTTTTATATATGCATTTCTTATAAACCTATTATTATAGGTTTCCAAGTCCAATCAGTTCCATTCTTTCAGTGTGTTAGAGTTTACAGACTAGGAGAGCACACAGGAAAAAAAAAAAGATTGCTTCAGATATTCCATTATTTCTTTTTGGGAGTTCGTGCAGTCAAGCAGCAACAAGAGAAGATCAAACACTGAAATTATTAGGAAGGGGAGTATATTAGATTAATTTTTTTATACTGCTTTTGAAAAAAAGAGTACTGACTGCTAGATTGTTTCCCTAGTCTGATTTTGGCTAATATTACTATAATACATGTCACAACTATGCACTTACTATACCTAGGTAGATATATATGCAAAATAGACTGGAACTACACATTTGTATATAGTGCATAGATATTACACATAATTATGTACACACTTGCTGTCTTTGTGGATTTGAAAGTTCATTTCTATGCACTGAGATTGAGAACTCCCTCACATTTCCCTGAAGTGAGAGCTTCCCATACTTGCAATGCAGAGCCAGAGTATCTCCTCTTTCTGTGGCCTGACTGACTGCAGGCAGCAGGTCACAGATCCTTTAATCTCGGGTTAGACTCATCCACCACTTTTGAGCCCGTAAGGGAGAGCACTCATTGCCAGAGAATTTCACTGCTGTTAGGGAAGGCTGGTCTCCTAGCAAGGTTTCAGGCTTTACAGAGTATTAGTTGAAGGCAATAACTCCTGCCTGCAAGTTCGAGCTATAGTCTTTATCCCCTCACTTTAGCCTCATTACCTCGCGCATACCCCAGGCTGAGATTCGCCGTGACACGGTCACACAACCAAAGCACAAGGCAGTAAGAGGCCTAGAAAACTGTGCACTGCCCAGATGCGTGCATAAGCACACATATAACAAGTATCTAAACAGATAACGTACTTGTTCCCATTTGAGAATTACACAATTGATTCAGCTTTTTTCAAAAACTTCAGTGAATTCAAAAATGTCGCATTTCTTTTTCAGACGTGACGTGAGCACGTGAGACATTTTCAGAGTTAAAATTGTGTTAAGCAGCTGAGAAATAAGTACCTTGATTTCCCACGCATTTTGACTGGGATTTAAACAACCATCTATATTTGAGTAAGTTGACTTAGACTGCCTTTGCAGTCAATGGAGAGAAGCTGGCATTTCTAGGGCACAATTTATCTCATCTTAAAATAGATGTCTAAAGCAGGTCAGACAAATTGTGCCCTTGCAGTGCCTTTCACTCCCTACTGTCTATAAAAAGCGTGACTAGTTCAGATATACCTGTCTACACTGTAGACATTTACAGGTAGGTGATAAATTCCACTCTGTATGATTTATGATGAACTGACTTGCATGGTCAAGGAGGGATGAGTTCCAACGGAATTTTTCCCAGCTCCAAAGCTGGATCATTTATAGGGTTTCTCTGCGAAGTGGATACCACTTTGGGATTGAACTCATGGTGTAGCCTTACATGCTGTGGCACCCAAACAGGCATTCAGTCCTTACTTATTCGTAGAACTGGTGGAAATGCAATCATCTCTGAAATCATCCCACCCTTTTGAAACCTTCCTTGGCAGATTTGATGGAATAAACTCCCAGATTCAAAAGCTATTAGGGGAAGATGAATAGAAACACAACCAGTTAGCACTGCTACAGGCTGAGGGAAACCATGGCTCCTCAGACTGAGGTCTGAGGGAAACCATGATAAAAATTTAAAACAAAATTAGGAAAATGGTTTCTCACCTTCCATTTAGCTGTAATTAATTGAAATGAGATATAACAACAGCATAAATAATATCACTCACGTAAAACTATATCTCTTGCTTCTTCATTTCCTTTCTACTCCTTTTACACAAGTAATTGAGTCTTTTATTTGTGATAAAAAAAATCTCATACTGATCCCACTGAAACCAAGCTAGTATTAAATATGAAAAAAAGTTTCATTATTCAGCAATATGCATCTCACTGTACATTTTTGTCTGAGAAACTGTAAGATTTCTGTGCTTCAGGGACTGTTCTTTATTTATTGTTACCTTTGTAAGTATAACATCTATGCAACTGTCATACATAAATGATAGAAAGAGTAGTGCTGCACAGAGAGAATAATAAAATCACTGTAGTTTAAGCAAACGTCTTCTTAAGTAGGGAAATGTCTTCTTAAGTAATGGTCATTCTGAATTTTAATATTTTACACTTTCCAAATTTGTACTGCAGTCTGAACTGTGATTTGCAATATTTCAGTCTCTGGGTACATTGCACAAGGATGAATGCTATTTGAAAATAACTGTTAGGTCAAGTGTCTATTATTTCACTTGGTTCTTTGTTCTAGCAGCTGAGAGAAGCAGTAATGTTTTTCTACCAATATTACCATAGAGGAGAAAACCCTGGATGTTCTCAAAAGAGTTAAACCCAAGAACCATTGAATGCATTGCCAAATCTCACATTGGATTCAATTTGCTTTGGTTTTGGCCCTTGAAGAAACCACTGCCACTTTAAGGATGAGATGAAAATAAATTATTTGTGTTTCTTCATGCACTACTAAAGGGTATTTTCCACTTAAATTATTATGCTGTAATTTCATTGTTCTGTGGGAATCTTTATATGATATACAGTTTCTTTGTGATAGAAAACTGAAAGAAAAATCTATTTTTTCAGAAGTTATACTTTCTTATTTCAAAGACTAGAGGTTATCTGTTGTATTATTTTAAGTTAAATTACTGTGGTACTCTGACTATAGGTAAGAAGAGTTAGAATAAAACAAATTTTGTTGTAAAATTTCTTTAAGGCAATAATTCTCATTTTTGTCCAATTTATTTAGCCTCACACAGCATGGAATCACCATATGGACACTTTTCCTTACAGGAATTTTTAAATGTTGTATGGTGTTGAATAGGAATTAGAGATGCCAGATCTATTCACAGGCGTTGTTATCCTATGATCCTTTCATAAAATAAACAATTTAAGTAGGCAAGATACCTAGAAGTATACCTGGCAGTACAAGAGATTATGTGGTGGGGACAGGTCAGAGCCACAGTTATATTAGTGTTTGGCATGCAAAGGATTTACTCTTTTAGATGAATTCTCTGTCTAAGGTTTGGACTGTGCTACACATTCGCTAAAAGTGCTGCTAGTATAAA
Organism: Rynchops niger; assembly: GCA_013400035.1. NCBI lineage: Eukaryota > Metazoa > Chordata > Aves > Charadriiformes > Laridae > Rynchops > Rynchops niger. Next base: position 1,456,467 of record VXBH01005939.1, on the reverse strand, counting down.
TTAAACATCATAAATAACATCCTGTTTCCTATTAAGACATTAAGCTCCTGCTTCATATTCAGGTCCGTGGTGTGGTCTATGCCACAGTTTGTTTTGTACTCAATTTGAAAGGTTTCATTGAGCATTCTTGTTTTAGAATTAAGTGTTGTAAATATGAAACTGAATTCATAAGTAGGAAATTTATCAAACAGAAAGAAAAAAAAGAGGATCTGACACTTGATGATTAAACATACTCCTCTCAGGACTGGAAGAGGGGTTCAGAAGATAATTGTTGATTGTTAATTTAAAAATGGCCTGAAGAAGTAACAGAAAAAATATTCTAATTAACTTTGACACTTAGAGAAGCTGTACATTTTTTACTTTAAAATGGTTATATTTGTTCTATTCAAAAAATGCACATAATTAAACATTAATTTAATTTTAATTGGGTCCCTAGCGAGCACCTTTATGCCATTTTGTCTTTTAAAACTTCGGCTAGTTTCAAACAAAAAACTTGTACTGACAAATCAGCCAGAGGCATGATGTTATCTTCGATTGACAGTTATGCCAGTAACTCTCTTTTAATAAGATGAGGATGATTTGGTTGGTATAGAACATTTTGCTCAGTTTTGTTGATGGCCTCAGGCACAAGTAGTCCAAATGAGCGCTTGAAGCCTCATGCTTTTAAGTAAACCCAGAGGCACAGGTAATCCAACATTTCCCTACATCAGGTTATCGCATATCAACAGCTCTGAAGTGTCTGTCCAGTAAAAAAGGAGAAGTAACTCAGTCAGTCATCTGCTAAAGCATAAGTGACTTGTTATTTTGTGTGTGTGCCTCAAATAAGATTTTTCTGATAGTAATTAACTTGGATGATGATAAGCATTTCCTGTGTATATGTAACAACAGTGCGCACAATACTGCTTCTGGAGAAGCTCCTATGCAGGAAGCTTACAAAAAAGCATAGAGCTGGGCATGTGGTTCACAATCATGAGTGGGACGGCCTAAGACCGAGGCGGGTGAGTTGCAAAGACCTTCAGGGATAATGCAACCAGGAAAAGGTAAAATTTGTCTTAGTGAACAGACAGAGTTCTTCCTTGAAGTCTTCAGCAGTGACAAGAAATCAGCCATTCAAGCATTAGAACTGTTCCACTGGTTTAAGTAATCTCTGTACTAGGAGGATATTACCTACATAATGTATGGTGTCCTTATATGCTCTTTGGTTTTGCAAAAGACTGCATAAGTTTCTACAAAAATATTTTTTAAATTATGTTATTAGAGTATATTGATATTATACTAATTCCTACAAGTCAGTAAAGCTTGGAAAAAGAAACAGGACTGCTGTTTAACAAGAGACCTAGACCAATAATCAACACAAAACTTCTGCTGATTCAACACTAGTAATGACTTCCCCAATAACAGAAGTCCATGACAGAGGAGATAACCAACCCCAGCTCTTCAGAATTACAGACTAGCTTCCAGATCACTCCATTATTTTCCTGTCCCAGTGCAATCTTTTGTGGTGGGGACTTCTGACTAACAAAGTAGCAATGCTGGAATGAAGCCAGGGGCTGAACCAGTGGCATAGCTGTTCAACGCCCACAGGCCAGAGCACTAATTCAGCTATGTAAATAGGTAGTAGGTTGGATGGATAAGGGACCTATCTTTATTTCTTACAGTAAGGTCCCAGATAAATGTATTAACTCAGTCTGGTTTGTTGATTGATACCACAGAGGAGAGCAGCAATCTAAAGCAGGTCTCTGGGAACTAGAAAAACACCATGAACGCTGAAATGAGCTGGGAGCAATAGTGAGCGGAGGAACAGCGTGACTATGTGGTGCTTCAACACCTATAAAGCAAGCAGTATCATTCAGTCACAACTGGCAGCTGTGAACAAAAGCAGCCAAGGCAGGTTCTTTTTTGGGTTTTCTTGGGGAACAATGTTGCTGCAACAACCCTTCCAAAGCTTCTGCAGTCCCTGAGGATCGGGTCACTCAGGGATTCTGGAATTTGCTGTGGCTTTAGGTCCTTTGCAGAGTACAGGGGGAACTGCACTGGAGATACTTCCACACAGCTTTCCTGGTTGCCTCAGATCCAGTCTTCACTTCTTGAAGAAGAAACTTAAGGATTGTTAACCAATTTTGCTTAAGTGTTTCACCATGTTACAACCAAGTAAAAGGGGCTAGAAGGTAACTATTCAGTGATGACCATAGTCATCCTTGCCAGAATGTCTATCTGCAAAAGATAAACAGATAAATAGGATACTTTATTTCCAGTTCTGAGTTCTTCATTACTGCAAGAAAAGGCAGCTACTTCTCTCTGCTACCCAGTGGTTTTTCACCACCAGTAGACATTCTTTTGCTTTACAACTGAAGTCCTGAAAATGGTAATATGATCTGAAGGTCTGAAATGCAGTGAAGTATTAGTACATTTGTACTTCTTCAAGAACTGTATTAACTCTTATTCTTACAGAGTTGTTATTAGTCACCCACTGGCATTTTAATTATCTAGCGTCTATCTACCCAATATATTTGTTACACCTCGTACCTTTGGAAAACAATACTTCATATGCTTCATGCTTTCAGCTCACTCAAACAGCAATGTGGATATGCTTTCCAGTTATCAAAGTTATAGTCACGCTAGGCTCAGTGAAATCTGGATCAAAACCTCACCAAATGAGCACTACTGGTGACATTAGCTGTTGCATTTCTCAGGTGCTCCAAATAAATTTCATGTTCTGTGTCGTTCCTAAATAATTCTCATCAGAAAAATAATCTGTATTAATACAGTCTTTAAGGAGACGCTAAAGATCCTTATCTATAACTGAGGAGGAAGTGATAAGTTACTGTGAAGAAAAAGGAGCCTTCCCTTAGAGAAAACTATGCTTGAATAAGGTGGCACCTTCGACAGCACCATTTCACTGAAAGAAAGAAAAACTATTAAAAATTTAGGTATTTCTTCTCAGAAAATGTCTGCCATTTTCGAAGCAGCCTCTATGACATGGCACAGAATGAATGAGCTTTTGCAACTGTTACAATACAAATACATCCCTCCTATCTGGGGCAAGGGAAATATTTATATAAGTTGTGCTGATTTCATGTAACATTAATGGAGGAATTCTTTAATCATATAAATTAGTCTTCTCTATGCAAACAAACAGGTATATTGAAGTCAAATCAATTATTTTATCATTCTACAAGACAAGCACTTCAATTTCATATCAGAAACTAAGCTCGGCATACAGAGATGGTATTAAAAACAAAGAGAAATGCAAACAAGAGCTAAAAAACAAAACCAAAGCAGTGCAATTTATGATTCAAAATGTTAATTTTAATCTTAGTTTTATGGTGTGATGGGTAGTTAGTATTACCCCTGCAAAAACATAAAGGTCTTTTTGGCTGATAGAAAGACTCATAGCGCTGATAAAGGACTTCGGATCAGATATGCAGGCCTTAATTCAGTAAGGCTTTTAAGCACTTGTAAATGTCAAGCACATGTTTGTATGGCTTTCATAAATAGGGTTAGAGTTAAACATGTGTGCAAGTAGCTTCATTATTTGAACCCTTAATGTGAACATGCTGAAGATTTCTGTAAAGGAAGATTTAATTTTTGGTTGTGGAGAATGTAAATTCATGAATTAATAAATCTTTTGGGCTTTCTTTTATTGTCTCAGTGCATCTTTTTTTCATTACCCAGTCAGTAGAGTTCCACCTTGCAATTCTTCTTATCAGCCTGTGGATACCAAAGATTCATAATATAAGGTACAAGCGTTTTTCTTGCAGCAGTGGGTGGTCTGATTCCTTAATCAAGCTGACTTTTTGCATTAAAAAGCTAAGCTCAGCTTTTGCTCTTAGAAAATTTATTTTACTCTGCTTGACTAAATTTATTTTAAAGTATGTGTGTGCATACATGCATGGCTTAGTGCCTAGTAACTGTATTATGTAGCTAGGAACATCTCAGTGTTTCTATCACAATTCCTTGCTTCTTGAGATTTATCGCAAAACAATAAAAATTTGCTCAACTCTGAAAACAAGGCTTCTGTGCTTTAATGTACTTTATTTCATTCAGAAAAAGAAAAAAAAAATGTTCCGTTTCAGTAATAAAATTGTAAGGAAATAAAGAGAGTAAAAACAAAGTTCACACTGACCCTGTATTGTTTTTGTCTTTTTAACAACTTTTCAGATTGTTACTTACTACCGAAGGACGTTAATGTCTAGATATTTCCAAAGGAAAAAGCACTTTAAAAGGTTTCTGACATCTATAATACATACTTCTAATTGTTACACAAGGTCGCCTTTTTTTGGTTTCCTTTAAATCAAGAAAATCTCCTTATTTTTCTAGGTTGGATATAATTTTTGTCTAGTTACAAGAGTTATATTTTTTGGCTTCAATTACAGTTTATATGAACTGTGTCCTATGTCTCTGTTTTCTCCAGCATTTTAATGCATGGTACTACAGTTGTATGTCTAAAAAAATAGTAACTAAAGAAAGCTCAGGAGTCAAGAGTCTGAACTTTGAGAAGAGTGTTCTTTTCATGTTGGAATAACAAAAAGATGAACAAACATTTTGCATGAGAGAGCCAACATCATGTCCTAGCTATGAACTTGAAGTGGACCATGAATCTAAGATGCCCACATATCACAAAAGGAATTAGTTATTATGAATAATTGTTTGTTATGAGATGAATGTCTGTAGGCTTTTCAGTTTGACCTATGCTACTCTGTATATTCAGTTAAGAACTCATTGCAGCCAAGATATGAACCCGCATTTTCCACCTCTGTATTGACTATGTTCTCACTTGGTTTGTCTGATCATTGGGAAATGGTAAGAGTTCTTGGGTTTATATCTGATACACTACGATTACAATGAGAAATAGCATAAGAGAAAACTCTGCTGCCTCTGTTTCAAACTAAAATTATCTCTTGGACATTCATGGGAAAAATCCATTCATTAGAGAATATCTAAGCACCCTGAAGAGAGCAGATTTTATCAGAGCAGGAGGCTATCAGAGGCCAACCACAAACACATACACAATGTCAATGTCATCATAATACGAAAGTCTGTCCTCCACATGATATTGCCAGTAATTCAGATAAGGATAGAAATTCTATGGGTACCAAATACAGGTCATCATCTAGAACAGTTCAAGGTGATGATCTTCTTAACAGCTGCAACTGTTTTGAGTGTAAATCAACCTTCTACTGAGATCTTTGCACATCATTCTTTCTCCCTAGTTTGTTTCTTCATATGCAGGATACGCTATGTATCTTTCATTCTTCATAACTTAAATGTAGTAGTTTTTACTGAGACAAAGTGTCAATATTACTGCTGTCAGAACTCACACACATCCTAGAAGGAGCTGGCGAGAAATGAGAAAATAATAGGTGTTGAAAATGGTTATTTGAACAGCAACAGTATTCCTTTGCTATTACCAGAGTATCTACACACTTCATATGCAATATCAGTGACATGGAATGAAATTCATGTGATTCTTCTTCCAGGAGAAAACTCCGGCATAGCTATTTAGCTGCTAAGAAGATTTGTCCGTGAAGTCCAACTATTTTTAGGTCATAGTCTTATTACTTCCTCACAGATCTTATGTTTGAGGCTCATATTCCTTCACTCGCAATGCAAAAATTGCATGTAATTTAGAGCTGAAGTGTGGGTAACAGGCAATAGGCTCAGGAAACGGACCGTATGTAAGCTCTGAGTCTTTTCTGAGTGATGAGACATCTGTACCAGCTGAAGAGAACCAGTGTGTCAGCTACCATCCAGCTGAGACAAGTTATTACCGCATCTTGGTTGATTAAGGTGTTTACATGAAGTCAGGATTTACATGCCATTCATGTCATTTACATGAAATGACAGGATGCAGCCCAGTCTCATAATTGTAAGCCTGTTCTTCCTGAAACAGAGGTGCTTTCAAAGAGCTAGAGAATCTGAACTGGAACATAGCTGCTAGCAGATGTGTAGCGGTGCAACGGGATAGCTTATTAAGCTGCCTCTCAGCTACACCCAGCTGCAGCAATGAAGTAATGAGTCTGAAGTATTTTTGGCAGCTAATGCAGTAAATGCTATGAGAGAGCTATGTGACTGCAGTCATGTATCTGTGCAGGCGTATCTTTAGATACTTCTACAGACAGAAAGGACTAGACATGGAAGGCCCATGCAAGGTCATTGAGTATAATTCAGAACTGAGTAACTGCATTCAAGCACGTTTCTGAATAAAAGTGAGGTTAACTTAAACAATCTCTCTTTACATACTAACTTTGACAACAAGTAAACAAACTCACTTTGTTTCAGTAATTCTAAAATGCTGCTTTGTGAGGGTTTGCCTTATGACTTCATTCTAACGTTGCTTCCCTTTCACCTGATTCCTGGTAAAAATACATCTTCCCTCTCTTCCCCTCCTAATCCTCTTTCAAAAGGATGAGATGATCAGTCAGTGTTTGCCCTCTCTCTTTTCATCCTGTCAGTAAGTTTCCTAATTAACTCAAGTCACATACATAAAAAAATTTCCTAAAGTGTGCAGTTTTGGATCTGGATTTTGTCACGAAGAGAACCACTAGTGAACATGTTTCCTTCCCCCTCTGAGAATGTGTGTATAAATCACAGTTTGTATGAATGGATAAATCTAATCCACTGCAATCTTCATGTTCACTGCAGTTTGCTGAGGTTATCTCCTTGTTTTAGAGAGATTGAAGCCTGCAGATTCACAGTGGTGGAAATCAGGACAGATGTGGTGACAGAAGTCACTAGGATAGATCGTTGTGCATTTGATATCAAGTTTAGCTGCAGCCAGTGTTAATAGTGTCATTTTTATGAGCACTGTACCAACAAATATTCAAAGATCTTATCTGAATGGTGCAGAATGCCTCCTCAGAGCTCCTTGGTATTTTGAAAGATTAGGGTTACAGTACAATCATATGACATCCCAAACAGTAATTTTGATTCTGTTACAAAGTTTTATATTCATTTAGCTGATGTATTATACTGATAAATCCCATTTTTATTGTATTGTATAGTGTGGTAGACTGTTGTAAAGACTTTATTGGAGTCCTCTATTTGTTTTGGCTTGATGGATTGAAAAATTGTTTGCATTGTACAGGTCTGTTCATTTAACAGGTATTCATTTAGATGGGTAATAAGATACAAGGGTTGTGTAATGAGATGGAAAATTGCTAACCACATATTAGGTGATTACTATGTTTTTTGTCCAAATCAATTTTGGCAGAAAATAATAAATCTAGAAAATGGACTTGGAACCTACATTTTGGATTGGTAATCAGTAGGTCACTCTTGTGAAAACATTTTCCCATGTTTAATGGGGAAAGAAGACATTGCCTTATTTAATAGCAATTTCATAATGAGATTCAGGAGCATACAAAAAGGGATATGTATCTGGGCTAAAAATTCCCCCAGACACAAAGTCATGTCTTCTGTCTTTTTTCTCTATTGAATATTGAGATTTTTGCTGGTCATGTCCTAAAATAGCTAGACTCCATAAAGGCCAAGAAAAAGAAGGACAAAATCAGAAGGTGTATATGTGTTTAGGAGACTAGGCAGACAGCTCAAATGTGGATTTACCAGGGAAGACTCGGGTCATACTTTCCCCAGCCTTGCTATGGCCTCACAGTACAGCTCTCTCTCAAGCCTCCACCCAGAGTCCACGTCAGAAGGAAGCTCTGGGCCCTCTCCCAGAACACATTTTCTGGCAGTGATGTGGCAGGAGAGAACCAGAGGACTCGCAAGGATGTTGGAGCCTTCCCTTGTCTGAAGCCCCACTGGGGGCCACCATCGCACTCTTCTCAAGGTGGGAAATCTCATTCTCCCTGTCCTTTGGGACTGCTGTCATCCTATTTCAGATATATATATTTTTTACAACTTCATATTCATGCACCTAGGGTTTAACACAAACCAAAATTCTGAAATATCTGTATAACGTGTCCATGCAGTCACCATCTGTGCCTTGTGTCCATAGAACCATAATTCTGATGTAATCAGGTCATAGTGGAGGACAAGTAAATTGCCATAGTAGAAGCCAAGCAGAGCCTGACTAAGCCTGTACTTCATGCTGTGTGAATCCATGGCCAGAGCTCTAAGATGAAGTCTAGGAGCTGAAAGCTATCTCCCAATAGGTTAACTAACAGCAACAAGGAGACATATAGCGGCTGCCTACATACTTCTCAGCTCTTACAAACTGTGAGGAGATCTTCCAGACTATTGCAAAACAAAGTGAAAATCAAAATTAAGCCATTTCTGCATAATTTGGTTTAAGTCTAGCCTAAAAGAATACCATCTGCTCACATGGTCATTTACAGCTCAAAAGCTTTCTTGGAAGCTGTTTCTTTCCCCAGCCCCAGAGCTACCAATTGCTAAGTTACAGCTGTGATGTACTACCAGACTGTGAAGCAATTTCAATGCTAATAAATTAAATATGCTTCTGACCTTTCTCCAGCACTGAAGCCAGCCAACCTAGAAAGGCAGGCACCCATACTGTTAAACTGTCTTTCTATGCAGAACACACTGACAATATCCAAAATTACTACTGGGAATACTTATTGGACTGTGATAATTCCCGAGTTGTACTCAAGAATTATTTAGGGGACAGGTAGTTTGCCCAAGACAAAACTGCAAAAAAAAAAAGATTGCACTAATAATTCAGCAATGTGGACAACTGAATACCAGTATGACGAACATTGCCTGACACTGTTAAATTTACTAGTATAAACATAGTATGACTGTACAGACTGACTTAATATATGTTAAAATGTCAGATATATGAACAGGTCTTCATGTTGTCAAGCACTAACCATGATAGCCTGAATGAAAAAGAATTAACATTTTGTTCAGTCGCTCAGTGTGATGGCATGTCATAGTCCTACAAACAGGGTTTTTTTAAACAAGAGGGTCCTGCACTACATCTGTGGGAAGCAAGAGCTACTGTAAAGCAATCAGGAAGTAATAATTACATTAATAATTACCTGCAATGTAATTATTACCTACACCTGAATAAGATCATGATCTATCCTTACCACTGGCCAAAGCCTTGGCATTACTAGCATATTAGCCCACATCATTTACTCTGAGGAACTGTCTGTTCTTTAGTTCTATTTTGTGCAATAGACAGATGCATTATTTATGGTCCACTGTAGTTAATTTAGTGTTAGGCCCCTGATTTGAAATAAGCTCTCTGTGGGAGGATGCCTGCATTTGCCCAAAGCCCTGTTAAAGCCTCTAATGCTTCACGGGAGCACAAGACTGAGACGAAATGCAGGTCACTCCAAGCTTGGGGGTGTAGTATGGTCTAAGAATTGCATTGAAATAGGATTGGTTTTCTGTGCTTCTATTTTAAGAATTTTGTTTATCATAATACTTCTCTAAGTCAAAAGATAACAAGTCTTGCTCTGATTCTGGCTTTCACAGTGACTTTGCAAAAATTGTCTTTCCTCCAAAAATCATACCTTCTAAGCATCTCAATTCCTTATGTAAATTGGACTAGACAGGAAGGTCAGTTAGCAGTGAAATAACATTATTTAAAAACAAATCCCCATCATGCATTGGAGCTATCCATTAGCGAAACATTAGTGAGATACAAATTTATGTTTCCCAGCTTGCAGCTTCAGACTGTCTATTTTAATTTTGTTCATATGCCACTGGTTATCTGCAGTGGATTCAATATTCTGCAATACCACATTTTATGTGATCTCTCTGGTCCTCTTTGTCTTGCTTTCCATTTACTACTCCATGCTATTATTTGGTTGCATGAAGGAGCTTGGCTATTACTCTGTTGTTCCATTTCTGCTGCCAGAATAGTTTTGATCAATACAGCTTGCAAAATATTAGATCATAAAATACCATGCATTTAACAGAAGTTTTTTTCAGATATTCTTAGAACTTCAATTCCAAATACAGGAACTATAAATGGCCTACACCCCACTTTTGGCTTTTTAGTATATTTTTGCAGACTATTAAACATAAAATACATATGAACAGTTAGTTCATCCATGAAGAAACACACTGAGTTTGAAGTTTTTTAATGCTACTGTTTAAATTTATATTTCAAGATATTTTCAGTTCCAACATGAAGCATACAAGATAATGGGGCAGAGTTAACAGGATGATTTAGAACCTACTTCTAGCTGCAGTATTTCTCCATCAATAAAAGTGCAACAATATACAAGGGAGTGTAGCAACCTTACTTTCTGTGGACTCTACAGGGTAACAAGTTTTTATGTTGTATATAACAGAGTTCACATTTCTATTACTGAAATTATTATCCCATAACACCACAACAGGGTGTCTTTCTAATGACATTTTTATGCAAAGTGTTTGATTCAGCAACAAGACCTATTCACACCTTTAAAACAATTGGTGCTTAGTTAAATGAACAATTGTTCCTAGCACACAGTCAGTAACCTAATAATTTTTATCTTAATAACCCACAGAGGAAACTCACAAGCAGTGATTATACACTGCGTGGGATGCTTTCCATTCACTTGGGAGATTTCCATAATAAAGCTCTGCCTGGAATCAGAGTAATTCTCCACTCCTGAGGGCTACAGGCTAGAGAGACTCATTTTTGTAAGTATTTGAAAGGAGAATTCTTATTTTCTCTCAAATAAAGTAGGCCTGAGCATTTATCAGAATCAGAAGTATTAAAGTAAAATACACCAGTGGAAAGGGTAACATAAGGAGCTACCGCTAGTTTTGCTCAAGCAAGTTGTCTTCTTTCCAGATACATATCTTTGTCAGTTTGTAAAGATCGCTTGTGACTTTTCAGATTTCTGTCTACCTGCAAGTTGTTTTTCCCATTAATATTGAAACTGTATAAAATACATAGATGTTAAAAATACCTTGTTTACAGTTTCCAATATTAGGTTATGGTACATCTGAGATATCATAAGGACTGTGGTTTTGGTTTTAAATATTTTTCCTAAATATAATTTAGAAAAAAAAATTACCAGCAGAGAAAATAAGAAATAAATAATACTTAAATGCACACAGACAACCTTCACATCTAGAAATCAGCTTCTAACTAGCTTTACCCAGATGACTTCTTCTCTACTGTGTTCAGTTTGCAACAGAACGAAATGCTTATTGATTAGAGAGATGTTTGGTCAACTAGAGAACACCTTGTTCCGTAAACATGGGATTAATGAAGCCTGTTTTCCTATGGATTTCTCTCCTGCACCCTATGCCACCACAAGACTTCCGCCATCTGCATCCTCAGTAATTTCATATCACTTCTTCAGTATTTCTCATTCCCTCTTGCCCATATTCCCTAACTACTCCAGTAGCAGTTCTCTTCCCTGAGCTCGTCTGGCCTTGCAGCCAGGTGAGAGGTGGTGCCAGCACACGCGCCTGCGGATCTGCCAGTAAGCTTTTGCACAGTTGGCTGAAGAGAGGGGTGTTTGGTTTTCAACGCACTTGTAGGAAGCCAATACGTCCTAGATCTCTGTCTCTTCAGTTGAAATTTTGTTCAGTATATTCATTAATGACCTGGATGATGGGACAGAGTGTATCCTCAGCAAGTTCGCTGATGATACCAAACTGGGAGGAGCGGCTGACACTCCAGAGGGCCGTGCTGCCATCCAGCGTGACCTGGACAGGCTGGAGAGCTGGGCAGAGAAGAACCTAATGAGGTTCAACAAAAGCAAGTGCAAGGTCCTGCACCTGGGGAGGAAGAATGCTAAGCACCAGNGGAGCTGGGACTCTTTAGCCTGGAGAAGAGAAGGTTGAGGGGAGACCTTATCATGGCATTCAAGTATCTAAAGGGTGGGTTGAAGGAGGATGGTGCCAGACTCATTTCAATGGTTCCCAGTGACAGGACGAGGGGCAACGGGACAAGTTGGAACATAGGAAGTTCCGTTCAAATACATGGAAAAACTTCTTTACGGTGAGGGTGACAGAGCACTGGAACAGGCTGCCCAGGGAGGTTGTGGAGTCCCCTTCTCTGGAGATTTTCAAGACTTGTCTGGATGCAGTCCTGAGTGATGTGCTCTAGGCAATCCTGCTTTAGCAGGGGAGTTGGACTAGATGATCTCTAGAGGTCCCTTCCAACTCTGAAGATTCTGTGATTCTGTGAAATTGGCTATTGGTTCAAAACCTTTTAGGAAAGGGAATAATATATTGGCAGAAAAATGCTCAAACAAACAGAGCATACAATCACAGATTTTGTTTGCCCAAAAGATCATGCTAAAAAACATGTAAATGCCACCTGCATTACCAGCATTACACTATGCCAAGCAATACTAGACAAAATATATTTACCTTTACATTAAATATAGATTAAGAGAAATAACTGACCACTTCTTCTTCTCTACTGAAGATGTGGACCCTGGTCTTGATCCTTGCTCTGTGTCCTCACTCTGTTTCAATATTGCAAAAGCAGTTTGGGGAGATCACCCCTGCACAAAGGTACCTTTGGATAAGTTTGGATTATTGTAGCAGGCTTCCTTAAACAGCAGTCCCACAGAAACTGGAGTAGAACATGTGATTTCAGTTTCCTTGCACCCAAATAATCTCCAGTTCCCCTGACATTTCCTTACATCCAGAGGCAGCTGGCACAGGAGAGGCCAGCTTGTCATTTGTTCTACCTTACATTAAAGGAGCTTCTCGGTACAGATGTACCCAGGCCCTAAGAAAGCCTCTTCTGCACGTTAAGCTGTGCTTTCCCCTTTGCCCAGTGATGCTCTGGATCTGAGATTTATTGCCATCCCTTTCAGCATTAGTTGTCCTTCACATCTGTGTGAAGCAATTTACCTATTTTACTGGAATACTACCAGACTCTACATTTGCCTTCAATGGGTTTGAAATGTCTACACTGCACAAGCCACAAAGGAGGGAAGAAGCTCATTCCTTCATGACTAAATGTAACTGGGAGAATGATCATTAATCTCATTGCCATGGTGCAGTTTGTAGACACTTCAGTGACAAATGGCAGCTAAGCTAGCTTTCATAATCAGGAAGAAGAACTCATTTCTTGTTTCCTTCTGGTTTGTACAGGTCCATTACTCCTTGTTTTACATTCCTTATTTTGGAATGCTTTTCTAGCTATATGCATATTTAATGGAATATGTAAGTGTCTATCAACCTCAGAAAATGTGTATTTTTAAAAAACATATTTCTTAGAGCGTCTTCCAAAATGTAATGTTCAGGGAGATTGCAACATTTAAGGTATTAACAAAGTAATATGGAGAGTTTTCTCTCTAGGGTCAGAGTGAAAATCTAGTTGTCTTATTAAAATGGTTGACCCAAACTACAGACTTTTCTCTTAGCTTTGCCATAAGTTTTTTTTGGTAAACCATACCATCTTTCCATGCCACACTTACAGAGGAAAGGAAGAAAATGCTTTTTATTCACATTCTCACCTACACCTTCCATTTAGATTCATTCTGTGCAAACCTTATTACTAGTCACGGAGGTATGGTGATGCCAAGTACTGGTAGATGGTTGCCGTATTTGTACTCTCACTTTTCCCATTCTTCCTATTCTTCACCCCAACCAAATAAGTCAACACTTCAAATGCTTTATTTTGTGGTTGAAAATGCTGCAGTTTCTGTGCAATATATTGACAGTATTGGTGAACACAGATGTTCAGGGCAATAATATTGGCATGGTCATCAGCTCCAGTTCAGTGGCCAGTAAATTTGAGATTGCATAGCCTCTACAAAAATCTTGTATTGTCTGCTCGGTTCACTATACAGTTTCATGCATTGTAATTTGCACCTTTACTGTCACCTTTCCTGTAGTACCAGCAAAAAATCCAAGCACTCCATTAAACTACTATGTTCCAGAGCATTCTGTAAAGCTGTGGTTTGTACATATGTTTAAAGTTAGTAGATAGATGAGGTGCAGCAGATGGCACACAAGTACATAGCACAGTTTTGGTCTTTGTAGGATCAATAAAATCTGTTGTACACTGTGCATGCTTTCTTTTGTGTACATCTTTGCATGAAGCACTTTAACAATTAGTCTTAAAAGTTAACTTTGAAAATCAGCACTAAAATGCAGGATAAAGGTACTTGGACTGCTGATGGCCCTGGTATGTATATGAGGTTTTGCAGTCCTGGGCTCACAGCCCAGTATTTGTCATGCAGGTTAAATTCAGTTAAATACTGAGCAGAACTTGACAAAAAATATGTAAGTAATAAATATGCATCTATGAAATTAGACTCATTGTCAAGCCTGCAGGTTATACAGTCAGCTTCTCCTTTCAAATGAAGAGTCAGTTGTTATCTCCCAGAGCAAAACAGCATTTCTAAAAATTTAAAATAGGTATTCAATCAGCCACGCCATTACTGCTGAAGAAGGCTGCGTAAGTGTAAGCAAATGATGACTGATGAAGCTCCTGGAACTACTGAAAGCTACGTGCTAATAAAAGAACGTTGATAACATATCATTATTTGTTCATTCTGATGTATTCAGGTGTATAAATAATTAAAAGAAAAATTGCAGATCTTTTTCTGTCAGAACCATACACAATATAACACATAATAAGATATATAATGCAATACAATTCAGTAGCTCATCCCACATGTGTAATAGTATAACCCGTTACATATATTGACTTGAAAAGCATAATCTTGCTTAGCAGTTCAACTCTTAGTCACTTCTGTCATCCTTAACACCTTTATAAATGAATTTCATCATCTTTTACAAAGTTTAATTAAACCAGATTGTACATAGTGCAGAACTGCTTCCAGAATCTAGCAAATTTCTGCTTAAAAACTTTATTTTTCCTTTGAATTGAGTTAATGGCAGTTCTCAGCAGAAATGTGACAGCCTTGATAGGTAAACCCCAGGTCACTCAGAATGTCAAATCATATACTTTGAACAGCACCTGACAAAGCAACAGTAAATGCAGGTAACTACTATAAGGTGAAATTTTCTTTCATGCAGATAAGCCATTCAATATGTAAGCTGCTGTATTATATAATGGCCTTTGTTTCCAAAATTATTCACTCTGAGATATGTTCGTGGGTTCAGCCCTGACTTGAGAGTGGAGTTCAAAAAAATGAGATCCCGACCCAAAGTAAACTCCCACGGTCTCCTGGTACTAAAACTCAGTCTTCACTGATTTTACTTTCAGTTAATGACCAGCACTAATGAACTGCCTGAAACTCTAGACTGAAACTCAAATGACACACTATGTTCACAAGGGCATCACAGTAAGACCTCAGTAAGACATATTTCACAGTTCAATACCTTCAGACAAATACTTTTTAAGTTAAATCCAAATTTTAATAGATGCCCCATCCTTTACTTGGAGATTTGACTGCAGAGCAGTTGCAGCAGGTGGTTGCTACCATCATATTTCACTTTATCTCACTCTCTTTTCCAGCAGTCCTGGACTACATATAAGACATGGAGAAAAGATGGAGCTGTGTAAAAATCCAACTTGAAATGTCCATAGGTAAAATGATAATAACTACATACCAAGCCACAACTTCTCAGTGAGAGAAAAGCATCAGGAGCTTCTTAGCCAACAAGAGTACCCTGACCAGACCCAGAAAAAAACCCTGTCATTATGATTTCACAATGAAGCAAAAAAGAAACTGATAGATACAAGAAATATTCATGAACACTTCAGATGATCAGCCATCACAATACCTCTCTCTGCTGCACTATATCTGTCTGGAGAGAAGGAACTGGAAAGTAGATGCATGTAAGGTGAAAAAGACAATGTAGGTAGACTGATAAGAAAAAAGATTAAAAAAAAAAATAAGCTTAGGAATAAAATCAAGTATGAGGCATGTAGGAGGTTAGGGAAGACAAAAAAAACCAAACAACACCAAAAACCAACCCAAATTTTGTAGCTAACACTTTGCTCAGGAATTACTGCTGAGGACTGCACTGAGAAAAAGAATGTGAGGGCTAAGGAATGGGGAGTGACTGGAGGGGCCTGGCTAGAATTAAATCCATTTGGAAATCTGTCTGGTGAGTGCATGCTAACTCCTCCGTTTGAAACATTACAAAATCAATCATACACATTTTTGAATATTTATTTGTGGGGATTGCTTTTTTAGGATAGTACTCTAAAGTACTCCAAGAAACTCCATGAAACTTCTAGCCAAAATTTAAAAATATATGTGTATGAGTATTAACACAAAATGTTGTGGTGAGTTGTCCCCAGTTAGCAGCAAAAATCCCATCCAGCTGCTCACTCACTTGCTGCCACCTCAGGAGGACAGAGGGAGAAAACAGAAAGAACAGGAGCAAGAAGGCTCATGGGTCAAGAAAAAGACAGGGAGATCCCTTTCCAATTACTGTCACAGGAAAAATAGGCTCAGTTTGAGGAAAATTAATCCATTGCCAGTTAAGGTATATGCGTTTAACTACTGATGCAGGTATTGGGAAACAAAACCAAACAAAAATACCCAAGATTAAAACATCTGGGGAAAACACACTTAGGGAAAACGCCTTTCCTCACCCCATTCTCTGGCTCAACTTCACCCCAAACTCCTCTCCTTCCCCATGGTTATTGCTGCAGGTTACACTCAGTCTCTTCAGTGAGGCAACGGCCAGCACAAGGATTGGTGGGGTTGGGGGTATTATGACCATTAAACATTGGTTTCCTTCTGCCATTCCTTCCTCCTCACCCTTTTCCTCTACTCCAGCATGGGTTCTCCAGGAGCCGTAGCTGCTCCAGGAGCAGTACCTGCTCCACTCCTCTTCCTCTTCTGACCTTGGCACTCCCACTGCTGTTTCACACTTTTTTGTCTCCCTTTTCTGCCTGTCCAGCATCTTATTCCCTTTCTCAAATATGTTTTTCCAGAGGTGCCACCATCTTGGCTGAGGGGCTCAGTTGTGCCCTGCAGTGGGTCTGTTGGAGCTGGCTGGAATTGTCTGTGTATCCAGTATGTGGCAGCCTCAGCCTCTCCTCAAAGACGCTGCCCACTGCAAATTCTGAAATACGAGTGGTACTTTAGTGTGTGGGTGAAAGTGTGTGCGTGCATTTATGAATGTATTATACGTGTTGATGCATTTTATGTATAATTTTGTCCACAGAAATTTAACACTCTAAATAAACAAAATCAACTCAAATGATACTGGTCAAAAAACTGCCAGAAAAAGGCAAAAGAAGCTGAAAAATCCTGTCTTCAATGCATTTTAATAATTTTTTTTTCTGGTGTTTGTACTTTTTATAGTCAGTAGATGTTAAAAAAAAATAGGAGGTACACAAATGCCCTCCGAAATTTCATTGAAATGCAGCATAAGTTAATGGGACACTGCAGATGTGATTGCCACATGCCTGATATTTTGAAGGATTTAGAACTTGGTTTCTTTTTTTAGTCTCTTAACAGTATTAGATTCCAGCACAAGCTAAAAATATTATATAGGTAGTTGTGATGTCACTTCTTTTGTATTCCTTATAGAGATGAAGTGTGCAGCTGGAACCATATAAAAGCTGAGGAATTACTGTGTCATTTGAAGTCAAAATTATTATGCTTGAACTGCTGCAACTGTAGATTCTCAGAGGACTACTAGCCTCCAGGCTTATGGAAGCTAAACATACTGCTGCTAGCCAGGAAAGATTAGTAAACATATTGCTTGTGCTTCTGGAAAACCATCACTGGGTAGTCTCCCAAAAGAACAAGTTCTGATCTGTATTTTAAGTAGCAGCTACTCAGCATGCTAAAATACCCTGCACAGATTTATTCTGTTTTGCTTTCCACAGAGTTCTTTTAATCCCAGTAACCCAAAATTGTGGGACAGAAGTGGAAATTTGACATTACACTGAGTGGTTGCTAGCACTTTCCAGAGCAGAAAACAGCCCTGGAAGAATTAGGTGATATTTAAGCAATAAAACCATGACAGTGAGTTGCTTGCTTTACCTTTTCTCCCATATCCATACACACACATGCGCGTTCTTATTCTCTCCCATTGAAAACACACACACACAAACCTCCTACCAGTGCCTCATTGGGACTTAAGTATTTGTCAGAAAATCACAGAGCCACTGCAGATGAAAAGAACATCTTCAGATTGTCTAGTCCAACCCCCCTGCTCAAAGCAGGGTCACCAAGAACAACTTGCTCAGGGTTGTGTTCAGTCAGGTTTTGAGTATCTCCAAGGATGGAGACTCCATAGTCTCTCCAGGTAACCAAGCTGCTCACATACTCCAAGCCCTTCATCATGTTCGTGACCCTTTGCTAGACTCGCTCCATCATGTTTGTGTCCCTCTTCTACAGGGGAGCCCAGGACTGTATCCAGTGGTCGAGCTGTGGCATTTCTGGTGCTAAAGAGAGGGGAAGGATCACACCATCAACCTCCTGATAGCATTCCTCCTAATGCAACCTAGGATACTGTTAATCAGCTTTGTCTCTCGTGCACATTGCTCACTCAAATAGGGTCTTAGAAGAAGACATCATCTGAAAAGATTTTTGGAACAGCATTTACATGACTAAGGCACTTGCTAGACAGCTGCACATCCCCACATAAAAAGCATGAAAACTGAAAATAGTCCAAAGTAACTACACCTCTGCTCATGAAGCAAAACAATTAAGACCAGACAGTGATAGACATGGAAACAGTCATTCTGTAGAAGCCACCAGCTGTTATACAGCAGAAACAGGGATGAAGACATTACCAGGACTAGCTGTGGGGTTTGCAGATAGAGTTTTCTGCCATGGGCAAGGCAGGAGCTGGATCCAGGCTGTGAGCTAAGGTCCCATTCTGGTTCTTGCCTTGCTCTTAAATACGGCCATGTGTTATGCCTTTCTTACAGGTTATAATCTTCAGGTTATAATCTCACTGCAAGATTTGAAGAAAATCACTAAAAACATCCATTCAGAAGAATACAAAGAAAACAGTCACTTCTCAAATTTTTTTTTTCTCTGCTTTCCTCTTCTTTTATTTGACATTTGATAATATATCCCTATGGTTGAACAGACTAGGAAAAATCTTTTGCTGTATTTGACAAGTACATTTTCAGTGGGGCTAAAATGAAATACGATTTGCCTTTATTTTCTCTACATCTCTTACAGAGACTATGGGTCTGGATTGGTTTTAAGGAAACCATAAATAAAGCCAGACAATGGTGAACTGTGCTTTGTTACAGAAAGAAAAAAAACACACTAGATTTAGGAAGATGCATCTGAGAAATGTGTTGGCAGGACTGCATGTTTGTGAGAAGACTCGTGACCATGAGCGGAGAGAAGAAACAAAGATAGAAAAACATAGCAAATGTAGGAGATATGACTAAACAATCATATAAGAACTTTAAAAATCAAAGGATGCAGTTTAGAATGGGACTTTAGGATGTAAGGAATCACCAGTTGCTTATTTTCACTTAAGAAATTTTCACCTATAATATTCATCTACTGAAGATAAAACGTTAGAATGTGTGAAGGAGAAATTAAGAAAACACAGAATTGAGGATAAAGATAAGGAAAGCTGGAATAATGTAGGTAATGTGCAAAATTTCAGTCTCCTTGATAGCAGTTATACAGGAAAAGTAAACAAAAAGGTAAAAGCCAAAGATTACACCATATCAGCAAAGAAATGTTGAAACATTCTGAGTTGAGAAAGAAAACACTTGAGATAAGGAGGCATCTGAAAATGCTCCTCTCATAAAAGAAAAATTGAAGAGCTATTTCACCAAAGAACATTTGTGAGAACTGGAGATGAAGGGGTTAAACATACAGCTACATAGAAGTTACTACAGATTTAAAATATGAAACCATCCCTTCAACCTGAAAAGACAAAATAGCTGGAGGGTAGGAGAAAGAAAATCATGCCACCCTGATTTCATGGACGACCAGGAAAGATCAGATAGAGAGAAACAGTTTTTTGAGAAATTTACCCTGCAGATCATGTTTCAGTGAGGATCACAACAGAGACAATAATAATCTAAGAGAGCGCAGAGAACAATGGTTTTCCATTGTTTTCAGGAATAGAAATCGAAGAGAAACCATGTCTATAGATGGCTTATCATATGCATTGGGCAACTGCTCCTAGTTCTTCCGCTTCTTAGGCTAAAACGATCTTTGACATTTTCTTCACAAAATTATCCTGAAGAATACATAAATAACCACCAATTTCAATGAGTTGATGCAGTCAAATTACAGGAGATTCCAATCTGAGAAACAGAACCATTAGCAGCATGGCATAGACCACTTTTCTTTCTGCAAAAGTATAACTTCTTCTAAAATCATTCCACATATCCTTTACTTTTCTGACAGCAGTCTAAGTTACTTGCACCTGATGCTTTCCCATACACAGATAAAAAGCACAGAGAGCACTAACAAAAGCATAGATTCAATTTCTTGAAAGCCAGTCACAGAATCACAGAATCACAGAATCTTCATGGTTGGAAAGGACCTTTGAGATCATCGAGTCCAACCAAACAATCTATAATCTTTGCCACTAGAGCACGCCCTGAAATGCCACATCTAGACCTTTTTTAAACACCTCTAGGGATGGTGACTCAACCACCTCCCTGGGCAGGCTGTTCCAGGGCCTGACCACTCTTTCAGGAAAGTGATTCCTCCTAATATCTAATCTAAAACTCCCCTGCCGCAACTTCAGACCATTTCCTCTGGTCCTGCCATGATTCACTTGGGAGAAGAGGCCAACACCCACCTCTCTCCAACCTCCTTTCAGGTAGCTGTAGAGGGCAATGAGGTCTCCCCTCAGCCTCCTCTTCTCCAAGCTAAACATGCCCAGCTCCCTCAGCCTCTCCTCATATGACCTGCTCTCCAGACCCCTCACCAGCCTGGTAGCTCTCCTCTGGACACGCTCCAGCACTTTAATGTCCCTCTTGTACAGAGGGGCCCAGAACTGAACACAGGACTCGAGGTGAGGCCTCACCAGTGCCAAGTACAGAGGCACTATCACTTCCCCGCTCCTGCTGGCCACGCTATTCCTGATACAAGCCAGAATGCTGTTGGCCGTCTGGGCACACTACAGTCATACGTTTCTGTTGAATTTTTAACACTATATCTTCAGGAAGAGCCCTGGATGGGCAGTCCTTGAAATGAGCATTGATACATTAGTGCATACAGAAATACAGGGTTTTGTAAAATATTTGCATGTATTTTCATTTTCTATTGAAATGGAATATATTTATTGTCACACATCTTATTTGAAAATACTCCAAAGGGAACTTTACAGATATATTTTGGTAGCTGAAGGACAAATAAGTTCTTTGAAAAATGTGTAATCGAGTCTTCTTTACTCCTTCTTCCAAGTCTGGTAGCTGGGGAGTTAATAGTCCTGGAAAAACAAACTCCATTATGCCAAATTGTATAACACTTGCAGCAAAACTGACTTTTGATGTCAGAAGTGTTAGGGAAATGGCATGGTCTCAAATATTACACATGGCACCAGTAAATTACTGCAATAAACTCTGTCATCTGCTATCCTAAGCCTGCAGTTCACAGTCGTCTGGGGAGTGGAAATTATCATTATACAGTACCCTACAAGTATTAATATTGTAAGAAAATTTGAGTTAGATTTTCTTATTTACATCCGTAAAGATGTGATGACATACAACTATAGCAGACGGATGTGTTGCATTACACAGCTAGCAGACTCTTGGAAGTTCAAAGTACACGTTTCTTTAAAAGCGGAATAAAATGGAAAGGAATGCAATATGTAACATTCAGCTTCAGCTCCCACAACAAACAGCTTGGAGGAAAAAAAAAAACAAAACAAAACACTAAATTAGGTATAGAATTATTTGGCCTCACCAGTTATGATCCATATGTAATTTGGTTTACAAGTTTCTTTCATCTCGTCATAGCTAATATAATTCAATTGTGCATATCTTCAACATCAACACAATTAAATGGGTGTTAGGGGAAGAAAACAGGCCTTTTTCCTCCTTTAAGGCTCATATGCATAATCCTAGACATAGGAATAACTGAAGAATTATAATTCTAATAATTGCTCAGCACTGTTAAAGATATCTCAGAGGTACAAAAATCTCCAAAGGTGATGTGTTGGGCACATTATTTACACCAGCCTTTGAGAGCAAATATTTATCTTGAAGCCTAATGCTATTTTTTTCCCTAAAGATTTAGTCTGTGTGTTACACAGGCAGCCCAAACGTGTTGTCAGATTTGCAGTGAAAGCTCCAAGGAAGCCTGGACAAACTTTATGGGGGGAAAAAAAACAACAAAACACAAGCACAAATATTCCCCCAAGGTCTGGCAATATGTTTATTACCTTGGACTTCTAAATACACCCCCAGTTTTCTTCTCCAGCATGTACCAGCATGAAGAAAAAGACATTTATATGCATTTTTCTTGGTATTTTTGTTTTCTTTCAGCTTTTCTTGTGTCAGAGGGTATTGTCCCCTCTGAAAAAAGTCATTACAACATAACCCATTTTAGCTCATTGGTATCAATGATCCGATCAAGAGAACCTTACAAGAAAAGAAAACAGAAAGAACATGTGGCATAACATCAGGGTCTAGTCCTGCCAGGTGCATTGCAAGCTAAGACAAAAACCTTCATTTTTTAACATCCCAGAACAAAGCTTTTATTAGGTTCTGAGTAGAGTGGAGGATACTGAACTCCTGTGATCCAAAAGTATCATTTAAATATATGCAAAAATAATTCAACACCCAGAAGTTTATATGCCTGCTGTTCAGTCATTTTGCCTCTTTAGGAAGCACAGTTATTTCTGCTTTGTTACAATTTTTTAGGCTGCCGCAATTTCATCTTTTAGAGAAGAAAAAAA
This sequence comes from Rynchops niger, assembly GCA_013400035.1. NCBI lineage: Eukaryota > Metazoa > Chordata > Aves > Charadriiformes > Laridae > Rynchops > Rynchops niger. The sequence goes on along the minus strand of VXBH01005939.1, from coordinate 1,433,796 downwards.
ATCTTCCAAAAAGTGAAGCAGAAGTCAGGAAGATATAAAATTAACAATGATTCCTAGGAGAAAATGTGTATTTCAATACTTAGCTTGAATAGTATGATTGAAAAGATTGAATTGGCCCATTAAATTTAATTCATCATTGCAAACCTTTCATTCTGAACATCCGCTGCAACTACCCAGGCCCCTCCTTCAGCATCCATAGCTATGTGGTTTTCTGCCTTACTTCTAGGAACAAGAACAAAGCTACAATTTTAAAGCTGAGTAAGAATCTTCCGTGACATTGAATATTTTGAACTTGCCATTAACATTCTGTTGCTAAAAATAAAAGTTTATTATATTATATGCATCAAAATAATGCTTTTCCTATTTTGCATGCTTCATGGGTCTTTAAACAAATCCTATAGATGTTTGGATTTTACATTTTATTTTTTATTATATATTTCATGCATCATTAGTTTGAAAAGCTGTTTTAATTATAATACTTATTATGGTGAAATGGAGTTGTTTTAGTCTGTTAAGCTGTTAAGAGCTGTTGTGTAATTACCGATACATAACTGAACTTTTCCTTGAACTATGCAATTCCTGCACTCTAATTAGGTCTCTATATCTCATTTGCATAATTTTTTAATACTCTGATGGCATGGAATTTGCTGTCCTCAAGACTGGTGAACAGTTCATTAGTAGTAGCAGAGAAATTAGAAATTCATGGTGAAGATAGCTCTCACTAGCCCTTCTGCTGCATCCAAACTAGTTCATTCTGTCTCACTTGAAGTTTCAGTTCTCGCTGGCCTCTTGCCTCTGAATATTCAAGTTGCTTATCAACAACAAACTTACCGCCTTGGCTTCTTGTATCATTTACAATGTAAGAAGGACATATTCTAGTGCTCAGCTGAATAAGATATGGAAAAACATGGCAAGTGAAGGATGTTTGGAGGACTGTGGGCTATTTTTAGTTCATCTGCACATTGATATATTCTTTCCCAAAGCTTTCTCTTATCTATGTCCTTATATTGAATTCCTTACCATGGTATCTCAGGGTTTCTGCGGGCATTATTAAAAACGAGAGAAGTCCTGATCTAGCCAATCCTAACCTGCAGTCACAGGAAGTGATATCTGCACCCTGTCTCCTTGCCTAGAAGGAGAATATCCTAAGGGCAGCATTAAGCAGGAGAGATATAGTGGGCATTTTAAGCACGCGGCTCAGTGTTTTACCCTGAATGAACCTCCAGGGTTTCTTCGTCCAGACTTTCCAGTCCAGTTAAGGACTGCCCCATTCTTTCAGCACCTGGCAGATTTCTTGATTCCCTTTTATTACCTGAAATTGGGATAGTTGTCAGCAGTCTGCAAGCGGAGGTTCCTGTATTCTTTAGTTCCTGATTATCATTTTCCTGGAACACAAAAACAAATCATCAAAGTTGCTAAATCCTTCACTCTGATATCTCATTTTGTCTAGATGTTGAGACAGTTAAACTAGCTATCTATTACTTGAAGAAAGAAAATGTGTTCACAAAGACCTAAATCACACCTTTTGCTCATTAGAATGTCGTGTTTAGAGATGTTTAGAGAAGATCAAATTCTTCTTTGCTAAACTCTCTCCACTAGAGCAAAACTTCAAATATCTGTTTGATATGTTATCTGGCCTTCCCATTACACTGTAACTACCTTAATGCTTCTAGATTTCTTAGGAAGAGACTTTTTACAATGTATTTTTCTTTCCATTTAGTTTTCATTTATAATATATTTGCCATATGTGTGCTTTGTATTTTATTCTGGTTTTAAAGTCTTGTATATATTGAGATAGGGGACTAGAACATCCCTCTTATGAAGAAAGGCTGAGGGATTTGGGTCTTTTTAGTCTGGAAAAAAGACGACTGAGGGGGGATCTTATCAATGCTTATAAATACTTAAAGGATGGATGCCAAGCGGATGGGGACAGTCTTTTTTCAGTGGTGCCCAGTGACGGCACAAGAGGTAACAGGCACAAATTTGAACATAGGAAGTTCCATCTCAACATGAGGAGGAACTTCTTTACTTTAAGGGTGGCAGAGCACTGGAACAGGCTGCCCAGAGAGGTGGTGGAGTCTCTGTCTCTGGAGACATTCAAAACCCACCTGGACATGTTCCTGTGTAACCTGCTCTAAGATGACCCTGCTCTGGCAGGGGGGTTGGACTAGATGATCTCCAGAGGTCCCTTCCAACCCCTATCATTCTGTGAGCACGGAACTCTAATACAGACGTTGATATAGAAGTCAGCCATTTTCCCCTAATTTAAGAAGGTTCTTTTCTTCTAACGAATATGTAGTAATTTTATCTTGTGAATATACGCTTACTAAATATAGCTGCTAAAAACTTACTAAAGCAGGTTTGTGAAGTTGTGAAGTAGTTGTGTTTTGTTTTGGTTTTTTTTCATTTGCTCCAGTAATTCCCTATTACCCGAGGTTTCAAATGTATAATGGCCTCAAGTAAATTTGTATAACCCCCACCCATTAAAATCCTTAACACCTATAGAATCACACCCTCTCTCTAACAGGCAAAAAATATATATTTCTGTCTTATGACACCGTGGACACTCTTCATGCAATGTTATTGAAGAGAACTGATTATGTATATGAACATGATAACATTATTGAAATGTTGGATGCTTAGATATTTTTATGGAGTCTTATACTGCTTTATTTCAGTACTTTACTATTTTACAGTGATGGTGATGAGCATTATTACCATTTTTTAACATTGTGCCATATCTTTAATATATTTAAACACTACATATATTCTTGGAGAACACCATTGCAATGAAGTCAATGATGACATCCTTGTTAATAGCAGTGATTTGGGGGTCACACCTGGACAGAATTACATTTTCATACATGTGCTTTCCAAACTGAAGAGAGACTTCCTCACAGTGGTCTCAGTTCACAGCTCCTAAGCACAATAATTTGCAAAGAATGGCTTTTACACTTATGGAAGGAAATTAAACTAGTTATTACCTCTCATAAGTACTTTCTATTTCACATAGCTTCAGAAATGTAGTCTCCATTAAAACCTTTTATTATGAATCTGCTAATTAAATACTTTGCAACTATTGTTTACATTTTATTCATGAGGAGTTTGATGTAGATTTGCCTTTATTTCTATTAATACTCCTTGATGATAGGGCAGGTGTATTGTCTGCATATATCTGACCAAATTAAAATCTAAATGACTCTTTTGTGTTCTAGCATTTTATTTGTTTGGTGGAGCAGACTATTTATACATGTATTTCAAATGGGGGAAAAAAAAATCACTTTCTTGTAAGGGCATCAAAATTGTAGGAAGAGAATGCATTCTGAGACATTCAACCTTACAAAGGACGTGTAAAATTGTTGAAAACCTGTTATTGTCTGCAAACAGAAAAAAACACTGCACTGTATAAAAAGTATTGTTGCATTAAAATTATTTAATTCCAATTATTTAATTATTTGAATGTCCTTAAGCTTTTCACATCTATACATATTTTTCCATTAGTGGGCAATCACTGGAAAAACAGCTTCTTTAAGTCTTTTGATGGTAAGTGTTTTCATGCTAGAGAACACTCTTCATATAAAGAGGAAAAAAGAAACTCAGTCAGAGAAAAGAAGATAAAGAGTTAAGCACATAACACTGAGAAGAAATCTGTAAACAGCTATGTAAAAATTGCTTGTGTAGTTACATCAACTAGGGTATAATTTTGAAAACTGGCAATCTTCAATCATCAGTAGAAAAATTACTTAGAAACAGATTGTGAAAGCTTGGAAAGAACATCTTGGGCAATTGAAACCAGTTCCCTGCAGCCAAGTCATACAATCCTCTTCATAATTTCATTAAGTTCCCTCCTTAAACTAGTTAAACATAAAACTGTGTTAACAACAGAATGCTCAGAAACATCACATTTCAGCTAACTAGCAACCTTACTCTGATTTTCAACATTTCTCATCAGTTCTCACACATTTTCCACAGCCAACATTTTTCTTTTTCATAAGCAGATGGTCTCCCTCCTTGGTGTTTACCCAGGTGATGACTTATCAGGGAAGATTATGGGAACTTTAGCTTTCCATTAGCTCCTGTCTCCAGGATGCTGTTTCCCATCTCCCTAATCCCATATGCCAGATTTACATGCCAGGGAGAAGTTGTGGTGCTGACACACACGGAACTCTTTCACGCAAAGGAGGGAGGAGATGGAGCTTATTATCTCTTCTGCTCATGCCTCCTCCCTCCGCCTCCCCATTGCAAATAACTCATGTGTGAAAGGAGACCTCAACAGTATTCATAAGCGGCCACCTACCTGATTTATACTTTTGTTTTACCTTTAGAGAGGAATAGTGTCCTCTAAAAGCCTTCACTAGGCTAAGCAGGGCAAGCTCTTTCAACCTGCTCACACAAGAGCCTCTCTATTCCTCATCACCCTATTTGTTCTCTAAAGGAAGACTCATGAACACTTGATACCATTAGTTTAACACTGTCCTAACATGTTCTGGGTATAGGAATGACCCATCTTATTCCATCAAAACATCACCACGATGAGGGTGCCTGTTTGTACTACCCCACCCAAAGCTAGACACCGAGCACAGCCAGTAAAGTATTACACACAATGAAAAGAACTCCTTGAATTCAGCAGTCTCCAAATCAGGCTCATTGCCTAGTAAGTAATATTTTTAAAAGCATAAGTTGTTTCAGTTGTTTAACATTTCCCATGACCAGGGGAACCCTGGGTAAATATTCGATATTTAAATAGCACGCAAACAATAGAAATGATCTTTCCCATTTTCATAATCATGTACGTATCAGCCACAACGTAATTGCTAAGAAGAATAACATTCCTAATTATACCCATTTTGCTTTTGGATGCAGTATGAAGCGGCTTTGTATGTTTATAAATTGCTGGATTCAGGTGAGCTTCAAATTTCTGCAGGCTGATCTCACAGTAGTCCTTTGAATGACCTGTAGTTTTAATTTGGCATGAAACTACTGCAAGCTACGTAGTGAAACTAATGAGTCTGCTGCAACTGTGGAGGGCAATAATCAACAGCTACTTTACTGCTGGAGAGTGTATTAAGTCCATGCATGATGTGAACTGAGAAAAGCTTTTTGTTTCAGAAAGCAATCTGATGAGTGTTCACACATTTTCTGAGAAAATAAATAACATTACAAGCAGATATGGTGAATGGAAAAAGGCTAGGATTATAAGTTATTTTGATCTAGACTTTTGACAAATCAAGAAAAAAAAATCTGCACAGTAAATGCAAAGAGAAATTCAGAGCTGAGGTATAACCTACAGTGCCAACCAGCAACAGAAAAACAACAACCAATCGTCTGTGTGGTGGCTTTTCACCATTGGTAAGGCTGAGGTAGAGCCTTTCTCCCATGCTGTGTTCCCATGTGCTGGAAGTGACTGTCTGTCCTGATGCACACATAGACAGGCACAGGAAAAAATGTGCTGCAGCATGATGGAGAAGCCAGAGTCCTGCTAGACGAGACACTCAGATGCATCTTCAGGGTCAATGTGTGTATTGGGTGACAGCACCCAGGTGTTGACAGGGGTGGCTTCTGTGAGAAGAGGCTAGTGTCCGTCCTGGGCTGGACACAGCCAGTTCCATCTGGTTCCAGTGGGGAAACCATGCTGCAGCAGAGGAAAAGTGTGAGAAGAAAGGAGTGGCAGAGACAAACCGCTGCGTACTCACCATCTGCAAATAGTGATCTTCCCAAATCTACTTGAACGGTCAATAAATTACTTTTCCCCAGTTTGAGTCGGTTTTGCCTGCTGCAGTAATTATAAAGCAATCTCATTGTCTTTACCTCAATCCGTGAACTTTCTCACCCTATTTTCTCCCCCTTTCCTGCTGAGGAGGGGGAGCGAGTGAGTCGATGTCTGACTTTGGCTGTCAGCCGAGGTTGACCTCACACTCCATCAACCAAGTGCATCCTTACATTCAGAACGGCCTTTTTTGAGTGACCAGCAGAAGTGAACTGGGCCGTTGTACACCACAGAGCTTGTGATGCACTTAACAGTTAATCTGAGCCGGTGCAGGCCCATGCTGTGCTGTCCTGCACAGAGCTGTGCCTTCAGGCCTGGGCTGTGCTGCACAATTCCCTTGGCCACAGGGAGAACTGGGGTTGTTCAGCCTGGAGAAAAGGAGCCTGAGGGGAGACCTTCTCGTTGTAGAGAGGTGGGGGTCGGTCTCTCCTCCCAAGTAACATGGGATAGGACAAGAGGAAATGGCCTCCAGTTGCACCAGGGGAGGTTTAGACTGGATATTAGGAAAAAATTTCTTCACCAAAAGGGTTATCAAGCACTGGAACAGGCTGCCCAGGGAAGTGGTTGAGTCACCATCCCTGGAGGTATTTAAAAGACGTGTAGATGTGGTGCTTAGGGACATGGTTTAGTGGTGGACTTAGGAGTGTTAATGGTTGGACTTGATGATCTTAAAGGTCTCTTCCAACCAAAATGATTCTATGATTGTGTAAACTCGGGCAGCTAACTGTAATGGAGGACCCTGTAGACAGCTCTCACTTGGCACTAGTGATGACACAACTTGCGAGTCCTTGGCTATATCTAAAAGTGAAGCAGAATGTTCTTATGTGAACAGCCTTTTGTTTGACAGTAGAAATGATGAATAGAGCAATTTTCATCTAATAAAATCCTATTAGAGCTCTAAATGCTGGCGAACCCCTCCACGGACGGGATCTGCATTGCATGCCATGCCCTGATGGGAGGCCTGTCTGATGCTGCTTAAATTGGGATTCTCAGCATCTGAAGGTACATAAGATTATCTATCCTTTTTTTCCATCTTGTGTTAGCTCTATTAAATGGTATTTTAGAGAATATTGATGTGGTGGGTTAGCCTTGCCTATTAGCTAAATGTCCGCACAGCTGCTCACCCACTCTCTTCCTAGCAGGACAGGAGGAGAAAAATAGGAAGAAAAGGAGCAAGAAAGTTCATGGGTGGAGGCAAAGACAGGGAGATTGGTTACCAAGTACCACCACAGAAAAAAAAGACTCAGCTTAGCTTGGGAAAATTAATTTACTGCCAGTTAAAATGAAAATGTCATTACTAATGCAGGTAGTGAGAAACACAAAGACAAATATTAAGCCAATACCTTTCCTGCACCCTTTTCCAGACCTAACTCCACTCCTGACTCCTCTCCCTGCCCCAAGCAGCACAGGGAGTTTGGGGATGGGGCTCATGGTGACTATGCAGAGGTTTTCCTCCCCTGCTCCTCCCTCCTCTCACTTTCCCTCTGCCCCACCTGGTGTCTTCCACAGGCTGCGGGGAATCCCTGACACCATGCCTGGAGCACCTCCTCTCCTCCTTCTCCTCTGACCTGGGTGTTCCCTCTGCTGTTTTTCACTCCTTTTTGCTCCCTCCTCCTCTCTCTGTCAGCCATTTTCTTCCTTTTTTTAAATTCGTTATCATAGGGTGGGCCACCATTGTTGCCTCAGGGCTCAGCCATGCCCTGGGGTGGGTCAGTCAGAACCAGCTGGAACCGTCTGTGTCCGGCTCGGAGCAGCCCTCACAGGTCCTCACAGAGGGAGGGACACCCAAGTCAACCCTAGAGAGTTTGAGTGCCTTTCTCACAAGCATGGTAACGAACACCCCCACACCTACATGTGCCTCATTAGATGCTTCTATTTTTCAAACTGTCCTTTGGACCAGAATAGGAAGTCTCGTGTGAAATGTTGGGCCTCTTGAGGGTGAAGGAGGCAGGTTAGGATCTACTTACAGTGATAAAGATGCATCCATTTTATTTGTACAGAATTTATTTTGAAATATCTGCCAATCATAAGAGCATTTCAGCTCTCAAACTGCTTGGTAACTGTTTCTAGTGATCAAAGAAAAACTGTCATGGACTCTTGTTGCTATTAATATGGATTATTTACACTGTTGGACAGTTGTGTGTCAAGAAAGATGTAATTATTGCTCAGAATTGACTGTTCATCTACACATCCGCTTTAGCTCTGCTCTAAAAGCAATATGGACCCTTTCGATGGCTCAGGATGCTGCTCTCGCTCCACTATACCACACAATATGAAATTAAACACAGTTGAAGCAGAGGTATATAAATAACTAATTACTTAGTTTGTGCACCAAACAATATCAGTCAATAAAACAAGAAAAAGTACATTCACTTTGATATAAAATTAAATTCCTTTACTTTTTCAGGAAAAATTAAAACTAATAATGGTGTCACATTAAATAATTGTTTATCTTTATAAATATTTTATTCTTATCTTTTACAAACTCAGACTAATTTCATAACAAAGCATTGTTCAGAATTGAAAATTGGTTAGCTGGCAGTTCCCAGTGGGATAAATGGGAGATTAAATGCCTCCTCTTGAATTAATATTTTTATGGCTAGCCAAAAAACACCTATATACACACAGAGAAACAAGTCAAGATGCTAAGAATGGCCTGAGTATAAACGTATTAGGCTTTTCTTTCTCCATGATGGTAGGCCCAAAGAGACAAAAAGTGGCTCCAGTTCCTTCATTTGTTGGTATTTTCCCAAAATAGTTTTGCTCGATAACATTATAGTTAGCATATTATATCTGGCAGCTAGAAATATAGCTTGATTCATTACAGTTATTTGACTCATCAGTCAAAACTGTCGACATTCATCTTTCCTCTTTCACAGGGCGGGAAAATGAAATGCTAGAAGTCTAAATTCTTGTTATAAAAGTGCTGGTATATAAATTACCTTAGTGTTATATGCTAGTAGTTGAGATAATGCATCTGGTAATGTCCAGATACGTGAAATTATCCTCATGGATTATTATAGGGCTGAATAAGTTGCTGGAACCTTACCATCCACAGAAGCTGTTATCTGACCATTTCATTAATTTGAACATGTCGGTGCTATTCTACAGATGTTGTTTTTCCCCTGTCCTACTCCCTTTTTCCTCCCTTGTTCCTGCCCATGCAAGATGTGCAGCAGGAGAGCAATGAAGGCAGGAAGCAACTGATTAGGAGTGCGTAGGCACAGCTCCATCAGCTTTAGGGGCTACGGCTACACCTGGCAAAGTCCAGTAATTGAATTCACACACTAATACACTCATATACTCTCATGCAGTGCTTCTAAAAAAGGGTGGTGACATTCCTGACCCCAGAGCTTCCAGCTCATACGGCATAGAATGTCTTTCATTTCTCCTAAAGCACCGTGCCAAGCAATGGTGTTCCTAAGCACTTAATGGAAAGGGCAGGCCAGGATATAGCTGAATGACGGGGTTGTATGAGCTCAAATCTCCAAGTTATTTAATGTTCAGCATTTCAGCCTTCTTCATTGTTCTGAGGAGGTTCTGGCTCCAAGGGAACTTTTCACAAAGTCCTGTGCGCGCATTTGAATTTGCCTTTCAGACCCAAGCTTCAAATTAAAATTAATGGTGCCAAAAGAGTATAAATGCCCTACAGTCTTCATGCTTCCCCTCAGTGATCATCGTTCACCATATACTGAAGGTGCTTTGCTTTTCTTTTAAGCTTAGTGGCCCCTGTAAATATATTTCCCTTTATGAGATCTGAGGTGCAAGGTTGTTCAACTACTTAGTTATCTCCAGAATTAGTAATAAATAAATGATGTACAGTACAGCTCGATGTATACAGTGCTTGATAATGACTCCACTACATAAAAACAATACACACAGACCCAGCATCCCAAACACACTTGCTTTCCCTTTCAGTGCGCTTGTGTTCTGTTGTTATCACAGTTAAATGCAATATCATGCAATTAAAGTAGCTTTGCAGTTTTGCTCCATGATCCCAAAATTATGTTGACCTAATTTTTTGTTTGGTGCTTCATTTGTGTTCAGGCTTTCTTTTTTAGAGAGGAGGTGAGAGGCTATATTTACTCACACACATTAACCATAGCCCTTAACAAAGAATAATGAATAATTTCTTCCAGAGATTTTTTTTAACTCTACCAGAGTTTGACATTTTCCCCCAAGTAACGTTCTCTCAGTCCTGTAGGTCTGCTACCTATAATGCTATTCAGGACTGGAAAAGAGCAGCCTTTCATCAGTCCTTCTGAACATGTGGTAGAGAGCTGTGTAGAATTATGTATAAAGAGCAGTAAACTACATAAGCAGATTGGTGTGGGTTTTCAGCTTTTAAGACTCTTCCACCTACACCAGAACAATACAGAGGAGCTTTGAGAATCTCAGTTTTGCCCTGAAAATGCAACAGTTTGCTTATTTATCACCACTTCACATCATTAGTGTCTATCCATATGTCATATTAAAAATCTGTTAGAGAAACATAGTTTAAAAAAAAAAAACTTAATAAAGAAATAAAAATAGATTTAGCAGATGGATCTATATATCAGATATCAGATCAGATATCTATATCATGTCTATATCCATATCAAATATAGATATATATGATGGAAACTATACAGTATACAAGAAAAAAAAAAAGATTTTTCTTTTAAATCTTGAATTTCTCTTCCTAAAACATCTAAACTGTAAATGAGCACATAATTATTCAGTCAGAGCAGTTTGTGCTTGAGCCGTGACTGTCAAAAAGCAGCATGTCTAACAGAAAATGTGCCAAAGTAGCTAAAGAGGACTGGGAAAGTGAATTAGTTGTGTGTCAATGGTAATTATTAAGCCCCAACAGTGTGCAGTATTTGGGCTATTTAAACAAGAGAAGCAATAGCTTTTATATGCAGAAGGGCTAACTTGCAAAAAGAAATGAGCACGATGGAGCATACACATGCTGCACACCACCTGTAACTGGAATCACTTCCCGTGTGAACAGCTTTTGCATGTATTGATGAGATTAACATCTGAAGCACAGAGAATATGTAGCAAGAATATTCATTCAAAATTAACGTGAATTTGAATGGGATGGTATTCTCAGGCTTTTCTTATTTATTTTCATCAAGCATTTGGATAACATAAATGATCACAGCAAATCTGTTTTCACTGAAATGTTCAAATATTCATTGATGGTGTATGCAAAGTGTGTGTTCAGTAACACATATTTCACAAGGTACTGTCCTTTTAGTCATATAAATGATATAATATGGCTATATTGAAATAAGCCAAACTTACAGACAACCTCAGACACAACAGGGGGTTTTATTGACATTATTGCATTCCAACACTGATTGTCTGAAAAAGACTGAATCATTACAATTTAACACATCTATACTAAATAGAAGAATTATTTTTTATTTTAACATCATGCTTATATACCGTCTTACAGTACTTACATTTTTCTTTGGGTGCTAGGTGAATCTGATAGAACTGAAACACTGAGTAATTTGTAATGAGTAGTAGCCCAGTGGTAGTTCAGAATGAGAACAATATAACTACCCTCGCCTTGCTGGTGCCATGTGTTATACAGTCAATTTTTTAAAGGATGACTGAGAAGTAATACAAAAGTAAAAATGTAGAACAGTACTAAAACACATTTCCAAGAAAGCTTGTAGTTTGCAGGAAGTCTGTGAGTTGCTTAGTGTAACACAGAGTGCTGGGGAAGAAATTAATCAGCCAAACAGCTTGGCTATACAGATTTATAGGCTCCGTCTGAGTAATATGTGGTTTGTTCACTTTCTCTTTGCCACCCATTATCTAACAGTGCTAAGTCTTCCTAATTAAAGAGATGATCCTTTAACTGTGAAATCTATATTCTATTATTTTCTCTATTTATTGCTTAACCTGTCTTTTTTAAATATGACTCTTGAGTTTCACTCCAGGTTGATTACTAGTTTTATCAAGGGAACTCTTGCAAAGCTTCTCTCCAAGATAAAACTAAATTACCTCTTTGGAGAAGGCTGAATAGGCTTTTTAACATAAAAGTAGATTGACATAAAACAGTGAGATAAATATTAATGTAAATGTAAACCATAGTAAAATTTTCTCTACATTCCAGTTATCTAAAGGCGACCTACAGGAAAAATGGGGAGGAACACTTTACCGAGGAGAGCAGTGATAGGACAAGGGGTTACGGTTTTTCACTGAAATATGGTAGATTTAGATTAGATATCAGGAAGAAATTCTTTAGTCTTAGGGTAGCGAGACACTGGAACAGGTTGCCCAGGGAAGTTGTGGATGCCCCATCCCTGGAAGTGTTCAAGGCCAGGCTGGATGGGGCTTTGAGCAGCCTGGTCCAGTGGGAGGTGTCCCTGCCCATGGCAGGGGGGTTGGAACTAGATCATCTTTAAGGTCTCTTCCAACCCAAACCATTCTATGATTCTATGATTCTGATTTGACTATCTTTCATATGTGTTTTCAGGACATAGACATTTCTATTCAAGCTTACTTTTTCAAATACTTATGATTAAACTGATTAAAGTTCTTTTCAGAGCTCTATTCTGACAACATTGTACAATTGCCCTGAACACATTGACACTAAAACTCTTCCTTCAGGACACTAACTCACATTCAGGCAAATACAGACAAATCACTGTACCAAAAGGCACAAAATTTCCCATAATTTATGGAAGTGTGCTTCCTTCAATATTATTAAGTGGTATTCCCCAGGGGTCAGTACTGGGTCCAGTCCTCTTCAATTATTCATCAATGACCTGGATGAGTGGACAGAGTGCACCCTCAGCAAGTTTGCTGATGACACAAAGCTGGGGGGGGTGGATGACACACTCGAAGGCTGTGCCGCCATATAGAGAGATCTAAATAGGTTGGAGAGCTGGGCAAAGAGGAACCTTATGAAATTCAATAAGGACAAATGTAGGGTGCTGCACCTGGGGAGGGATAACCCCATGCACCAATACAAGTTGGGGGCTGACCTGNGGTGGGTGTCAGGAGGATGGCGCCAGGCTTTTTCAGTGGTGCTCAGTGACAGGACAAGAGGTAATGGGCACAAACTTGAGCATAGGAAGTTTCATCTCAACAGAAGGAGGAACTTCTTTACTTTAAGGGTGGCAGAGCACTGGAAAAGGCTGCCCAGAGAGGTTGGTGGAGTCTCCAACTCTGGAGACATTCAAAACCCATCTGGACGCGTTCTTGTGCAACCTGCTCTAAGATGACCCTGCTCTGGCAGGGGGGTTGGACTAGATGATCTCCAGAGGTCCCTTCCAACCCTATGATTCTATGATTCTATGAAATGACGATCTGATTCCCCTACAAGGTAAACCAGTTCTAAAGTAGAAATAGCTGTTGTCCAGCCTTTCTCTAAATCAAGGTCCCTTTCCAAGAGCACTGTGAGTTGCCAGTATGACAGGACGCTCCTTTGTGGAATGCAAGCCAGAGGTTTGCTGGTTCTTCTCTTTCTCTTTCACTGTGCGGATAGGCAGCAACTTACAGTTCTGGTTAGGAGTTTAATTGAAAGTGAGACTCACACGCCATCACAGAGATGCGAGGGATGTTCTGCCACCAACAACACTTCTGTCACTTATCAGGGATGCATAGCATAGTAGGTGAGCAAGAGTAGCATATGTAATCCTTTTTCATTGGAAAGGTGAAAGTAAAGCTCAGGCAATACAGTGACGGTGTTTGTCATGGCTGGAAGTCAGAGCTATGGGAACAGGAAATGTTAACTGACTTCACAATTTGCATTTGCTCAGTTCACTCATGAAGTTAACACAGCACATTTCAACAGCACTTACCAGTCAGTCAGCCAGAAAGGCCATAAAAGGCACATCTCTTTTCCCTCCTGTTTGCACCAGCTATTTGCTGAAATAATACTATGTAGTAAGATAAGGCAAAAATAGTCCTTGCAAGTAACCTCCACTAGGCATTTTTGAAAGAAAATCTTTGATATTTTTAAATTAGAGTATGTCGCTAGAACTAGATTGGAAGTCCACAGCCACAAGCTTTGAAGTTGAGTAAGTTTCTCAAAGGAAATATTTCTGCTAGCTGCAAGGCAGGAAGGGAAGATGTTCTCACTTGCTAAAATCTGTGCTAAAACCTTTCTTATCTGTGTATACAGCTACGCCTTATAACAAAGGCAGATATATATACTAACAAGGGCTGCAGTTAAGACATATGGCACCTTTTCATTTGGGCAAGAGAGAGAATGAAAAAAATAATGCAATTCCTATTGAATTCTGTGTTTGTATGATTGAATTGGAGAAGCAAAGATACATTAACCTTGTTTTCTTTATTTAGGAAGGTGTTGTACTCGGTCACTTATTTTTTTTTCCCATCAAGAATGAGCTAGCTTTTCTCCATGGAGCCATATTAAATTTCTTTCTTGCACAGGCCTTGATTTCTTGCTTTCTTTTGTGAGAAAATGTTCAGAAAGAGTCTCCTTATGAAGAAAAAAAAAAAAAAGAAGAAGGGTTTAGGGGGGAAATGCTCTTCCTTGTGCCCCACCTGCTCCATCCTTTAGACTCACAATTTATTTCACTTCTTAAAAAGGCTACTAGACTCATCCTGTTCTGTGCACCATTCCCTTTCTGAAGAGCACTATTTAGCCAGTTGCCACTTCTTTTATGTTCCTAGTCTGCTGACTAGTTTTCCTCTTATTTCACCCCACCCTGAATCTTACAAGAGCTTAATATGCTGTTCTGACTAGGGGTGTAATGATGAAGGTTTCCAGACACAGAGCTGTTAGCCTATACTTTTGCGTACTCTTCTGCACTGCTCTGTGCAGTGCAGTGCTGACCCCATCCCAAAAAGATGTCTTTATTACAAAGAGATCAGACATATTAAGTTTATTTTTATTTTCTTGCTCTTACTTTTTACACTTTTTCTCAAAAATTTACAGTATGCTCCTGAATTAATCAATAAAGTTCTGCTTCTTGCTTTTTCTATGGCAATGTAAATCCCACTGGGATTTATCCTTTGCTTATGAGCATCCCTTACTGTTGCTCTTAGAATGAGCTGCTCACCTAGGTAGGATTCTGCATAGAACAATAATATTCATTAATATTAATTCAATAATATATATACTTACCATAACAACAACAATGTAACATAATTCATCTAACAATAAATCCCCCAAATCTATGATTATGGACCGAGACAAACTGTTCAGAAGGAAATAAGAAAACATTCAGCAAATGTGACCAAGGTATTTTATATTAATCAGAAGTTCAATTCAGAAGAACTGGGAGTAAATCTTTCTGTAAGGAATCAATAAACAGTAATAGCTGTGCCTCGCAAGTTTATACATTCACACTAGTTGCTGTAAGATCCTTTAAATAACCATGGTTGTATTTCTTCTATTAGTAGCACCTCACTCCCCAGATGGCTAAAATACAGCAAACCAAAACAAACTGCCTTCTTCTGGTGCTTTTGCTCTGTCAGCTGCCTACTTTGCAACACTTGCATATATATGCCAAATGTCTATCTATCTAACACATATGAGATATGCTGGTACAATATACTGAGATCTGCAATAAAATTTTCTTAATGGGACTAAAACCTGTACTCATAGTCTAAAACCAGATTTCATTAGGCAGCAGGGCCTATACGTTCTTCACTTCAGGTTTGAATTTACAACCCTGAAGATCCCTGAAAACTTTCAATAGACTGGTGTAATAGACATAGCGTAATAACTAGAGTTGGCCCCTGTAGAATTTTAACAAGTCCTTTCAATACTGACCAAGCAATAACACCTAGAAACTTACTTTAGTTTCAGTTATGCCAGGTCTGCCATAGCAAAATTAGCTTTAACTCTACAGGAATCAGCAGGTTCTATTTAAATTTGTTTTTCACTTGTAACGTGAAAATAGCTAGACCAAGATTGACTATTCTATGGTTGTATTATAGATGTGCATCACTTGAGTGCTGAGATGCAGGTTGATGATTTAAAGAGAGTGATTGATTCCAGTGCAGTGAACGGATTTATTAGACCACAGCAAAAATGGCTGGGTGACTCCCATTTTCACAATTCCTCTTGACCTGTCAAGTTGTCGTCTTCATGAAGATCAAATGTTCATTGTTTCTTATACAACTCAACATTGCCTCTATGATGTATGCTTCAGCCTAGATGTTATCATCTCATCTCTTGTATCTCAGAGATCTGATGGGCGTAACAACAATGAAAATCTGAGGACTAAACTGCTTATGTTAACGTCAATCAAAATTGAATGCATTGCCATGCCTCTGACCAAGTCACCAAAAAACAACTATGAAGATCAAGGTTACTTACATTATGGTTGAATGAGAATATGAAATCTGTTGAATAATTGATCAAGAGAAAGTTTAACTTGGAATTAGCCAAAGAAATGCGCAAGATGCTTTATCACAAAACAGAGTTGTTGTCAGTATTACTCTTTTTCACTTTTCCTATTATTATACCATATACGTTTACAGAGTATAATGCCAGTTTCAGCCATTAAGTTTTCACCTTCTATTTTTTCTTCAGAATTTCTGTTATATACATGATATGAAAAAAAAATCAGGATCAAAGTAGCTGAAATGATTTGAAGTGTTTGTACCTCCAAACATAGTAATAATTTAAAGCCTCTTTCTGATGTGTTTAAAAGTAAAACACTGGCATCAGATATCCCAAAACATAATATTGAGGTTATGAAGGTTTGAATTAGGATATTAAACTGTAAGCTTACTTGATTTCCTCTAATGCTTTGTTGTATAAAACAAAAATATTTTCAGTCACAGTGTCAAGCCCTGTGTTCATGTGCCCTACTTTAGGCATCTAAAAGCTTTGTGTCTGAGTCATCTTGGAAACTCCATAATGAAGATAAATCAGCATTTTCAGGTGATTCATGTGCCCTATCTTAGACAATTATCTTAAGAAAGCCAGTAGATCCTCACAAGGTGCTCTTTTCTCTTGAGTGATTAACATATAGCTCTGGCTGTCTTAGACATGAAAGTCTAACTCTTGTAAGTCTAAAATTAGGTGGAAATTAATATCAGCCCATTCTTTTCTCAGCATGGTAAATTATCCTCTCTGTGTACCTCTCTGAAACATCTAAAATGTTTGCTAACATGTCTTTTAAAATTGATTTAAACATCGTTAGATCAAACAATGATCAAGGACAAAGATGTGCCTGCAACATTCAAGTACTATCCATACCAGTACTTCTTGAAATTCCAAAATCTGCCTTTAGATGGACTGAGTTGGAAAGGCTAAGATGGGCATTTGAAATAACTAAACAAATCATTTATGTATTGCACGTTATGCTATGGAATTTCAACTATTCTGTAAAATTACAGAAACATTAGTTGGAAAGTATCTCTGAAGATGGACTACTTTGGACCATAATCAAGCAAAAGTTCATCTTCTTCTCCTGCTTGGAGCGGGACTATTGAGAGAACTTGATTGATTCAGTTATGGCTTTGTGTAGTGAAATCTTGAAAGCCCTGAAGATGGAGGCTCCCTGCCTCTCTCAATGACCTTTTCCAAAGCTGAAGTATCCTCCTAGTGAAGATTTTTTTTCCTGAACCTCCCAAGCTACTACTACTTGTGGCTGCTGCAATATCTACCACCATCACTACCAAGAAGAGTTTGATGCCACCATTCTTGCAACTCCCCTTCAGTTAACTTCAGGCTGCAATCAGGAAGTCAAGCCAATGTCAATGTACATCCAGTTCATGTACTTTCTATATACAAATCAAATGAAGGTCATTTCTGCTTTCCTGTGTCTAAAACAGAGAAGAAAGATAAATTGGGATCTTAAAAGGAAAGAGTAGCAGTGGCAGTTGGGAACTTCTTTCTTCTCTTGCTGAATTCTACATTATAAAGATTTTGCTGTAACAGCTTTACTTGAGAATTTCTGATTTTTCTGATTGAACACTTCAAACCACTTTGAAATTAAATATGACTGTCTCAGAAGGGAGGAAGAGTGCTGAAGTCTGAGTTAGTGAGTCAGTATCAGTTGGCTAAACTTGGCTATGTGTTATAGTCATTTTCTGCCGCAAAATTTTAATCAAATTCCCACTATCATGAGTAGGCCTGCTGCTACTACTGCTGTTAATTCCACTTCTGAAATAAATACAAAAGACAAAGGAAGTTTTTTTTCATCTCATAATGATGGTGCTGCTTGCACAGCAAGTAGCGTCTATTCCAGTTCAAAGCACAGTATTTTGAACATACGAAACACGCTTGTTTTAAGAGGAAAGAATTCTAACAGTCTCCTCAAACTAGATTAAATGCTTCAGCAGCTGTAGGTAGTATGTTTCTATAAGATTACTGCCACACAGAAACACAAAAACAAGACTATTCACTTGGAAAATGAAGATGTGGATGCCCCCGAAATGTAAGTAGGTCTTACGAGGAACATACATTTCATTCAAGGATAATTTTGCAAATACAGGATAAATTTTATATGTAAATTGGACTTCCATTACACCCACAATTTTGTTTGCTCTTCATAAATGTCAGAACAGTACTCTTTTTTGTCGGGATTGTTCACAGAAATAGAGGGTTTAACTTTCATCTTGATAAATGGAAGTTGTTATATGTTTTTGTAAACCTTTAGACTACAGAATTTTGAATATTTTATCCAGTCAAGTCACGGAAATAATTCTAGACGATTTATTAGACTAATAGTCAACAACTGAGAAAGCTAATAGGAAATTTAACACAATACTGAAGTAACTATAGGTTTGTTTTAAAAAATCATATCCCTTTTGAGTAACTAACTTTTCTAAAGAAACTGTGACCTCTGCGTGGCATTCCACTAGCACAGAATACATGAACTATTACGCACTGTTTGAGACAGTACAGCTGTGATGTCATAGCTAAAAAAGAGACTTATTTTTCACCAAGCACACCACTGCACCAACCGATTCTCATTGTGACAGGTATTGTAACCGCATAACATTATACACATCATTGCCACGAGCTCAGGTGAGTTCCTATCAAACCCAGATAAAGAGGATTAGTGTGTATGGCCTAGAAAACGAAAACTAAAAGCGATTTGTTTCACCAGTCTGGGAATCGAAGCAAAATTTACAGCCGAGTCCTGTGGTTATTTATAGTTGGTAATAAAATGGACCATGGACCACTGTCTGGCCCCAAGGGCAAGTAGCACACCACACAGCTCATACCCTCATGGCTCTACTCTGACTCCCCACCAAAACAACGTGGCCTCGTCTTTACTAACTCTGGGAATGCTCCCTGGGAAGTCTTTATTACAGATTCAAAAAATTAGCAAAATTCAAAGGTGAATCTGTGATATCTTTGTGTCAGCACTGCATCTGCCACCTGAACGCAAATGACAAACAAATAGAAAGAAGCTGGTCTACTGTCACAGCCAAGTGCAGGTGCTTCCACTGGAGAAAAAGAAAATACACCCATGCTCTTCTCCACTGAACTCCCTGAATATCCCACCAAGCTACATGAAAGGAGGGGAACTTTTAGTCATTTTAGACTGCTACTTCAGCTTGCCAAACACAGTCTGATTTTGGAAAGACAGAATTAGCAATTAGTGCTACCATGGCATGTTGTATTACCTTTCTTTATTGAGAATATGCCTTGGAGGTGGCAAAACAGGGGTAAAATGAAATTTCCAAGTTCCAAGGCAATCCAGACTTTAGCAAATAAATGTGGATTCTCTAGTCATATAAGATAAGTCAATTGGTCACTTGAATTAGCTTGAGTTGAAAAAATTGTAGGTTTTTGACTGTTAAAGGAGTGGTATTCTGATAAAGGCTTTCAAGCGTTAAAGCAGGGAGTTGATGTAGGAACCTGATCAGTTTTCAGATATGTTTACATGATGATGATGCCTGCTGTAACAAGGCTGGACTTCAGGATCAAAGAGATCTCTCACTGACCCATGTTCTTGTTCCTTGCTTTTAAAAATGCACTTTTATTTCACTGTAGAAAAAAAAATGCTCAGTCTCCCCCTGCAGCATGAGTACAGCTTTAAATAGCAGGAACAGTATTTTGTCTTTGATTCATCTTTCAGTATTACCCAGTCATTTATGTTTTAAATTATATGTGAACAGCCTACCTCAAAAAGAATGCCACTATTTTATTTCTAAAGGTTATATTATATGTAATGAGCTAAATGCTATAGCTTTTATCATAAAACAGGAATACTTTGCATTAAGAGAAATAAATTTCCTTTTACTGATGACTGCCTTTTTTCCTGAGATGATTTGCACACGGTGATTTCTTCTAAGGAGAGGAAGAAGTTGTTAGCTAATGTAACCTAACACAGCTGGATAAAAAAATACAATAGTAGCCAAAAATTCATTGTCACAATGTGATTCATTCTACGCTGTATTTCCTTCTAGCAATTTTCTAATTAAAGTCTGGAGTTTTAAAAGCATTTTTTGTTCTGAAACTGCATAGCAGTGATGGACTCAGAACAGATCGCCAAGGCAAACACTATGGCTCTGTATAAACTTGTGTAGTCCCCTAACCTTACCCCCACTCTTCATTCCTCAGCAGTCCCTTGCTCCCTCACCCTTAAGCCAGCAAAAGCACTTATGGAGCCATGCAACAAACTGGAATGAGTTAAATTAAATTCCCCCCCACCCCACCAATTTTTGCTGTGTTATTTTTAACTTAGATCTGTTCCTGGCCTGCTTCAATGTCCAGCTACAGGGATATCAATCTCAGCAGTAATGACTGGAGAAGAAAAAAAGGAACGAGCACCCACATTTAAGCAGAGGGCCAGTCCACGTCTTTCAGTACCTGGATTGAAGACCTCAGTGAACCACAATGTAAATGTTACAGAGAACATGTCTGTAAAAACATGCCACTGGAAGTAAATACCTTACGTGAAACTCAATATTCTGCATCACAGAATCATTAAATTAATAACTAAGCTCACCATTAAAATTAATTAAATGGTATTATAGACTCAGAATTCAAGAAATGCTCATATGACATTCAACTATTTGTCCAGAACATATTTCTCCCAAATAATATTGATGTATTTCCCTGGGCAATGCAATTAATCTCCAAACTCACATATTTCTGTGTGCTGCCCAAAAAGTGTGTGACTACTCGGTCGAAGTCAAAAAAGAGAATATTGTCTTCAGAGTGCAGTAGATTGTATCTACTCTGACAAAATTTGCAGCTTTAGAGCTCAGCAGAAAGCTCTCTACAGGTGCCCACACCTTACCTTTTGTTGTATTTCCCATTATTGTATTTTAAATGTTATTTAATTGCATATTCACATTATGAACGTTATTGAAGTTTTTTGAGGTGTGTTTCCTGGTACTGTGGCCCATTCACATGTCAGATCATTCCTCAAAGCTAATACTAATTGTGGATTTAGTTGACATGTACAGTGAAAATGTCATTGGCAGGGTATTTTTAACACATAATGGCAGCTACAGATTTAGTCCCTTTCAGTATTAATTCCTGACAGTTATTGTCCCATTTAATTTAGGAGAGAATTTTAAATGGAGAAGTTATCATCTGATGACTAAATGTTCCTTTTTATCTCATTTGTATCAATTGTCAGTGCACAGAGGCATTACCATGATCAATTCAAATGTATGAATAGTTGTGCCACCCATGAAAATATGTGAAAACTGTCTGACTAGAATAAAGCACTGATGAAATGCCTGTTCTTTTTTTTTTTACTGACATCCACTGCTAAGGCAGCTTATAAGAACTTGCAATTTTCAGGACTGTGCAACGCTGGACTGTAGAATAATTCAGAAGTTCTGATCAATTAGAAAAACCCTTTTGTAGAAGCTTGGCATGGCAACGTTTTAAATTTTAGATGAGTCACATATGTCACTGAACCATTCCAAGGGATGAAGCTTAGAATTTAAATTTTGATTAGTAGGGAGGAGAGTAGAAAAAGAAACATAGGCCAGTATAATAAAATCTTTTCTTTACAAACCTGATACCACCATCTAATCTCACAATAATTATTTTAAGACAATATTTTTTCATTGGGTGCTGATTGTTTTAATTTTTTTTTTGTTTTTAAGGCATACACAGCAAGAGGTGGAATGCCACCATTCAAGTTTTCTATTTTCCAGGTAAACTATAGGCAAACTCCTGGACTCTAGGAACCAGCAAGTGGACAGGACGTATGCCAAGACACTTGTGGGTGTCTCAGCACACGGCCCACACCACCTGTGTTGTCACTGCCCTGGATCTCTCACCAGCTGCCCAGCTGCAGCTGTCCTTCCTCCCCAGGAGACTTCTTCTCTCTCACACTTGTGGAGATGGGCAGGTTATATCCTACAAGATCTCAGAGGCTGAATCATAGATTTTTACTGAATCGATTTGTCAGACCCTGTACTCTTACACAAAGCACCCTGATTGAGACAAGTTGTCTTTTCCTTGGCTGAGATGAGAAATTTCCAGAACCAAAGTCTCCTTCAACGGAAACCTTGAAAATACCCAGTCTTATGTCCTCACTCTAACGCTGTTGATTTATTTGCCTTAGGAAGCTGTCAGCCTTTTATCTTCTTATCTTTGTTTTGCAGAAAGATTCACTTACACTTGCAAAGAACCCTAAGTGAGCTTGGGAACTGCCACTGCAACACAAAAAAAACAGGCCAAATTTAGGAAAGCGGCTCCTTAGAAAGGCATTCATACATATCCTTGATTTTAGGTATATGCCTCATTATCACGGATATCAAAGCACAAATTTAAAGCTAAGCATGTGAAAAAGTGTTAGGGGTGAACACAAAGGTGTGCTTAAAGGCATTTCTACAATTAGATTCAATTATTAATGTCTGAATAAGTAACATGTCTAAATGTACATTATGTACAAATGTACATCTAAATGTCTAAGTATACATTTCTACAACTGAATAAAATGGGATTATGATATGGCCTTAAGCATTGATCCACACAGCCCTTGTCACGTACACTGTTTTTTTTGTTCACATTCTTGCTGGTATGTTTTCACACAGTGCCAGCTATATTTCAGTGTCTGGGCACACACTGAGCAATTGCACAAGTGAGGTCATTTCCACAGAGTGGTGAGGAGGACATTGCACCAGGTCTGGCCCCCTCATCTCTTGTATTTCTCAACACTGCCCCATCAGGCTTTTCACTCTGAAACATGCCAACAGGTCTTCTTGCAAACCTCAAAGTCATGGAGACACACCCTCATCCATACGCTGCTGATATCCCTCTCTCATGGTTTCTCATGTAGCCCAAGGATTATTTCAGACTTTCTGACCTGAAAACCCAGACAGATGAATACTTATATTTTAGAACTGGAGAAGGACCCAGAGAAAGATTCTGTGAAGTGAGCACATATAGAGCTAGTCTTGACTACTTACGTTGGGGCAAGGCACCCTTGCCATGAAGAGGGTTAATTGCATCGTAGATTGCATTAGGAGGATTTTTGCCAGCAGGGTTGGGAGAGGTGATCCTTCCCCTCTACTCAGCAATGGTGAGGCCAAACCTGGAGTACTGTGTCCATTTCCAGGCTCCCCAGCACAAGAGAGATGTGGAGCTGCTGGAGAGAGTCCAACACAGGGCTTCTAAAATGATTGACTGAAGTGTCTTGTCTCTGAGATTAGAGAGCTGTGACTGTTGAGCATGGAGAAGAGAAGGCTCAGGGGGCATCTCATGAATGGGTACACATATCTGAAAGGAGCGTGAAAGAGGACTGAGCCAGGCTCTTTTCAGTGGAGCCCAGTGACAGGTTAAGAGTTAATGGACACATACTGAAACACAGGAGGATCCATATGAACATCGGGAAACACTTTTTTACTGTGAGGGTGACCAGGCACTGAACAGGTTGCCCAGGGAGGTTGTAGAGTCTCCTTCCCTGGAGATATTCGAAAGCTGTGCAGACAGAGTCTTGGGCAACTAACTGTCTCTAGGTGACCTTGCTTGAGCAGAGGACTTGAACAAGGGGACGTCTGGAGGTTCCTTCCAACCTCAGCCGTTCTGTGAGTTGGTGACCTTTTTCCTTCATTTATGCAGCACTGTGAGTGATTAGTAGGTTTTCCTTTGTAGACATGATGCCCTTTTTTAAGAATTATGCTCTTTAAATAGTCAATAACGTGGTCAAAACTAACAACTACAAAACAAAAAGGTCAGTTGTGATTATTTGCAAATATGTCTGTATTTGAATTTTTATCAGGGGGATTTGCATTTCTATCAGGCACTTTCTATCAGGGGCAACGACTTACCTCAAGGTTAACAGGTCTTTATAACTAGACCTTTATGACCCTTGGTAATATCTTTCTGAGTGCCATTTCCCTCATGTCCTAAACATGTCAGCGGGCAAACTGACACTAGCATGACTCCACAACACACTAGAACAAGATGCATAAACATGAAAGGGAAGCACAAACCAGAGCAGGCAATACAGTATACCCATCACCAGAAAGCTACAGAGTTGTTACTACTTTGAGCGAAAAATATTATTCAATCAGAATCTAATTTTATCCTAAAAAGAAGCTTTGATAAGGCATATGGACAACCTCCTTTCTGAATATTGCTACAAAATACACCAGACATATGTAATACTATTTTAATAGACAGATAAATTGGAAAATAAATAAATAAATAGATAGATAGATAGATAGATAGATAGATAAAAGATAAATTCAAAAGCTTGTCTACTCAAGAGATACCATTTTCTTGCCAAATCTCAGCTTCCATAGCTGTTAATAGAAGGTTATCAGATGCTGATTTTGCTGGTTTTTGGTTCTTCAAGAACGTGGAAACCTCACCTAATGCTCTAAAGTTATAATTTCTGCTTGAAAGATAAAGAATTTTGAAATTATGATATAAACTAATAACAGTTATCATCAAAAAAGGAATATTTAGTGACAAATTTACTGTTGCTGTTAAAGACCTATTTATTTGGAAGTGAAGAATTATTTGCTTAATTTCTTATATAGGTAAGAACATGGAATTTCACCCAGAGATCCCTGCACTGAATTCAGCTTGAGTACTCACACTCTCACTATAGTATGAAAGATTTTTATCCTGGGTTTTTATTTAATACTGTTTGGTTTTAAAGAGAACTCCCAGTCTGTGTTAACTAGTTAATGTAATAAAAACAGGAAACTCAATGTACCTCTGAGAAAATAATGTTTTTCTGTGGTACTTAAAGCTGCCTATTTGAAATATTTCTGTAGGAATAAAATCTAGTAATACCAAGTGGTCCTGTCATAGCAAATAAATTAACGGGGGGGGGG
>VXBH01005939.1:1366238-1408802 GCA_013400035.1 Rynchops niger | reverse complement strand
TCAAGGCTAATTTGGGGATTATAACCAAGTACACAGAACCAAAATTGTTTTCTTTAATACAGGATTCCCAGAAAAACAGATCATTCAGGAGGTAACTTGTTTTCCTATACTTTCTTTACTAAATGATGATTTTCCAAGATCAAAACTAATTTTTAACTTTTTTTTTTTAAATATATGTATATAGCTGATCGTTATTGCTTTGCTTGCTGGATACCCTGTATAAAATTACTTCTGGTGCTTTGCCAGTTATTCTTTACATATATTGTTGAAATTATGAAGATTATATAAAATAAGCATAATTTATGCCTTTCCTATTGATATGGAAGCTTTAATTCACTAAAACTGAAGAGTACATTTCATGTTGTTTCAAAACATCTATCATTATTATAGCATTTAAATTTAGTAATAGAGCAAAATTTAGACAGGGGCAGAGTATCACACCGCTATAGTAACTCACAGTAGAGTAGCTTGTGGTTTTGTCTACTCTTCCATGCAGGAAGAATAACTGCACTCAATATTTTCCTTTTCCACCCAAGTGTTTGGGTAAAGAGGGAGAGTCTCAGATCTGTGCTTACCATGGATTCAAGCTGTCAGGATAGGTACGCCAAAAGGAAGCATACTTTGCTTTAAATTTACAGCATGGTTAAATTCCTTCCCTCTCCTTGCTAATACCACTAGTGTGGAGCAAGATGGGAACTGAGGACAGTTTGTGACAGATAGATGTCAACATGCAGGTTTCTCTTATGCACTGAGGTGTAGTCAATGGAGCTCAAGTCACTACAACCCATGTAATCTGGAAAGCAGATTCAACTTTCCCAAAAATAGGTACATAAGCTAAATCAATTAGATTAAATTTTTAAACACTTCTGTTTGTTACAGATGTTCATATTTTTCCTAGATAGTCTGACAAAACATTCAAATACCTGATATACATGTATCTGACATGACAGATCCTGAGCTCTGTAGAAACCTCATTAGGATTTATAAGTGTTCCCAATCAACAATTGTAACTGAGCAAAGAAGACTTCACTGAGAAGTTCAAATCAACAATTTATTTGGATTACACTCACAGGTCTGAGACGCCACTATTGCAAGTTCTTATGGATACAATGGAAGAGTGCACTATTGCAATTTAAGGGGAAAAAGAACAAAACAGTTCACAGAATATGCTGTTACCACCTAACAAGCGATCCCAAAAAGTAACAACACAAACCACCAGCGCACTAGATATGAATACCTTAAACGAGTGCACAAATCACGATCTTAAAGCATGCTAGACATCATGTGTATGTTATTAAATCACTTACCCTCTCTCTCTCAGGTAAGGCCACTCAGTCCCAGGAAGTCACCTTGCACAGCGTCCTGGACAAGGTGGGGCAGAATCTCCTACAGGCCAGCTGTATCTTTGGAAGACTCCCCCTCATTTCTCCCAAAACTTTGGACTTAAATATCCTTATTCCAGGACTGTGCTTGAATGGATTACACTATCTGGGATGGTTATCTCTGGTGGTTTGATGGCCTGTTGAACTAAAGAGTAACCTTTTTACTATAAACCACAGCCTAACATTTTTACATACTTTTCTGAGCTCTGTCATATTCAATTGTTTTGTGCTGCAGGAATGGACTGACTTAATAAACTATTAACTGTATTTACCTACAATGAGATTCGGCTGTTCATCTTCCAATATGAAACACTCCCATCTGGAGTACTATGTCCAGCTTTGGAGTCCTCAGCACAGGAAGGACATGGACTTGTTGGAACAGGGACAGAAGAGGGCCACAAAGATGATCAGAGGGCTGGAGCACCTCTCCAATGGAGACAGGCTAAGAGAGTTGGGGCTGTTCAACCTGGAGAAGAGAAGGCTCTGGGGAGACCTTATAGCAGCCTTCTAGTACCTAAAGGGGGCCTACAAAGAAAGATAGGAAAGGACTCTTTATCAGGGAGTGGAGTGATAGGACGAGGGGTGATGGTTTTTAACTGAAAGAGGGGAAATTTAGATGAGATATTAGGAGGAAATCCTTTACTGTGAGGGTGGTGAGACAGTGGAACAGGTTGCCCAGGGAGACTGTGGATGCCCCATCCCTGGAAGTGTCCAAGGCCAGGCTGGATGGGGCTTTGAGTAAGGTGGTCTAGTGGGAGGTGTCCCTGCCCATGGCAGGGGGGTTGGAACTAGTTGATCTTTGAGGTCCCTCCCAACCCAAACCATTCTATGATTCTATGATTTAGTTACAAAACCACATTTTGTAGCTTATGAGACTTCTCAGAAGCCAGTTGTAGTGGTAGCTGTTGAGATGAGATGCCGGACAAGGCTAACTGAAGAAGAATGACTAGTTGCTGCATGTTAAATGAGCTAGTTAGAGGAGTTAAGCTTCCCTTGTAGGGTCCCACAAACTCTTCATTAAGGATTATCATACCCACAGAAACAGAGTTAACTCCCAATATTAAATAGACAAATTAAAGTCACCTTTAAAAACACCAGGGCAAGGTGGAAGCAAAAAGAATTGTTTATTTACCAAGTTCAAAATAAACAACAGTTTACAAAGATTTAGCAAGAGAAAAACAAACAAACAACTTAAATGAAAGAACCATCCATCGGTCTTGTATATATAGTGATTTAAGTTAAATTAATTCAGGGCACCTGGACTGATATGTATTAGTTTAAACATTTAACTATTACATCACTAGTGCCTAAGTCACTGGTTGGCAGCCAGCTATTTTAAATATGTGTTTACTGAATTAAAGAGGTGGACATAGATTTTAGCTTTTAACTTAAACTATCAGTGGTTTGGGAGTTTGTGTGAAAATACAAAGTGTGTGTATGCTCTTAAGCTATATATAGAATCACAGAATCATTTAGGTTGGAAAAGACCCCTAAGATGCTGAATATGTCAAAGAATAAATACATTTTTTTTGTCCAAGCAGAGTCTCTAGTGACTACTAGCAGCCATGCAGACAGTAGGAAATGAAAATTTGGGGAAAAACTGGTTCTAAAATAATAACAAGAAAAAAAGTTTAGGAAATGTTACTACATTTCAGTCTGAAAAGTCTGTTCTGCCTCCAGATTAGAATCTTCCTGCTTCTTTTTCTTCAGTATTTGATCTGATTTTATATGGAGAAAAGAAGCCAACCAAAAGGAAAAATAAAAATAAAGTGATAGTAGATCCTCATATTCTCTCAGTGATCTCCAAGGTGCCTTGAGGCCTTGCTTCTTCTGATGAAATTTTTCAGGTTCTCCAGGATCAATAACAGAACTGAATGCTTAGACTTGACTGAATATGTCTTTCATTTCATTTTCTTCAAACAATAATACAGATACTTCTGATAAACTGGCCTCAGGAGAGGTGGCTTGCTATGTAGATTCGTATTTTCTCAATAGGAATTATTAAGTGCAGCACTACCTGAGGAACTTTTATGATTACATTATTACTACTTCTCATGGAAAATTATACCAGCTTTGAACACTTCACGCCAAGCTAGACAAAGCAGAATTACCTTCCAGTACCTGTTATTGATCCATGAATAGTCTCACAGAATGGATTTTTTCATATACAGCCTGGGACTAATCAAAAGTGCTCAACCCACTAAGCAGATATTACCAAATGTATTTATAAACCTGCGTTCCACAACAAAGGAGGGAGTGATAATATTTTTTAAAACATCCATGGGTGCTCCAAAAGTCAAAGAAATCACTAGAAGAGTCAAAATAAGTCTTCTCCTCATTATTATCATGGACAGCAAATCCATGGGAAAAAATTATATAGGGAACCTGATTCTGCAGTGCTGTCACTCTGTTGGCTTTGGTGGAGAAGCTGGGTTCTACAGCAAGGGGAAGCAAGATTAGGTCTTTATGACTACACAGTATTCAGCACATGCCATTACCATAGTCAAATTATGTATTTATTATTTTTAATAATTTCAGGGACAGCAATGATAATATAAAATATTCAAATGATATTTTTTAATCCTTTAATATTATTTTTTAAATTCAGCCATATGACATAGAGTAATTCTTTACATTTTATCTTTATTGCCCAACCTTACTTAGAGGTTCTGGGGAATAAACAGCACTGAAAACAGATGGCTGGATTTACAAAGCTTTACCTTATGCAGTAAAATGAGGCTCTGTGCAGATGGACCTGTAGATATCAGTGCCAGTATTGTACATTATCCATATGGACTGCAAGATTTATGGCAGAAGTAATTATTTTCAAATTCATCCATGGATACAACCTGTGCCTCCCTGTTTGTATGCCTCTACTATTTCTACTTTCTGGTATTAGTGAAGAAGGAATAAGGTAAAATAAGTATTAAAGTGTTTCCATGGTAAGTCACACGCCATACATTAACTAGTGCTTTAAGTTCTTTTAAGAAAGGACTCTTTTTCTCTGAGCATTATACTTGAGCATGGCAACACAAAGTGTGCAGGTGAGCATGTACTGTGGCAGCTCAGAGGACTCATGTTCCTGCAGACGCAGATTTGTGCGAAGGAGAGCTCAGAGCTAACAGGCAAGAGGCAGCGAGTTGATGGCATTGTCTAGGGCAGGAAAAAGTTGTCACGGCACCTTTAAGAACTGAAGTGTGCGTTCACACAGGGCTGTCCTCCAGGTCACTGGCATAGTGGGAATATCCTTTATTACTAAAGCTTGTGTCCTGCTATCAGCCACCAACAGGTCCTGCAGCATGTCAGGTGGAGACCTGGTGTAAGAACGACAGGATGGGCTATTCTTACCACTCACAGGAAAGACTGCTCAGGGGTTACCTTCAAGGCTGAGAAAAGAGTTGGGAGGAGGTCTCGATTGAGAAGGGATGTGGAGGTACAAATACAAAGGCTAAACATAGCACTTGCGGGACAAGTTTGTAGAAAAGTCTTCTCTGTGGCTCCCCACCACTGTATATGGTAATATCCACATTTTAGCCTCAATGAGCACAAATTGCAAACAGCCATGGAAAAAATAAATACGGAAATGCAATTTTTTATATTCAGAAACACAAAGGTAGAGGTGTCCATTCCTAGCTGTTATTATGTTACTCTTTTAATATGAGTACAATTTAAACTGTTGATACTTTCATTTATAGACCTGTAAAAGGATAGTACACATGGTTTTCAGATTCTACTGTATCTGATATATACAGAGTCATAAATGAAGGAACTAAGACACAACAATCTTTAAAGGAAGAAAATCAGGAATGTTACCTTTGCCCTTCAAATTTTCCATTGCTCTTCAAACATTCCCATTTTCCCTCTTTTGTTCTTCAGTTCTTCATTGAATTTTTCATTGTCTGATTATACATAATATTGAGGTATTCTCTATGTTAAATGATTCAGGACGAGGTGCACTTTCAGGAACCAAAAGATTTAACTAATTGCTATTCATAAAGGGCTTTGAGATCCTCTAATGAAGACTACTTCTAAAAAAAAAAAAAAAAAAGTTACTCTTCTAATGAGTTACTAAAGAGCAATCTCTTGTAGTGTTTAACATCTCAATTTGCATAAACCAGATCACATTTATAATAACTTTGGGGATTTTATTTCTTTTATCTTCAGAAGTGACAAAAATCCTGTAAATAACAGTAACAAAAGTACACAAAAACAACACCCAAATAACTTAATAAAAAATATCTGAGAGAACAAAACAATATAGAATACACAGAATCAAATATGGAATATTTCAGGCTAACTGAATATAGCAATAAATATTTAGTTTGGAATAATTGCCGATGGAAATATATTTCAGAGGCATTTTTTTCTGAAATTATGGCAAAAATACACTGGTTGTAGATAAAGTTGTTTTTTTTTTTCTCTAGCAAAACAAAGAATTTTATGTTTTAAAATAACTTCTGGTTTCTACTGAGCTAATTTTGTCCTTGGCTACCACAGGCATGGTTTGCTTAAACTGAAAGGAAATAACAGCTGTGAAGTTGTTCATATATGATGAATGAGAGCATAATGTAAAACAAGATACCTACACCACAAGAAACAGAACATTGCTCAACTTAAAGCCTGAATCCACATTACATCCCTGACTATTTACTCAGAATGACTTTGTGCAATGTGTCCCTCAGAGGCCCAAGACCTTCTGGTTAAACATGTATTTAAATGCCACTAAAACTGTAAAATTAAATTACCTTATGAAGTCATGAGGGAACAGAGTAAGTGTGATGATATTAACTGATGAATATATGAAGTGTAATTAATAATTTTAAAAAGTGGAAGTACCACTCATCTTTGAAAATTACTTATCTACATGTGAAGTATTTAGCAACTTAGCAAACTACATTTAAGAAGGACTGTTTTCAGTTTCTGTGTCAACATTTAAAAGTTTCCCTTACATAGTTACACAGTAGCTATCAAAAAGTCTATCAGCCTGATTATGGAAGAAAGACAGTTTCATAAAAAGCTACAGATGAATGATGTTATTCCTCAAAGCTATTATTCTTCAGACTGTTGAAAATGTCAATATAATTCCCTTCACTCTAGTCAGGTTTTTATTTCTGAAGATTAAAAATCAGCTCAATTTATGCAGAAAAGAGATAGCAAAATTTCATGGTCCTTATCTTGGCGCAGCGAAGGCCCTATAGCATTTCGGGTACATTACAACGGCTATTCAACTGCATCACATTTGTGCTGTGCTTCAGGAAAAATAAACCGCCCTCCAAGCCCTAAGGACAAAGCTATTTACAGACAACTAGATGCCATTGTGCTTTTGCACTGATGGCTAAAACAGCTCAAACAAATAGGGAACAAATCTTCCACGCTGCTGTAGAGTATTCTGTGAGGGAGAATAACAATCTATGTGGATGGATTCTGACATAAGGACATATGAATGGTATCAGGGAATATATATTATGAAGAAAGCAGAGCCTTGTGAAACATGGAGGGGAGGAATGTAGAGCAAGGGAGAAAAATGGAAAATATAGACAGTTTAAACTAACTGAACACTTGGTTCAGTAAGACTTTTGTTGATTATTCCAACTTCCACAAAAATATAGAGGTATATTGCCCGCTCTGGGTATGCTGCCATTTGTGGCAACCTGCATTAGTAAACTTACTATCTTTGAGAAAGAAAATATTCTAGTAAAGACGTATCTGAAATTACTTTCTTGATATTCTGCATGGGCAAAGTACCCTGTGAAGTAACACGAGGAGGGTAAGATAGCACATGTTTAAAAATACAGTGTTAGCTTACTGTTACACATCCAATTTTCAAAGAGATTTTGAAAAGAATATTGGAGGGAAATAAGCGGTGATAACCATTGTCATTTGGGTAGTAATTATCTTGTTCACAATATGCAGTTTAGAATCTGGAAATTTCAATACTTCAGATTTCTCATACCATTTTCCAAAAAAACGTATTATGGTTGCTAATGTTGAAAGCACTGATTTTAAAGAAGAGAATTTTTAAAATTGAGGGGTTTATGTGTGCATCTTTATTCTTCTCTGCATATTTCATTACTATTCATAGTTTTGTTCATAGAAATGCCTTCAACTATTCAAATAACCTGCCCAACAAGGCAGCACAGGGTGTAGCTACTGTGAAACAACCAACTGGATTTTTTCTGAGGCGTTTGATAAATTTTATGATTCTTTCTAGCAGTTTCTTTCCTAGACTGGCTTAAAGGCTTTGTTCAGGTTATTAATTACTTGTGAAGCCTTGCACTGCTTGGGAAGAGCATTTGTATCTAATCACTACTAAGGTGGTATTTAAGACATGCTTTGATGCATTAGTATATGGATACCTGGGGTTTACTACAGTTTGCCTCTTGCCTCACCAGTTGCTGACATTTCTCCTACTCTTAGGGCCAGGACAGGATGGCTATAGCCATTCCAGCTATAACCTCAGGCATCTTAACCACAGGGCTGAGTGTGGAACGACACTCCAGGTCACATCTCCATAACCAAACTCATCTAGCTATAGCAATCCCTAGTAGAATAATCTGGAACATAGCAAGGTGGTGGAACGCTCTCTCCACCATCCTCTAAGACTACCATTCACAAAGTGGCACGTCTTTTCTCAACCGAGAGACTCCCTAGACCCAGCAGATTGTCTGTGCATCAGCCAGCTTGTTTAGCACTGCTACACCAGCCTTTACTTTAAAGGCAGGTCTTCCACTGACTTCTGTAGAGCAAAACCAGTTCCACGAGAGCCCAGCTGGATTTCCTCGCTGCCAGCAGACCCTGCATTTGAGAGTGACCCAACAGCCTAGGCTGGCTGCACACCATGGAAGAGCAATGGCATATGGTTAGATATAAATGTTTCATCCTCAACTCTTTTCCAAAGAACAGCTTTGGACTGGCTAAAATGTTTACCAAACTCGTGTTGACCTCACTGAGTTGTTTCAGCAGAGCAAAACCCTTGAAGTAATTATGAAAAATTGTTTTGCTCTGGCATTTAATTAACATTTTAATTAATTTTTCAGTGATGTAAAATTTGTTTCAAAGTCATATAACAGATGTATTTTTAAAAGTAAAACATGGAAATTGTATGCTTTACTTGATGAAGTGTTCACACAAATATTTATATGTAGTAGACATGATTGCAAAATAAGCCCCTAAAAATGAAAATGTGAAACAAAAATTACAAGCCATTATGAAATGCAGCAGATTGTGCATTTATGGTTGTGATAATTTGCCTGCTTCATAACATGTGCTTCCTGTCTGGATTACTTGTTCCGTAAAACACCACTGCTTTGTCATGGTGAATTGCAGTAGTAGATCATACCGGTCCTAGTCAGTCACTTCTCACATTTGCATCTGAGTTAGTGCTCTGGAGTCATAATTCTACTAAGGTGAATTATTTTTTTTCCCCAGATAATAAGTAGTAAATTTATACACAATGTTTCAAGAATCTAAAAAAAAAAAAAAAAGAAAGAAACCTTTTGGCAATCTAGGCTTCATTCATTTTTAAAAATGAAGAAAGAAAGAAACAGAAAAGCCCACCTCTCTGATATATTAAGGAGAAAAGTAACAAATGCCCAAATATGTTGTTTAAATAAGTTTGAACAAAAATCTTTGTGAATTTTTATTCATAATTAAACAAATTCTTAGAGTGTAATTTGTAAAAATAATTAAACCTTTTCTTAATAAAAAGGCAAAAATGTTTTCATTTTCCTTTCTCAAATGGCTTTTTTATACAGAACTAAAACAGTGCTTTTGTTTCTTTTTTTTTTTCATTATAGTAAGGTAACAAAATAATATTCAACCTACTTATAAGAGATTTTATTGCAGTACTTGTAGATGAAAGCATTTTGTTCATTAATTTTTTAGCTATTGCTTTAGCTCAGCTGAAAGCTTAGCTGTTGAAAATAAAAAGGGGCATATTTGATTCTTAAAATACAGAGAAATATATAATAAAGCCTTTGTGTACAAACCCTAAGTGTTTTAGAATGAGCAGAGCTCTTTTCTTCCTTTGATTAGAAAGGTCCTTAACTCAATACATAAAGAATTAATATAGCAGTGCTACATCTTCTTGGCAAGTATGTTTTTGTCATATAAGGAAAGCGATAAGCCTGTTTAGCCCCAAGGATGAATTCTGCATAATTTCCTTCAGTGAAATCTTCTCTTCACATTAATTTGACTTATCCAGGTTCCCTTTTTCTTGTAGGAATCTTATTCCTCCTGGAACATCTCTTCCCTAGAAGATACCTATTGTCACCAGGTGCTATGAGAATACCCCCAGCACAGCGAGCAATCACAGAGGACTATGGCCATGGCTTTGTTAATGTCCCTCCACTTGTTTCTCAATCTGCTTCTCATACAGAGCATCTGATGTTCAAACCTTCCTGATCATTTTCTGAATGTCTTCTGGTCTGCTCCTTTCTGCACAGAACCTTGGTCCCAATGCTACAGCATTTTTTCTGTCTCCTGCAGCATTATCACTGTAGCTTTTACTTACAAGGATTGGTATTATTTCCACTTTTCAGAAGATAACATCTGTATTTTCATCATACTGTTCCCCTAGTGCCTATGGAACATGTCACTATATTTCAGTGAAACATTTGCAATTGTTAAACAGAGCTCATGGTCAGGAAAAAAAAAGGGAACCTTTCACTTTTCTGATATTCTTAAAAGGGAATATCCACCTGAATTCTAGCATTCATTTCAAATGTTGCATTTCTGTGTTACAATGTGGACACTAAAATAAATACTTCTGCTAAAGAGTTTGTTTCTGGTATTGTTATTTTTTTTTTATTTTAGGTTGCAATTTTGACTTCATTAAATGATTATTTCCTATCCCAAGTCTTCACTATAAACATTCTGAAAGTCTTTTTTAGTAGAAGCTCACTAACTGAACAATGCAGAAAATCTGATCAAGGCTTCTGTATCCTATTCACATTTAACTGGAATATACTGAGTTTGGAAGGAGAGGAGGCATAAATCAAGTAAGATCCACCTGTGACTGCAAAAAACAATTGGGCTACCTTTCTTCTCATTACTGTATGAAACGTGAGAGGTACAGTCATATCATAATATCAGATTCTGGAGTTGGTCATGGCAACAATTTCAGAATTATTTTAATTATTAAAAATTATGCCAGCAAACATGCAAGCTGAAAGTGCTTCAGTTTGTAAGAAATTGAGCTGTTGGTTTTATTACTTGTTTTTCTTGTTAGGAGAGAAGCTTTTAAAGCTGCTTGCAGTGTTAATTGTGCATTTCTTTCCCGTCTTGCAGAGAATGACATAAAATAACTGATGTGTTTGGTTTAGTTTCCAAAAGCTAATGTAAGAGAATAAAACCTACTTAGCATGAAGTCAATCCTGTTTACTGTAAAACACTTACATTGTTAAAACGTTATGATACATTCCTTCCGCATAACAACAAAAAAGTAAGGGGAAGGTAAGGAAGATAATAAGATCTATTTAAATCCTTTGTTTCCAGAAGAAATAAAATTCATATTTTCTGTCAAATACTAGCCCACAGTAAGCTATGAGGGAACATAAGCTTTGAACTAGCTCTTAGTACAGAAATAGCATAAATAGACTGCTAGTTCTACTCAATCAAAACAGATTGCTGATTGACCATATATACTAGTACACCGTTGTAAGAGTTAAAATAGGCTAAAAATTACAAAATTATTTAGCTTTGTTCAGAATAGACTGGGGGAAAAGAAATCTATCAGTCATATCATACCTAAGTCATAATGGAGGAAAGGAAATACATTTCCTTGTTGGTAGTGGTCTCCCACCCTTACAATATGCAAAAGCAACAGCATGTATGTATGGTGAAGGTCAATGTTAGTAAAATCAAATACCTGCTGAAAGAATCTTTTAATATAGTTTTTACTTGTAGACATCTGTTTTATAGCTTCAAGATACTGTGCTTCTGTATCTGAAAAATATCACTATTGTAATTGCGCGGTCCAGCTATGTCTGTTATGTGACTAGCCCTGTAAACAAGGAGCATAAGGAGCTTTGGCACACATACTTCTTCCATAGGCTTTTCACAATCCATGTCCTTATGTCCTAAACATAGTCACAAACCATTGCTGGCTTTTTTCCCCCAAGGAAGAGATAGAAGAAAACTCATAAACTTGGCCTGACTGCTCTCTTCGTTCTCAGGTAGATTTTGCCAGAGTATTGCCTTTGCCAGAGTATTGCCTTTGCTGCCTTAAGTAGAGATTTAAATCGTGTAACAAAATATCTATTTTGGAGGATCTATTTTCTCTTTCACGTTCTCTGCAGAGTGACTTATTACAAAATAGTGGGCTTTCGCGCTTTCTGGTTTGGTTTTACCTGCTTTAATACTCCTGCTATGTATCTACCAGAGAGGAAACAAGATCAAATGGAATTCATTCTGCAGCCTTAAATCAACCCTGGGGATGTTCTGCCTATGTCGTTGTGGTGGGTTGACCTTGGCTGGCTGCCAGGTGCCCACCAAGACAGTCTATCATTCCCCTTACATCAACAAGACAGCAGGAGAAAATACAGCAAAAAACTCGTGGGTCAAGATAAGGGCAGGAACATCACTTACCAGTTACCGTCATGGGCAAACCAGACTTGACTCGGGGAAAAATATTTTAGTTCATTGCCAAATAATCAGAGCAGCGTAATGAGAAATAAGAACGAATCTATAAAAAAAACCTTCCCTCCACACCTCCTTCTTCCCAGGCTCAATGTCACCCCCAGCGCTTCTATCTGCTCCCCTCCCTGAGCAGCACAGGGTGGCGGGGAATGGGGTTGCAGTCAGTTCATAAGACTTTGTCTCTGTCGCTCCTTCCTCCTCACACTCTACCCCTGCATTGGGTCCCTTCCACAAAATACTATCCCCCAAGAACCTCTGCTCCAGCACCTAGACCACGTCCTCCACCTCCTTCTTCTCTGACCTTCATGCTTGCATAGTTGTTTCTGTCACATTTTCTCACTTGTCTCTCTCAGCTCCTGTTGCACAGCAATTTTTACCCCTTCTTAAATATGTTATTGTGGAGGGGCTACCAACATTGCTGATTGGCTCAGCTTTGGCCAGAAGCATGTCCCTCTTGGAGACAGCTGGAACTGGCTCTGTACAGCATGGGGACAGCTTCTGGTGTCTTCTCACTGAAGCCAACCCTGTAGCGCCCCCACTACCAAAACCTTGCCATGTAAACCCAATACAGGCATCAACAAATATCTCTTTCCATGTACAAAGTTATCCTTTGCCACACCTTCCTCTGGAAGATGTACCTACTGTTTTGAGTACCCCAGCCAATTCCATGTATGGATGCAGTTTGCTATTGGGTGTCCTACTATTGATTTTGTTCTTATTTTGAATCTCCTAACTACTGAACACCTATTAATACAATACAGTTTAGAAGTGACAAAGCAATGATAACAAAAGACACATCACTCTTCACCAGACTGGAATGCAAATTCCTAGCCAAATAGATGCTGGCGTGGTTTCTTCAAAAGGATAGAGTATTCCTTCACTTCCTTCTTACAGTCAGAGTCCATTAAAAAAAAATAAATAAAAACACACCAAAACATCCTACATCTTTTCACATCTTTTGAAAACTAGATTGAGTGAAATTGTCTCTATGCACTGCTCCCCTTGTCTTTCCTTTTAATTCCTCTTTCTAATTTTTTATACTATTTGGACTGCTGCTTTGCTGAAATATTCCTATCTGCCTCCCTCAGTTTCTGTTTATCCATAGTGAGACTTTCCCTGGTCACCTTAAAACGATTTTATGGTACAACCACATAAAAATATTCCACAATTCTCAACAGTTCTCTCCAGAGGCTGGTCCCACTACAAGCGACTCCCCAACAGGCTATGAATTGCATCAGGATGGATGAGTGTGTACCATATGGACTATTTCCTCTGAGTAGGAAACTTAGAGAGATAGACTACTCTTCTGCCTTCTCAGTCTCTCCCCTTTCTTTTTCCCACCTACTACTCCTTCTCAGAGTTACCTCAGGATTTTTCTGCCTCTTTTCAGAGCAGTACAGCCTCAGATTATTTGAGACAATTAAGTAATTTTCTGTCTCTTAGTTTTTCTTTTCATTTTTCTTCTACAAAACAGCTGGAACCTACATTTGTTTTCTTTTTTGTTTATTACATCCAACTCAACTTTTCTGTGTATAAATTGTTTTCCCACTTATTCTTTTCCCCCCTCTCTCCTTTTCTGAGATCTCTATGCCTTAAAGTGCCTTTCTTCACATTCTGTAGGAGATCTTGTCTCTTTCATATCATCATTTTCATTAAAATTTTGCTAGATGGAAGAATACAGGCCACTTCTATTGCAACTCCACAAAGGGTTAGGGTCTAGATATTGAACTGCACTGACATCAAAAACCAGATTTTGGTCAAAGAATATCTGTGATACTATTGTATATGTCTGAAGAAATGCCAAGAATAGTAAGAGATAAGAATAAGAAATCAACTTAAAAGAGCCTGCGTTATTCAATAAACCTGAGACCTTGCAGATGAACACAGGTTACCCAATGCACTGTGAAAAAGGAGTCCTTGTATACTGTGAGAACAAACCAGACTTTGAAACTTGCTGCGTCTGAATGCAACCCTGATATCAAACAGCCACTCACGTGCCAGGTACATGTATTAAACTGCAGCAATTCTATGGAAACTGCTTGAAAACAGTACTTTCTTCTTCCTCAGATCTACTCCTTCTATGTCTTCAGTGTTACACCTGCATGCTCCAGGGAAAAGCTAGGTTTGCTGCTATTAGACTTTGAAATTAAAACATAGCAATGAGGAGCTGAATTAGATTCTACATCCTTATGAATCTTCAAAAGAACCGGTATTTTATTTTCCAGGTACCTACAGATAAGTAAGCAATAGATTTCACCTGTCTCTATTTTTTCAGAATTTAAAATGAATAAGACTGTGCCTGAGGGCATTTATTGATCAATAGAACTGTTATTACAGTTTGTAATAAGTGAGAAATAGATAACATCAGGGAAGTTTGCAGGTACGTCAATTAGAAAAATCTTAAGAACATCTATCTACTAAAGACTAATTGTAAAACAGCAAAGACAGAACCCAGCATTTTGTCCTTTGCAGTCATTTTTTCCAGCACAAATCTTCCCCTCAAGAAGAAAACAGTGACGATAATGTAGCACTGACCCTGTTATTAACCTACTGCACTTGTTCTACAAGAGCAGCTGCTGTCCATCTCAGAGAACAGGACATTGGCACTACTTTAATGCCCATTGCAATGAATGATTTGCAGCTCCATTCTGAGAAATTCTTATGAACACTGTCTAATTAATCCAAATGTTTTTGTCTCCTTAAATATACAGTTGTCACGTTTTAACAACATAATAGCATAGCTTACCATACACTGTCTGCTACTTGTCAAAAGAATAGACAATGTATAAACACTGAAAATAAAATTGCATGTGTCATATCTGAGAGAAAATATGTTGCTTGTTTAAAATTGAATGAACACTTTACAGAAATGTAGAGTGTTCTGCCCCGGCAAGTTTAGTTACTCAAACTTCATTTTACTATGTTGTGCTGGGACAAAGATTTATGTCTCCATTAGAATAAAATAGAAATAGCATAGACTACATTGCTTATAAAGTAGAAAAATGAGTAAAATAATATATTACCATGGACAATGTTGAATAGTACCAGCAGTCACAAACCTATTGCTAAGCATTTCTGGAAGACTAACCAAGTACCCTGCTCAGTTTTGAGCTCTGTTGCAATGGATGATTGAGTTTTCCTCATCCCTGTGGCACAGCAGGAACACTGGTTCCAGTAACTATTCTCACAGGTTAATTCTGACCCAGTGACTCCTCTTGTTTTCTATTCCAAACAAGCCAAAAATGCACTTTGCTCTCGAGAGCAAGTTACAATTTATTTAGTGCTCCGTATAAGCCCTAAGGTGTCTGCATATCGAACAAACAAACATAAGCCTGCTAAAC
The DNA here is from genome assembly GCA_013400035.1 of Rynchops niger. Classification (NCBI taxonomy): domain Eukaryota; kingdom Metazoa; phylum Chordata; class Aves; order Charadriiformes; family Laridae; genus Rynchops; species Rynchops niger. The sequence goes on along the minus strand of VXBH01005939.1, from coordinate 1,393,441 downwards.
ACTACTAAATCTTGTGGGAAAAGAAGGTATTGTCTTTACCATTCTTCCCAAGGTGGAAACACCCTTGGAAGAGAAGAACTACTGCAGATTATTTAATTTCAATTAATCTCAGCCATCTGAAACACAGATACCTACTTTTAAATTAATTGTGTTGTGTTTTCTATATTGACCATGAAGACTATTACTCTTCGCTATGGTGACTAGCCAGGTAGTAGAGACGTATCTAGAAAGTCAACTGAAATGAATCTCAACCTGTTTGTCTGACTCAATTTTGTCAGAAAAAAACGTAACTTGCATTTCAGACAGGGGTCTAAATGTCTATTTCTGCTTGCATTGCCTCTGACTGTATAGGTGATTTGCTGCATCATCAACACCATCATCTGAAGAACGTCACCCAAGAACACGAACAAACAATCTACACAGAGCAGAGAGGTGCCTTTATAATTATTTTTGCCAGGCCAGGCAATCTACAGAAGAGGCAGCTGTCAGGGCTTTATCGCACCAGGAATAGGTCAAAACAGTCACATCTACAAGTCGTCCTGTACATGTGCTCTAACATGAGTCTTACAATCTGTGGATTTTCCACAAATCACTACCAACTATAACAAGGTATATTACAGATTCCTGTCCTCCTGTCATCTTTGACACGAAAAGTACTATTCTGTTGAAAAATAAAACAACTAAACTTAGGTTTCTGCGTAGAGGTATCTACATGTGTTTTAGGGTCTAACTTCCCATTTCAGTTGATGCAGGCAGTGGTTTCTGGAGAGGAATTCAGCTAGTCAGCTCCAGAAATGCAATTCAGTTGTCTAAAGGCAAGTATTTAATGCCATTTGAGATGCCACAGAGTATATAAGAAACTCTCTAAGGTCTGGCAAATATGCTACAGGACCTATAGGATGTTTTCATTGCCAGAGAAGCTGCTAGGGTCAGGCAAAGTGCCGTATGATGTCTCAAATATAGGAAGCACGCTGTTTTGAGACAACTGGATAAAGGCTAAGTGCTCTACTAAGATCCTTATTGACAGAGAGATATTTATGTGTCGGTGTCTAAATCTCACATTGAATGACCTCAAGTGGAACAAAATCTCTAGTGCTGCTTTAGTGGATGTCTAAAGATAGCATGAAATTTTGGTCTCTTGATCTCTATTTGAAACCCCCCTTGACTTTCTAATGTTCTACAAACAGATTCTCCCAACACCTTGAGCTCAGCTTATCCAGAATTAGTCCATTACTAAAATATCTCTTTGGTGGAGAGTAATAGTTTTAAGAGAAATTATGCAACGGAAGGAGAACAAAATGGGTTCTAGCTTAACCACCTGCAAATATAGAGGAACTTAGCCAGGTGAGAAGTTCTGAAACTGCATGAGAAATATTTAATTATAACATCATTATAAAAAAACCCTTCTGTTCCAGCAGCCCTACACTTGATTTGTTTTACAGTAACTGTGACTATATACTAAACAACATATATCATATGGTCTGAATTTGGAATCCATAATGTTTGGTGATCCTTGGACAGGAATTTTCCTTGTGCTTAAGAGCTAAAGTTTGGGTCTTTGTGATGTTCTTTTTGAACACAGACAGTTTATGCAGTCATCCAAAAGAAGCAATTTTGTCTATTTCATTTTTGTCTTCTGTGGTAGCAATTCCATATCAGTACATATTGGATTAAAGAACATGGAGAATCAGCATAACCACAAATACAGCTAACATGATTACCAATAAAATCAAAATAAAGAACTGTGACAATAGTTTAAAAAATCCATAGAAAATATAAGTTGCCACTGCCTGAATGTTATATTACTAGAAAAAAAGTAGCTCATGAGAACCTAAATGAGGAAAAACATACTGTGTTTGAAATAATCCAGTTACTATATTATTTTATAAATTGTGCTGTTATATACTAAAGGCAGCATTCGAAATAAAAATGTGGAAGTTTATATGTGGAAGAGACTTCTCTGCAGTACACATGAAGTTTTCTAGTTTACAAACGTGAGGTGGTGACTATATTGTCATGTACTAGGCCATTTTAAGCACTGTTTACATGTATTTTTCCAGAGAGTCAGAATATATGAGGATGCAGTTTCATGAGCATGTTTTGTATGCTGGACTGGCTCACTACTTAAAGTTAGGCAGACACGTAAAATAACAGATTACTTCAGAGTACCAAATGTCCCTATCCTATCAATTGTTTTCAGGAGGTCAGAGTTGCAGACAGCAGAGGATGAAGTGGGATGAACTGGATGACAGCTGCTTCTGACCTCTTCTTCATTGTGTGATGGCAAAAGCCACAAGTGCATCTATTCAGCTTCTCCTCCCCTAAGCTTTTCATCACATCTACACCCTTTCTTTTCCATTCTGTCAAGCATGGCCTTGATATCTCACCTTCACTCTGTGTGGCCAACATCAATTCAAATCCCACGGTAATTTCACACGTATCATTTAACTTAAAAATTCCTTATATTATCTTTAAGGAAATGTATGCCTTAGGCCATTTTAACCCAGGCTACGGATGGCAATTCAGCTGAAGAGCTGACATCTTTTTTATTGGAAGGCTTCTGTTCCCTTCCTTTGCAGCACAAAGAGAAAATCCCATCTTTAAACAGGAGGCTGAAGAAGATGTTGCTCGTAATTCAATAGGTAACATACTTCCCTCCAACCCAGAGCTGAAGCACTACCTCAGCACAATGTTTTAAAAGGTCCTTTTTTTACTGCAAAGCCATCTTCCAAAACTAGTCCTACTGGTGACATTCTTTCCACTGGTGGGCGCACGTTTTCCTCTCAAACCATCCATTTTACCTTTCGTTCAGGTTGTTATTTATTTCTTAAGCAATTTCCTAAAATTTCTTTTCTATATTCTTGATAACACATAGGAAAATAAAAATAAGCAACTGCTGGAACCATAAACAAGTAATTTAAAATCATGATCTATTTCATGCGTGCTCCATACAAGTGCTTTCCCAGTATGTGTAAATGATACTGAAGTTTATTTTTAAGACTCTGTCTTTCTTTGCTGTCCCATCACGAAGATTTCATCTTCACAGATACATAAAACCTAGCCCCAAGGAATGGCAGAAGAACTGCAAAAAATAAGAGTCTGCCAGCAGACCTTTAACAGGTCATAAGCATGGCCAAACTTGACAAGTAACATTTGTCCATGCCAAAAGAACGTTGCTGATTCAAACAGTCACTGAAGTCCAGGTTTGGGACAGATTAAAACGATCAGTTGTCAGTCTCTGCTCTCAGGTTTGTAAACTTTTTCATAGCAAAGGCCACTGTGGAGATCAAAGGAAATATTCAAGTCAAGATGGTGACAGTCACTCTGGATTAAAGGCAAGAGGTCAGAAATTATTATCTAAACCCTATTGCCTAGAATAAACAATTCCTCTGCAATAAAAATTGTCAGTAAGTTACAGTTTTCAGGATACTTTTCAGTCAGATAAGTCTAGACCCACTTGACCGAGTTTTCAATATTGCATAAATGCACACTGAAGAAATAAAACTCTAAACATGCTGGTTTAGTTGTACTTTCAATTTCTTTTGTTGGTCATATTTATTATTCTGGCAGTAATATGTCTACATACATCCAAAGTGACAATTTTGGACCAATATTCGGCCTTCTTTTTTCTCCTCATGTGCCACAAAGAGTTCGCATGTTGCCCTTGCTCTTGCACCCTATCAATGCAAAGGCCTTTGAGCTGCCTTCCCCCTCTGTCATGCAGTCTTGCCAGGACTGATTCAGTATCACCCTGTAGAAACAGAATGCGCATGGCCCTTAGAACTTAATTGTGGTCCTGTTCAGCTTTCCTTCACTTCACCTACTCCTTCCCTTATTCTCACCTGTAGAACTCATTTCAACTCTTTGCCTGCATTGCTCTTTTTCCATTTTTTCATTCTGTTCTCTTTCATTTTATTCATGGTTCCCTTTTCTTCCCTCTCGTTTTCCAACAGTTCTCTTTTTCCTGCATCATCATCTTCATGCTTTCTCAAGCCTCACTCTTCCTTTGTCTCTAATTCTCACATCTTTGTCCAGTTTTCAGTATCAGGCCCTTTCTTTCCCTTTTGTCTTGGCATTTAGAAGCTGTAGAAATGCTCCTCTCCAGCTCATCATTAACCTGTGAGTCCATTTATTCACTCCTAGTTCATTGGGATTTTTCATTGTTTTTCTTTCCAGAATGCTCCTGTGATTTAAAAGGCCAAGACTAGCCCATTTCTCTCTTGGCTAGAAAAAGGAACAGATTCAGATCATGCAGTCTTAGTCCATTTCCATCACCAGCAAGCTCACAGGGCTCATTACTGGAATGTGATGTTAGCAGCTACAGCTGGCAGACCAGGATCCAAAATTTACGTGAGTTCTGATGGAGTACTGGGATGGGGTTGGCATGCTGACATCTATGTCCTGCCTTAAGGCAAAATGTAACTCTAAAAAACAGTGTTAAACATTTCATCAAGGTGTCTGCCACTCTGGGAGAACTGCAGGGCTCTTTTTTTTCCTCCTGGACTGTGCTGTTATGTTACAGTCAAGACAACCATTTGACCATAGCCTTTTGAGGACTTGTCTGTGCAATGAATATTGTTGGTGTGTAATTCAGTAGAAGGTTGTGAAAAGAAGACACTAGAGAGCCTAAGAATTGGTGCTTTTTGTTTCCTTATCCTTCTAACACTGTTCCTTTTAATATTTCAGAAAGAATATATTCCTGAGCAAGAACACAGCATAAACTAAGATCACTGAGGGAGGAATTTTATTTACTAGCACAGTCTCTCTGCAGATGTACATATTCTCATTGGATGCAACTGTACTATTTAGCTTTTGAGTGTCATTTGTCTGCTGCAAATTATGGAAGGGAAGTTAGCATGCAAAGAAATGCATTGACTACATGACTGGCTCACTTTGATTTTTCAGTTATGATTACTCATATTAGGCGTTGATTTCAGAGGGCTTGACAGTATGTCAACAGTGAAACACAAAACCAGCTAAAACTGGTAATGTCAGAGATAAGAATCTAAATCTATAGTCAGGAGTCATGAAAAAAACCAAACAAAAAAACAAACAAACAAACAAACAAAAAAATAAAAACCCAAGGCTTTACAGTATAGTCTAGCAGTAACCAAAGTACTGAGAAGACACCTAAATCCTTCATATGAGGAATTAATCAACTCTAGAACATGATGCCTGAGAGGACTGAACAAGGGTAGAAACCATCTCTTGTTTGGTCAGCGTCCACAGTGAATGCAGACTCTCACAAGGCCCAAACTGTATTCCTTTCAGAGAGTTGTATTTCCACTGTGAAAATCTGAAGAGTTTTTGGAAATCCTCCTTTTATAATTCATCATCCAAAACCAGAGACATACCCCAGTTACCTAGCCCCACCCAAAAAGGAAAGAAACCAACCAGAAGTGTCCCCAGAGATCCAGGGAATGACTGCTATAACAGACGGTACTGTTCTGTGCCCTGCTTGTGATTGTCATATGAACATTTGGGCCCATTGATTTCAAAGACAGTTTTACTCCTAACTCAGCAAGACCAGAATTTTACCGTTTACCTTCAGTTTCTGGTGCCTCTGTGTGGCCAACTGTGTTGTAACCACAGGTCAAATAGCCAGTCATAAACAGAGAGATAGGGCTGATGACAACTACACATTGACGATACAAGAAGCTGAGCAAAACTGTACATAGAGCACTTGCCATTCAGTTACTTCATCAGAGTGTAACTGTTATTGACTGTCTGTAATTCAGTGCTACCTACAAGCAGGACTAAAGTCCTTCTGGACTATTTGCACAGGAAGACCATCCCTACGCTATAGGCATCACTGTGTCTTTTAAGCAAGACACAAGTGACTGCAACAGTCCAAGTGAGAAGACAGTGATGAATGGTTAACGTAATGCAGCTATCATAAAACCACATATGCCTGAAATTCATTAATTTCTGTCATATTAATTAATTCAGATTCTATTCACCGCACAGCCCAGTCACTCTGGCTTGGCTGATATATTTTTTGCTGACTGTATGCAAGCCCATTCATTTTAGTGGTTACAGGCAGATGATACGTGTTTGTAGCAAAGATTAGATCTACTGTCTTGTGCGTGGCAATGTGATAATGCTGTAAGTAGGTCATGTACATGGGTTCTTTCGTGTGTTGCATGCATTTATGCATGGCTTTGCAGAAAACACTTTTCCAGAACCGGACCCCTTCTGCATACCTTATGTAAATCATAATTTTAAAAGGAGGCATTGCTCTTATTTACTAAGCTTCTTATTCTTTTTATTTCTATATTGCTTCTGCAGTTTTGTTTCATTTCAAGATATTTCTACTCCTATTAAAAATGCATGCATGTGTATTTATAAACCTGTGATTACTACACCTATTAAAAGTTTACAATTTTGACGAATCTTTCAGCCAAACCTACACGCTTCCACCCATCCTGGTGGGGAAAGATATTCTCTTTCTACACAAGGTATGTGAAGTAATGCAGTTACCTTCCCCACACTTATTGAAATCCTTTCATTATCAAATCTAACAAGGAGGAATAACACAGGGAAACCACTCTCTCTGGCCTGAGAAGGAAACAGTTTGGAGTGACATGTACCTTCATTTGAAGCTCCTCAAACTTCACAAACTTTAGGAAACTCTCTTGGTACATCTGGACTAGATGACCTTTAAAGGTCCCTTCCAACCCATACTATTCTATGAAACACATCTAGCAGTTACACCATGGTATCAGTTACACCACCACTGTATTTCTTTTCAGATTTTCTCTGCCATCCCCTTTGCTATATTGTTCATCACAGAGCATATGTTACTCAGTTATGTTCCTGCCACTTTCACAAAAAAAATTGTACTAGAAACACACAGTTTAAAATTCCACAGTTTTAAACTCTGCCATCTTACTCAGCCCGTGGCTGTTATCAGGCCTCCACTTCAGTACTGCATAGCTTGCCCAGCAGCCTATAAATGTTTGATTGCCATTTTCTTGCCAATGGAATGATTTTCAGCAACAAACACAGGACCATTCTCAACACCCACTTTTAGGTCATTGGTATATTTTGGGGCAGCACTGGAAGTCTAGACTTCCTTAGGGGGATAAAAAAAAATTAATTTTCAGACATATGAATTTTTTTTTCCACTCAGTTCCATTTCTGTTGCTGCAGGGAATGGCTGCTGCATGATCCCATTGTGACCAGGCTATAGCACCAGGAAGCATAAGTGCTGAGCATTAGCTAGAGGGAAGACTGGCTTGCAAACAACAGCAACAGCTCACGGCTGAGGTTTGCTGAAGTCCCGGTTCAAGTCGGTGGGCTTCCACCATTCTTACGATTTGGGAGCATATTCCCATTGTGCAACACGCATTAGCATATATTTCTACACAAGCCTACAAATACCACTGCAATTAATTTGCTTTCATGGTGTATGATGCCACATGGAAGAGGGCAGAGAAGTTTATTCTCAGCAACAGTAATGGCATGTGAATATAAAATGCAGACATCAATTTAAGATAGTGGTGACGTCCTACACCTCCCATATATCAAAAAATAAGTTATGTAGGCGTATAGCAGAGTCATCTCTCACAATAATTTTATTCTCATCTACCACCACTGATTTTAATGAAGTTACTTTTGATTTACACTGGTATGCAAAGACAGTGAGGTCTATGTTATACAGATATATAAATGTAAGGGCTTGAAAGAGGCAGACAGCTTAAAAAGTCAAGACACCTTGAAAAATGTGATTATTTAGAAGTACACACTAAATCGTGGTAGTTTGTGAGTACTTGTCTCAGATGACAGCCATGTTAGAAATGGTTGAAAACTTATCTCTAGATATACATGACAACAATTACTACAGCTATATACTTTCTGGATAAATCCTAGTGGTAAAAAAACTGTACAGATAAACAAGGCAGTATATCTGTGTACAACGGCTGTTTAAGTGACTGGAGTAAATATTACAGTCTACTAGTAAATTCCATACAACTCTGTATTACTTCCACCATCAAGCTTGATATATCACGTACCATGAATAAAAACATTTACGATGGAGAGTTGCGATGTGAGAAAAATAACATGTGCTTGGGATCAAGCCTGAGGAAAATCAAGGAAGAACTCTCTTCAAAAGCACTTTCACCTACAACTCGTCTTTTTTCCAGAAAGACCATAAACAAATGAAACAGGTTGTTACCGGAAAATACTAATTCTCAAAATCAGAAAGTTCCACAGAAGAGATTAGTGTTGATTCAAGTTTGACAAAACACACACACTCTGAACCTTTCCTCGTTTTCTTTCCAGTTCACCTTATGATCCCTGTGGCCTTCCAGAAACCCTACAGCTTCTGACAACTCTCCTCATGATTGTGATATAGATTCCCTTGCTTGAAGGCCTTAAAAAAAAAAAAAAAAACATTGTGGAAAATACCCATCCAGCTCTAAAAAACCTAGAAAATATATGATCTTATCTGCACTCTCTATAATATCATTTCAGTAATCACAAATCTCGAACAGGAACTGGTATAAAATAAAGAGTCAACAAGGAATATTTATTACCACAGTCTAGGAAGAAGTGGGAGTTTTCTCATAGTATATTTTCAGTTAATCTAAAAAGAGGTGTCACCTTCAATTTATTACCATTTTGTTTTGTATGCCAGACTTAACATAAAGATAACTTCTTTTGCGCTGATGGGAATTTGAATTATTCAGTAAATGCCGAACTTGGTAGCTTAAGTATCCTACTTTTAGGGCCAATAGATTACATCTGAATTCATAATGCCTCCATCTTAAAATGGAGAAGTTTGGAAAAACGCATACATGTGTTTGTTTAAGCTATTTCTTTTTAGCTTTGATGGAACTGTCCTTTAAAAAATAAGTTATTGTTCTATATGATAATGTTTCTGTGTCTGCTTCATTGCCATATCTGAGAAATGAATGTTAATGCCCCTTATAGACATTAACAAATAGCAAAAAGTTGGTTTTGTTGTTGTGGTTTGGCTTGGTTTTGCTGGTGGATGGGTTATTTTGCTAATGATGTATGTTTAACTGCTCTGTATCAATATCAAACTACAAAAAAGAAGTTAATGAGCTGGCATGATGCAAAATACTTCTGTCTTTCACAGATATGCTAGTTTTCTTGTGGCTATACACTAGATACTCTGTTACAACAAGATCACATTACACTGTACAGATGAGTACTCGCTGCTTCTAGCTAAATTTAAAAACAGAAAAATAATAAGTGAACAACTTTGTCGTATTTGGAGGCAAGGACGGGCCATATTCAGTAGCGTTTTTTAGTTCTATATGTCTAAACACACACAAATACAAAGTGTGAAGGGCTACAAGGCTTTGAATTAGCCTCTGATTTTTTTAAGTTTCACACAGATAAATAGCAGCCTACATATAAACACCTTGTGTTATTAAACTTCCTTCTTAGCCTTATTTCTATTACAATGCAAGTTGCTCAAGAAATTGTGACTTTCAGGAAAGTAAAATAAGATCTTGGAGGCTGATGATGAATGAGGAAGCTAAACATCCATGGGCTGTGTTTTTTATTGTTGGGCTTTACTGGGCCATAAAAAAGGACAGTATTAAAAATAAATCTGAGCAAATAGTGCTATTATATAACACTGCTATTATAGACAGAATATTCAAACATCTGCCTACTCACAGAAAGTCCCTGGCAGGCCCTACAAACTCTTCATTTAGTGCAAGGGTCTTAATTAGCTAATGGTCATGTTTTGCCTTTCTCAAGTTTCTAGACATTGCCTTATTTTTTCCTATTCACTTCTTATCTAAAATAACTATTTGAGAACACTGATGTACTTTTGCTTTATTATTTAATTTATATTTTTTTATCCTATACTATGGTAAAGCAACGGTCTAGTACAGCGGCTAGGTTTAAAGCTGGTTACGTTTTCAGAGAACTTTGGAGCAACAACTGTGTGCCAGCCCTTATTTCACAATTGATTTACTGGATAGATCATGCTGTGTTAGGAGAACTTGAACTGCCTGAAGAAAGGGAGGCAAGAGCTGCTTGTCTGATTGAGACCTTCTGCACAGTTGATGTGTATCACTAGTTTGAGAGAAAGAAAGCAGAGGGAAAGTACCAGGACTGCCTACAAAACTTGTTTGTATTTCTGAACAAGAAAATTAGCTCCTATTACGTGTTACTTCTTAGGTCAGGACGCAGAAATTCATCTAATTCCTCATCGGTAAATAAGATTGCACCAAAACTGTACTTGACTCTAATCGGTTTAGCTTCTTGAAGAAACAACCTGTCAATTCTCCACGTATTGACTGTTTTGCCAACAATGTGTGCTATTAGTTTAGCCATTATAAACACAACTATATGTGAGTAAAGATATAAAGTTGAAATATTGACTACAAATAAACAACAAAAAAAAAAAAAAAACACTTTCAGAATATTTAGAGTAAGGAAACAAGATCTTGACTTTCCCCTGAAAAAATACTACATTGAATTTAGCAATGATGGGTCAATCACATGTCCCAGAAATTTCTCATGGGACAGAAATACTTTTCAGCAATCTATACTGATTACAGTCCATAGAATTGCTGTCTAAAAATTAGATATTAGGAAATTTTATTATTCACCAGGTGCTTTTGCATGACAAGAGTCTTATTCAAGACTTAAGAGCTTATGTACAGTTCTTTTCATTTTACCTTATATTCATTCTATTCTATTCTATTCTATTTTTTTAAAAAGGTAGCCAAGACTTTTCTAGTGTTCGTGGTTTTCTATCTTTTAAATACAAAAAAAAAAGAACAACAAAAAAAAGGGACTCCAGTAATTCCACTATTATCAGTTACCAAATTTAGAAAGCAGAATTTGCATAATGATTTTTTTATCTAGGAAAGGGAATTGTAGGATTTTTTTTTTTTTTAACCTAGATTTAACTGGATTAAACAGGCATCTCATCGGGTAGCAGAAAAGGTCACAATGGTGACAGAACTTCAATATCCAGCACACCAGCATTCCTCACTTTGACTCATCGATTTTTGTGAAGACTACAATACCTACCGATAGCCCAGATTCACATATGTTGCATCATTGCTGGGACAAATTCTTGTGTAGACCACCTGTCTTCAAGCTCTTGCAGCATATTTTTTTTTTCCTTCATATCTCATTCAGAAACATGTTCTGAAATATGAATTAAGTTAAGATTACAGTTACGATAAGACTTAAGATTTGCAAAATGGACTGAACTGCTGTTTTTACAGCTATCATCTGCAAGGCCAAGTCCTGATATGCCAGCATTAAAAGTTGTCAGTGAGGTAACCTTAACCATTCCCAGATTAGGTATCAATTTGGGCTAGAATCAGCGCTCAGATGCATTAAACAAATTTAAGTTCCTTCCCAGTTCAAAGAGCAAGCTAAACCCCACTCCCAGCTGGTTTAGATATCTTATCCTGATGGTTGGTCTGTTCTCTGATGGATGGAGTTAGAATTAAGGTTTGGGAAAATGCAGGCTAAAGATTTCTTCAACTGATGGCTAATACATGTTTAAGATGAAGAATGATGTGAACAGAACTAACAATTTAATATTGGTACAAAGGCAGGAAAATTCCTGATCTATCATTATTTTTAGAGCTGTTAGTAATGTATAAGAAAGCATAATCTGAATAACTCTGTTGGTGAAACCTGAAATGCTGGCAGCGTTCAATAAGAGCAGATGTCAACAAGTCCTCTGATTGAGGAGGACTCATCTCTGATGAGATGCTGTTGGTCACATTTTAGGGCTGGAATTACTTTTTATCAGTCACATCGAGGAGCTCTTTGTACTGACAGGTTCTACAGGGCTGTGGAATAATTACTAAATTGGCCAAGAATACAAAAGTACAGCATTGCTCACACATTAAGGAAAGTCATAAAATCAAGAGGCTTCTGAGGTAGAATACAGCCACAGCTGGCACGTGAAGAATGCAACATCTCCGATTCCCTGTACAAGGCTGTTTGCGAAACTACACGAGGGATGGAATGGAACGCACTTGTTCCATGGCCTTCCCTTGTGACAAATAGCAGATACGGGGACGAGATGGTACTACGGAACAGATAAGCGGCCTACACGCTACCCAAGCCAACATTTCATCAAATGTTGATGAAATGCTGTCCTTTGTGCGAACTTTGCTCACTACAATGTACCAAAACACACCTCCATCCCGGAGGCTATCTGCCCCCGAGGTGCGAACACTCCTCCTTCAGTACATTAATCATAATAAAAGTGCGTATGACTAAAGTCACTCAAACTCCACTTGGAAGATAAAAAAGTAGTATAAAAATAGCCCGAGAGAGAGGGTATGCCAGGGAAGACACCATCGCGAAGAATTTCCATCGCTAATTTCCGGGATCAGTCGATGGGCTGAGCCTTTCTTCCCCCCCATNGATTGGACTGATAGTGCTGAATTGGGCACCACTCAGAATTTAAACCTAGCCGCACCTAGCCTCCCACCTCGGTGAGGAGTGTTAGAACACAAGGGGGTTTATCTTCAGCCAAAACCGTTTGGCCCCTTTTCATGCAACAAGGGCTCCCACAAGCATTTCGAGGGCTCATGATACACTGAAAGAGCTTACTGACCTCCTACTGTAACAGGAGTTCTGCTGTCTGTGATACAAGGTCTATCTGGGTACATCACAGCGGTGTGACCTTGGCTCAGTTTTACTGAGAAAAATCTCGTTAAGAAGCGAGAAAGTATGCAACAAAGGCAAGCAAGGCAAGAAAGAAAAAAAAAAAAGGAAAGACAAGCATAATTGCTCAAACTGTAACAGTTGGCAGATCAGGGGTTCAAGAGGGAAAATAAAAGTACTGACCTCAAAAGGTAGAAGGCCTTAAAGGAAAAATTAAAAAGAAAATCTGAAGACACAAACTCAAAACCAGTGAGGATGAGCCAATTTCAAGGAACAAGAGGGGACAGCATTTGCACTGGCTGGCGGAAAGTTGGGAGATGTCTCATCAGGATCATGAGCCTACCACTGTAGCTTATTAATGTTAGATATCTATTGCACGCGTTAGCCAACCAGTAATGGCTTTATACTCAAAGACGTGTCCTGCTTGCCAAGTCTCTGCACACCATGAAAGTTGTTTGCATGAAGCAATTAAGAAAGGGAGGGTTACATGTAAACAAGTAAACAAATCTGATTGATGATTCAGACCACTGCTAAAAATAAATGCAGATTAAGCCTTCAGTATCATGGTCTGAAAGCTTCCAAGGATCCTGGAAAATCTGTAGGGACAAAATAACGATTACTGCTAGCCTCGTATTTACAGACAGGATGAAAGGCAACGTGAGCCCTTACCTCTGCAAGTTGAGTGTTAAGGCTCCAATTTGGACAAGCTGGTTTCACTGATCCTTGATAAAGGTCAGTTCTGAGATTAAAGCTCGGATAAGAGCATTTGTGAAAGCACATGTTCTATGGCCAGTTTAATGTTGGATCCTAGAAAGTCCAAGTAAATAGAGGGTTGACAGTTGTAGAGATAACCACTGCAGACAGTTTAATGCTAACAGGTTTGCCTGGTCATTGCTTACGGCTGAGCTTTAGTATGGGACTGAAAGTCAGATCATAAGCTGAAGAATTGCCTCTCCTTGTGGATTCTGAAAGGCCTGGAGGAGCACTGATTAGGGACTAATACTGTTGGGTGGGCTCTGAAATGATATGCTGCTTCTCACTGTAATTAAAAGTCAGAATAAAACTTAGGGATTGAGAAAGTGTGGGTTGAAGAGCTATGCTTTATTATTTCTGCATCACTCTCTATGGAGTCCAGAGCGGAACTGATCTCTTGTTACTATTTCTACTCATGATATAAGCCCCTAAAGCTCAGGTTAGGATTACAACCAGTGTTACAGTTGGAAATGCTGTTTTGACTGATGAAACTACAAAAGGTGAATAATGTTTCTAATGAGGATATGCTTTCTATTTTGTGTTTTAAATACAGCTTAGCGATAGGGTTAGGATTTGGGAGGAAAAATTGAGCCTGAAGAATCAGTTTTATGATCTATTCTAGGAATCTTACAGGAGTTAGACAAGGGCTAAGAGTAATGTGCAATTGCTGGTCCTGCCATGCATGTAGTTATCTTAATTACAATTTATGCAAGTGCAAGGTTCAGGGTCAGAATCCTAGGGTGAAGGCTTGAGGACTTTCTTGGCTCATCAGTCCTCCAGATCATTCCAGTGTGAAGTGAGGGCTGGCTCAAGTAGGAATAAACATTTGTCAGGTTGACTGCTAAGAATAGTTAGCTTATCTTTCAGGATACAGTCTGAATGAGGGTTCAAAGCAGTGTCTGATGAACGATTACACTTCTCACACCCCCTGCAAGGCCTCCAGATCCTGAAAAACTAAATGAAAGATGTCATTACTACACCACCAATTATCTTACTGATCAACAAAAAAAGGCTTAGGATAGAATTCAGGTTTACTAAAGCCTAGTCCAAACACCTGCAAAAATCTTCCATGAAAAGGGATGGTGCCAGCTGATCATATAATTTTCAGTACCAGTGAAAACATGTTTGTCCAGTTTATGATTATGGTTAGGAAGAACATTCAGGAAAGTGAAGGCTCACAGGTGTGTTTACTGATTATTCCATAAAAGCTGCAGAAGAAAGATAAGGAATGGTGACAACAGGAGCTGATGCGTTATTGCTAGTGTTAATTTAGATACAGTTGTTCAACCTTAATTTTGGTTTGAATTTTAAGCCAGAGTTAGACTGTCTTCCTAATCCAGCTCTACACATTTGCATTTACTGGTGTGTCCATCAAAGTTTACAAATATAATGCTGGCTGATAGTAAGAGAAATTAGTTTCCAAATCAGGGGCAGTTACATGGCCTTTGATAAAATTCATCACCGTACTGTGATTACAAGTTGGCAAAGCAGAGGCTGAGAGCTCTGTGTATATTCACTGATCTTGGAAGGTCTTTTACTTCACTTTAAGGACATGTTACAACAGACCTATTGCTCTTTCAGATATGGATCTGATTGCTTGATCAGTAACTGAGATCAGGGTTTGGAAGTGAAAACTGAAGATTTTCATGGAATATTTCAGAAAGAAAAATGATGTCTGTATCTACCTGAGATTTTTGTGATTCATATAGGGGGAAAGGCTGCATTGTATTAAACCTTGGTTTACAGTTTGAATCAATGAGAACATTGGTTTTTGTGACAGAAAAAAACTTAGGCTGAATGTGAGGTTTGGGTTTTTTTGCTCCTGAAGAATCCTAGAAGTCCTGTGGGACTAAGCAAGTTACTGAAGAAAAGAGGAACTTAAACCATACTGCAATCAGGAACTAGGGAGTGGTCACGTGATTGGTACCTCAGGCCAGTGACTGGGCTAGGACTGGTTTTAGCTACACTCAGGTCAGTAAGGGAAAACAAAGTGTTCATTGGAGTCTCTTCCATCCAACTCTTTTTGAAAGAGCCAATTCTAACAGAGGTGATAAACTTTTACGGCCAAAAAACGATTGACCTCTGTTCATTAGGCTTAGGACTGGGCTTCAGTCAGGTAGAGGCTGAGGGACACTAATATTAACTGGGATGGGATGGAAATAATTTTCTTGATAGTAGCTTGTATGGAGCTATGTTTTGGATTTGTGCTGAAACGCTGTTAATAACACACTGATGTTTTAGCTATTGCTGAACAGTGTTTGCACAATGTCACAGCCTTTTCAGCTTCTCATGCTGCCCCACAAGTACACTGGGGTGCACAAGAAGCTGAGAGGGGACACAGCGGGGACATCTGACCCCAACTGACCAAAGGGGTATCCCATTACACTGAGCAATAAAAGCTGCAGGAAGGAGGAAGAGGGGATGTTTGAAGCTATGGCATTTGTCTTCCCAAGTAATCATTATATGTGATGGAACCCTGCTGTCCTGGAAATGGCTAAACACCTGCCTGCTGATGGGAAGCAGTGAATGAATTCCGTATTTTGCTTTGCTTGCGTGCATGGCTTTTGCTTACTTGTTAAATTGTCTTTATCCCAACCGATGAGTTTTCTTACTTTTCCCTTCATATTCTCTCCTTCATTCCACCTAGGGGAGGAGGAAGAGGGGGAATGTAAGCAGCTGTGTGAGGCTTTGCGCGGTGAGGTTAACCCACAACACTTTATCAAGAGCAGGCCTTCAGGTTGAGTTGAGAACATTGTAAATTGAATCATTTTGTTAAATTTAAGGCTGATGGTTACTTCGGACCCTCATATAAAACAAATCCTGCTTTATGGTAAAACTTAGAATTAGGATTCAGAATTTATTATGATCTTCTTGTATTATATTTTCAACAAAAATGGGTTTTCAGGGTAAAGCTTAAACAGGTACTGGCTTGAGCAATTATTTTAAGCAGTTCCCATGGGTCTGAGGTACAGAATACAAATTAAGTCTGTGTTAAAGTACAAGGATAGGGTTATTGCTTGGGAAATCCTAAAGTCTTCAGTTTCATTGAGGAGAGGCCTTTGGGTGAAGTTGAGGAAAGATGCCATATTAAGCACAGGGCTAAAAGTATGTCTTATTAACCTATCTATTGAGTAGCGGGGGGAGGCGGAGGAAGTGAGTGAGCAGCTGCGTGATCCTAGTTGTAGGCTGGGGTTAAACTATGACAATGTGGTACTAAGGAGACCTTAAAGAAACAAACTATGCAGGCTTCACTTGAATTGATAAATTCTTATCTGATCTGGTTTAATGCACTAGGCTTGACCTAAGTAATTCTATATCAAGCTTCATATTATGGTTACAGTGAGGGTTATAGTTCAGTAAAGTAAGTAGTTAAGGGTTTTTGGGGGGTTTTGAGTTTCTTGTTGTTGTTTTTTGTTTATTTGTTTGTTTTTAAGAGAGATGCTTATTTAGCTAATATTTAGCATAACCACAACTGTTTAACTAGCAGACGGATAAGCCTTCATTGCAACCCTGTACCTAGCTGTACCTCATGGCCGGCCACGGAGCCTAACACAAAACTTTCCATCTCACAGCTAGGACAGCTCTGGCTGTCTTTATGGCCTTTCTTATGGATACCCCTCAGAGAACTCTCCCAGAAGCTTCTCATGAACAAAATCCAAAAGCCAAGCCCTTGTCCAACCTCCTACTTCATATCTGCTGGCAGTGCTACATGCAGCAGCTCCTACAAAATCACCTTGTCTCCTCACCTTAACTAGGAATCTTCTTTCTTGCCAAGCTGCCTCCTCCATTCTGGGCTATCTGGTTCATGAAGTGCAGCCCTACATTTAGCATAGCTGGGAATCTGTCAGCTTCAAAGTAAGGTCAAGCTTATCTGTGACCTGAGACCTAAAGACAGCTACTTCAAAATACTTCCTTGCTCTGCTCTCAAGCCTCTGGTTTACCACATCCAAACTCTTATCCCAGGCTTAGCCATCCCCATCACATAGACCAGGTTTCAAGTTTCTGCTGTGGGTCTTGCCCAACCAAGCTCTATCCCAACTCTCTTGAAGACCTCTTCAGACAGTAAGAAGAGTTTTGCAGCTCCAACCCCTCAGCATCTAGATTCTCATGAAGAAATAAACCCCAGCTATTGCTCAGAACTAGATCCTTTAGCTCACACTGCAACTACTTTGCAATGAAAGAAAACCCTCTCTTCAATTTCATTTAAATGCCTCTCCTCAAAACCATTCTCACAATACTTAAAAATGTATACCAGAATGACCAAATCGTCTTGACTCAAATCACTAGTTTCAGACATACCATGACTCACTGTTCCTCTGTTAGGCCTAGGCTATGGAAGACAAGGAGAAGAGGAACAGGCCTTCAGAAAAGAGCTGCCCTGTTGAGACAGATTCCCAACTGGCTTAATTCCATGTACCAGCTTCAGAGAGTTGTTGCAGCCTTAGCTAAGCCTGAGATCAAAAACTGGTCCAGAACATAAGCCAGGAGCAACAGAAAACTGAAGAGGAGCCACCTCTAGTTAACCTGAGAGCTTTGAGTGTTTTGATCAGTACTACCAACTTTATGGATAGTTTAGACAAGTTATAATTCTACAATGGAAAGCATCTACTCTTCACCCTTGTGCTGTTAACTGCATCCAGTTGGCTTCTCAGTTAGTGTGTATCCTCAGCCTCCTTCAACAGTCTTTATTATGGGATCCATGTTGTGTCTATGTCTTCTTGATTGCCTTTTAACATGCCCTCAGCATTCAACAAGGCGCAAAAATCAAACTGAATGATGGTGCCAGATCTGACGGACATTATTCTGATCAATCAGCATGGTATATCTTCATGACTTTTTGTCCAGCTGTCAGCCCTGACTCATGTATCTTCCCCTAACCCTCCTTCATACCTAACCCTATAAATCATTTAGGAACATTTATGCATGACAGATCGCCTTAGATATTCATATGTAATCAAAGTAATTAGGTAGTCAGCTGAAATGCAAAGTCTCGTCCAAAATTAACTCTAAAGAGTTATCAATCTTGTACCGTTTCTTTTGGAAAAGCCTTTCAACCTTTCATAAAGTAGCTTAGTTGTTTTACCTCCAATTCATATGTTACTTGGTACACAGCTCAGCTGTACCCAGCACCTGTCAGCCTATTACATTTTCAGCTTGAATTTAAGGACTGGAACAGGTTGCCCAGAGAGGTGGTGGAAGCCCCATCCCTGGAAGTTTTTAAGGCCAGGCTGGACTGGGCTTTGAGCAACCTGTCTAGTGGGAGGTGTCCCTGCCTACAGCAGGGGGGTTGGAACTAGATAATCTTTAAGGTCCCTTCCAACCCTAACAATTCTATGATCCTATAATTCTTCTGCAGTCATAGAAAAGTAGCAACCAGTTTAAGGTGAGACCTAGTTTTAAGATTTCATTGACATACTTTAATAAGTTAACTCTGCTTGCAGACTGAGAGTACAAGCTCCTAATTCTGGGGTTCTGGATAGGACTAGATTCCTTATTATCCTACTTGTAAGGGTCATGGCACTTCTGATAGGCTGTCTGTTCACAGAGAGGAAGGGCAATATGAGCTTCAATCATTTTTCAATCATCTCATGCACAGGCTCATCTTCCATTAGTTTATTTGAATTAGGAGAAAAAAAATAAAAAAAAAGAAAAAAAGAAAAAAGGGAAAAAAAAGGGGAGAAAAGGAAAAGAGGGGGGAAAGGGGGAAAAGGGGAAAAAGGGGAAAAACGGGAAAAAAGGAAAAAAGGAAAAAAAGGAAAAAAGGAAAAAGAGAAGGAGACAAAAGAGGGAAAACAGAAAAAAAAAAAATCAAACCAGTAGTTCTCCTTGATAAGGAGCTTCAGTCCTTTCTTAGCCTCAGATTTATCACATTGGTTATCCTCAGCCTCCAGAGAAGGTCTTCATTAACAAGCCAGCAGCTGTGCTGCCCACCATAGGCAATTCCAAAAGTTAGCTTGATGTGTCCCAGATGAATATTTTTCCTCACCTTGGTTTTGTTTAAAAATACAAAATAATTTTAAAAATTGCTTCCCACGCTTTTACTTATACTGACCTAAACTGAACTTAAAACTAAGCCTTCTCCTGAACTAAATGCTAAATTTAGGGTCAAATTTAGCACCATTATTCAGCCAGCAAGATGCCATGAGTACCATGCCTTAAGCCAAGCCCTTCTAGAGCTGTTTGGCAGCAAGAAAGACAGGTTCAATGGCTAGAGGACAATAACGAACATCCTGCCATCACCAAGTAATGGGAAACTATCTTGTTTTCTGGGATGGACATGACTCAATTTCCTGGGGGTACGGGTTAAAAAAAAAAAAAAAATCCTTAATAAGTAACTGAAGAAACTCAGGGACAATAGAGAGTGGCAAGGAGATTAACAGAACAGAAAAAACCTAACAATTCCTCACCAAAAGCATAACTATAGCAATATGCAATTCCTTGTTCTATTCCGACACAGGTACCCCACACTCTCACTTTGGGGGATTTCAGATGGGGCAACTACTAAGCAGCCAGTTGCTTGGCAACTTCCGAAGTAATATCTTATTCACAAATTTTTGTTGTTTGATCTCAAGGCTCCCTCACCTGTCTGGCTGAGGAGCAAAGTTTCATACAAGCTGCTGATGTTCTGGGGATGGAGCAGGGAGGCACATACTGACTCCCAGTAGTCATGGCTCATTCCCACTCCTCTAGCCACTTCTGATGCTGCTTTTGTTCCTTCTACAGCTCTTTGCTGCTCTGAAATGAGAAGGTTTGCTGGCAATTTCTGCTTCTCTGACTTCAGCTCCTCAACAAAAAGCACACAGAGCATACATATATTATGCGTGGTTCTCTTGCTTGCAATGGCAATGACAAGTTCCCTATTTTTCTCCTATGGAAGACTCTGACTTCAACTTTCTTCCTGATGAAATTTTTTTTTTTTTTGTCTTAGATTAATGCAATTATTGGTTACAACCTGAATTGCTGTAGATCAAATGGCACAAATTCTTCCATTTTGTGGCATTAGTTCCTGCTAGTAATAATGTGTCTCAAGCATAATAAACAACATACATAAATTAAATGTTTCAGGCCTACCTTTCGACTCCCTTATTCTTCACCCCGTTTCTTTATCAGATGTGAACAGTACGTCCTTCTTTTGGTCTCTTTCCTTTTAGAATCTTTTTCCTCCTGTGGGGATGACAGGTACAGAGGACTGCTTTCTCTTTTTTAGGACCCAAGGCATCCCATGTACGTGCCTTTCATCCCCTCTCCCTGCCAGACACCTGACAAATCCATTTCTATCACACACGGAGAGAAACAAAGTATACTTCTCATTTTCTCAGCTATCCAAAGCACATCAAAAAGGTAGTGTATAGGTTAAGCTTTTTTAAGTAAAGTTTTGGGGGATTTAGGGTTTTTTTGTTGTTTCATTTTTTGCTTTGTAAGTTGGTAACTTATTTTCTTATTTTGGATAATACAGTTATTGCTTCACATGTTTTGGACAAGAGAAAATGAACTTCTCTGGAGACTTCTTCTGACAAGATGTTTTCATGTCTCCTTCCATGATGAAAAAGGTGAGTTTTCCCTCCTAGACGAGATCTGGTGGAGACAGATCTCAGATCTCCGATGCACAGTATTTGAAGTGAAGTCTCCCTGAAAAAAATTCCATCCCCCTCTATCTACCATATGTCAACAGAATGTTTCCTCCAGGTGGGCACACTGCTGGAGCTGTCTGCAAGGGGGAAGAGGAAGAATGAAGGGGTGGAAGGCTGTGCTTTCTTTCTCTGTAAGCCTCAGAACCAACAATAGTTCATGTCTAGACTGGCAGCAAACAAAAATAAATAAATAAATCACTGAGGTTTCAGAATACTGCCATTCCCAGAAAATTAACCTTTGCAGAGATTAAAGCAACACCAAGCAATTTGCTCTTTTTGAAGTTAGTCCTCATTCCACACATGGGATGTGCAGGATGCAACACCACCACTTGTCATCTCATACTTTCCCAAATCCTAAAAAGCATGATTTCTTCTCAAACTATATTAAGAATGCATCTTCTCCTGCTGTTCACGGCCCTTTTTTACATTGTTAAAGACATCTTAAATCTAGTTGCCTGAAACAGAACCTAACCATACTTTAAATCAAAGAATATCAACCAACTCTATTCACTCCAAAAAAACAAAAATATTTCAGTTATTTGAGACATAAATAGTGAGTTTGAAGAATGAAATGCCCAATTTCAGTGGTCAGAAAGGGAATACAGACAGGCAGGTAATTACTACCTTTGCTCAAGCTCACTGTCTTCTGTCACACTAGTCCTCAAAGGTCTGACAGTTTGTGCCTTGGCCAGATTTAGGTAGATTTTCACAGATAGAAAGGAGATCTCTAACCCAAAGGTCAGCTTCCAGCCAAGTACCTATTTCTGCTCTAATACCACAGGGAATCTATGGCATTTAAGGTAAGATCACTGGTGCTTTCTCTTGTTGCTCTTGGAAATAGCTTTACTACCTTGGCCAAAGTATTCAGAAGAGAAATTCAGTTGGATACGGACGTTTTTCTTAAAAAGTTTCTAAGAGATGTTTGACAGACTTTCAAAATCTGAAACAAGATGCTATAATTACAAGTCCCTACCAGTCACCTCTAGAATAATGGCTAGATAAGTACTACATTCTGCATACTTTTTTAAAAGTTGGGTTTTTTTTAAAGCATTTCTAAAGGCATGGAAGAGAACTTTGGGTCAACAGGACTAACTCCCAGTTCTTAGGCTTTACTATGCTGGTAGCACAGGGAGCCTGATAAATTTCCTCAGCAATTCTGTGATAGTTTTAAGGGAATTTTCTGTCCTAGTGTGTAAAATCAGTCAAGACCACAGAAACTGCCAGACAAACTAATAAATCCAGAGGCACTTCTGCTGCTGTTCATCAGACTTGTGGTGAGTACCAGAGAACCGCATACTAACTACCCTTAGGAAAAAAATTATGTTCTTCAAAATGCTAAGAGTGTTTTTGTTTGGTTTGGGAGGATTTTTTTTGTGTGTTTTTTTTAACTGCTACTCTCACTACTCTAAAGTACTACTCAGTACTTTATCACTCTGCTAGGGAGAGATAGGTGATAAAATAGAAAGGAAAAAACCTGGTTGTAATCCAATGATGCACAAGCACTCTAATTTACTTTTAACAAGCAGATTTTAATTTTTATTAACCTAATGTTAGGCAAACACTTTATAGTAATATGCTATTTAACAAAGAGATAGTAAAATAAATTCTGAATAGCTGGAAGACGAAATGTCATGTTTCAGATTCATGTTAAATTTAAGCCAGTACTATATGAATTTTTACCAGCATAGCCAAAGATTTCAGCAATCAAGTAGCACCTAACATAAGAAATTGAAGCAAAACTAGCTTCCACTCCCCAGAAATCTACTTTCAGCATTTTATTACTTAATTCTAAAGAATCACTTTGATATGGAAAAAAAAGAGTGCTGAAACAACAATTTTTCTTTTCCTTTTTTTTTTTGGAGGCTACTTGTAAGCGTTGTAAATAGAGTGGCAGAGAGGGGAAAAGGTTCTGGAACTATTGCCGAAGTTAAAAAATTGGCATGCAAATACTTGGTATTCATCTGAGACTGAGTTTTCTGCTAAATGCATTATCTGTTCAGAATGGCTCACTTAACAGATCTAAGCGTCCCAAAGTCTGAATATGTCAGATTTTGATACTATCTGCAGGGACAGGATACAGCTATGAAGACTAAGCTTAATATTCAACAAAGCTTTGGAGCTGTTCAGGTCCAGAGTACAAGCCTCACCACTAATTAACATTTTGCAATGAAAAGGCAAGGTTAAACATGCACTGACATTACTACTGCAAAGAGAAGGAAAACCGAGTTATTTTCTGGCATTGGCTGAGCTGGAGTGGGGCACACACATTTGCAGTGATTGTGGGGATAATTGATGAATGTTGATACCGTTAGTTCCTTATGCAGGAAGTGGTGAAATTCGAGTAGCTGACACAAAATAATTTTTTTTTCCACAAGAGCAAACGCTGCCCTCTGCTGATATCTCCAAGGCTCCAGCAATAGAGAAAGAGCAGCACGTCCCCAAAGTATGTGGTGGGTAACAGGCAGAGGGGATTGCTTTGTTACCTCAAATATGCTCATTGCAGATTTAAAGCTCCATTTTTGTAGTTCAGGGGCAGACTTGTAATTGCCTTTCCCTTCTGTCCAAACCCTAAGATGTCCCTTTGTAGGAAAAACAGTTGCTTCACATTTTGTAGACTGAAAGAAGCACCGAGGTGGGACAAGAGTGTCATCGTGTCTGTTGATACTCTACACTCAAACCAGTATACATTTCCGTCAGCTGGCTGGATGGGATTTAAGAAGAAATCAGTTGACAGTCTGAAGCCATGGCTGCTAAACATCAAAGCTACCATGCGACAGCAGACCTTAGAGCTGGCTACAGGCTGACCTTTCTAAGTCATTCTAAGAACCTCTGGCTTCTTCCATTGAGATGCAAACACCACATTTACAGGGAGCCTCACAAAATCCTATCTTAAGAAAAAATGGGGTCCTGTGTTCCAAATATTTAGAGATATAATTCAAACCCTACCAGCATAATAATGTGTTTGAATTTATTAAGGTTCTCATATATTCCAGCACGAAAGGGAAGAACTACTGAAACCAGAGGCAAGATTAATCAATAAGTTTTGGATTGATTCACATAGTGACATTTCCCCTTAGCTATTCTGAATAACTTCATTCACTAAAGAGAATAAGACAGTCATTTTCATTTACCAGTATGTCAGGGATTTCTATACAGACGTTGAATATCTACACTCATTTAGCTGCATCCCTGTTTGAATGAGGCTTAGAAAGATTCACAAAGGCATTTGAGCTGTCATTTCCACCTGAATTCTGGAGGTTATTTTCCCCTCTGCAATCACAATGAAAATACATAACATAAAAGGATGCACTGGCTACAGATAAAGCATACCTAAGTCAGCACAACTGGTAAGTTTTTCCATAAATGATCCAAGCAATACTAATACAAGGTTATGCCACTCCCTTTACTTTACCACTTTATTTATTTTTGTAAATAACAGATTACATCACAGCTAAGGCTGTGTGATGACTTTTGAAGAAGTTCTGTGAAACCAGAAAAATACTTGTGGGTTTTGCAGCTTTCTTAAACAGATTTTTCATCTCAGAGTCTGCAGCACACACTGTGGTGTTCTTTTACTTTAAGTTTCACCTTTTTTTGAGAGAATGTGGACATAGGTCTTTTTCCACTGAAAGCAGTGCAAACTTACGTAGAAAAATCTGTGTTTAAAAAAAAAAAAAAATAGAAGTTTCCACTTTGCAGTAGGGAAAGAAATCTTTATTTCTTCAAAGGATGAAAATGCTGGAGAGAGTGTAAGTGAATCCCTGAAGGGCATGAGAAGTTATGTCAGTGGTCCCCAGACGTTCAGACAGCCTGAAGGATGCTGAGGACATCAGTACCCCCAGTCTCCCTATAACCTGGGGAGGTACCTTTTCCATGCCCTGGAAGATATCGCAGGAAGCGACACACTGGGAAGAAGGGCAGGTGCCTTAGTCCCCGCTCTCCCACCAGAGGTGGGACCCCTCTCTCCAGCAGGCAGGACACATCTGCCCTGATCAGGACATGGACCTGTGAATACCCCCTCAGAAGGTGGCACCTAAGCCACCTTGGTCTTTTCGCACACCAGGAAGAGCAGGAAGTACACAAAGGGAAGAGACCACCACAACTGTCATGAGCCCGACAGAGCTCCCCAGGCACACAGACCCCCAGCTCCAGCACCTTCTTTAACCTTTCCCTGGGTTAAACAAGGAGGCTCTTTGTCCCAGCCCTTCTTTTGGACTCGCGTGTTTGCGCATGTTCAGCTGTGAACACCGACACTCTGCAAGCAGGATATACACAGCATTAAAGTAGAAAGCAGCAGCTTGTTAGTTAAGCAACACAGAAGGCAATTGGGACTTAGTGAGCTATAAGGCAAGGCATTAGCATGCTCCCATCCCGAGGGAGTCCCTCAGGGCCTTTACTGGCCTTGCGAGCACCAGTCCAGCAAGGAAGGTCAGCCTGCATGGTTGCAGGAATGGCTCCTCCCCACTGCCAAGATGTTGTCTTCTACCAACACCAATGACATGACCCAGTGATCCTGACTAGCCTCCTTTCCCCCTTGCCCACTTCTTCCCTTTTAGCGTTTTGTCTTTCCCTACTGTTTTTTAAGCTTGAGAACCTTTGAGATACTGACAATCTGGTCTCGGCTCTCCTACCGCTGACTGTAATTTTATCCTTCTTACCATCCAACAGAATTTCTCACAGGTCTTCTTCAGCTGTGTGAGCAAGGTTGTGCAGCTGGGACAAATCAGAGCTGGACCTTGAAGCCTTGGGACATAAGCAATTTAACCTTTAAGAAAGAAGGAAGGGGAGTTCCAGCAACGGTTCTTCCTTCACCTTTTCCTAATATGATCTGCACGACATAGGACCAAGCTTATAAATCCTGGCTAGGATCATGCAGGAGATAAACATCAGTGGTTCACAAATGTTAAGATGTATATTCAATAGCAGAGATTTAGGGCCTTACCTACTGAACTTTAAATGCCTGCAAGACAGGCAGGATTTTGAAGATATCGCACTTAGGTTTAAGTATTTAAATAAGAAACAGAGACTCAAACAATTCCCAGTGATTCAACAGAGATGTGGAGGTTTTTTTAACCCAGAAGGCAATTTAGATAGGGAAAAACAGCGCTTACTGCAAGGTATGTGCCAAAGGAGAAAAGGCAGCAAAGCACGTTCTGGTGTAGTTGCTTGATGTTTTCCAGCACATACAAAACATATCCAGGGACAAATCCCTTGGCTTATGAGGAGAACAGAATTTCTCTGCCCATTCGCTATTCATCCTTTGCTCCATTTAGAAAGCAAGTTCTAGAAAAACCAGCTAGCAATTCTAATTGCAGAAAATCAAGGTTGAGATATTCCAGTACAGAAGAAAAATAATGCAGGTCAGGAGTAATGACAAATATTCCATTTGCCTTTATAGAACTAGCCAATATCTGTAATAAACCTACTTACGTGTGTCTCCAGAAAATAAATGGCTGTGTTTGCTCAAACCACATTTGAATCAGGTTCAAAAAAAGGTTTCATTTATGTCCATTAATTCACCTTCAGTTTCAGAAGAAGGGTTCAGTGAGTTCCTATTTCCTCTGAAGTAGTGAGCTAGGTAATTGTTATATCCCTGAGCTGCAAGAGGCACCCAGGTGCTTCACATATTTCTATTTTTATCCAAGCTTTACACTTCAGGTAATTGACGCATAAGGAAAATCATAATCACAATCCATCAAACTTGTTTCAGCATGTGTCTAGCCATGTACAGGCTCAAACAGACATCAAACGGAGTAGTGTCATACTGAGCAGGGAGCACAGGGCTTGTCCAAACAGTGGGAGTCAAGAGGTTGCACACTTCTGAGAACATGGGTTTGAAGTCTCATTCAGAATATAGGACCAATTTGATCCCCAGGAATGGCTGGACCCGAGCTTATCATGCAGATTACCTTTNAAGAGAGAGAGAGAAACAAAGAAGAAAGGACATTTTCTAGGGCTCAGTTCAAAGTTTATGTCTAAATTAGATCACAGTGTCAGCAGTGCAGAGTATATTTCCATAACAGAGTCATAGAATAATAGAATCTTCATGGTTGGAAAGGACCTTTAAGGTCATCGAGTCCAACCAAACAACCTACAGTCTCTGCCACTAGAGCACGCAATGAAGTGCCACATCTAGACATTTCTTAAACACCTCGAAGGATGGTGACTCAAGCACCTCCCTGGGCAGGA
>VXBH01005939.1:1259036-1365313 GCA_013400035.1 Rynchops niger | reverse complement strand
TGACCAGGATTGTTGATAAATGATGGAGAGAGGCTTGGTGAGCTCTTCCGCCAGCTCCTTGAGTACTCTTGGGTGAATCCCATCTGGCCCCATAGACTTATGTGTGTCTAGGTGCAGAAGCAGATCATTGACTACTTCCTCCTGGATTATGGGTGGGTTGTTCTGCTCGCCATCCTTATCTTCCAGCTCAGGAGGCTGAGCACCCTGGGCACAGCTGGTATGACTATTGAAGACTATTTAATATCTCGGCCTTCTCCTCATCCTTGGTTGCAACTTTCCCCGCCACATCCAGTAAGGGATGGAGATTCTCCCTGGCTCTCTTTTTGTTGATGTACTTACAAAAGCTTTTTTTGTTGTTCTTAATGTTAGTGGCCAAGTTGAGCTCCAGCTGGGCTTTTGCCTTCCTAATTTTCTCTCTGTATACCTAACGAGATCTCTGTACTCCTCAGTCCTCAGCTTAAAAGTTCTTTATTGCAGGCTCCATCATTATATACTCTTTGTTGCATGGATAAAGAATGTGTCAGGGAGCCACATTTTGATTATTGTCACACTGAACAACATAAGTGATGTAGGGAGCTGTAAGAACCACTGTATTTCATTCACAGACTGATCATGGCATCTAAATCTAAAAAAAAAAAAAATAAAATTGTTCAGCTCAGGACAGCAATTTGTTATCCCCTGCCCTACATATCTTTCCTGCATTTCAGCTCTTCCTTGAAAAGACAGCAGGAAAAATTATGTGGGCTGAAGAAGAAACAGGGGAAGCTAGATGCTCCATGGTACACATGAATGCTGTTACCTTACAGTTTTAACTATGTGCTTCTAGTAGGTCTCCAGCTCTTCAAGCCCCTGGTTCGCCTCAGAGCGTTAGGTAAAAGGCGGCTGAGACAGGAACCACATGGCAACCACAGCTTTTCACCTCAGATCTAATTCACTTAGCTGACTGTCCTGTTTAATGTCTTCTACTGCGGCACCGCATACTAAAAATTGAGCTGAAGTATCTCACATGGGAAAATTTTAACATTACTGCTAATTATTGAGTATGTGCAGTCTAGAATAACCAAAGAGCTCTTTTTATTCTCTGACACATTTTCTACTGGAACAGAAAGGGGAAAAACAGTTTAAAAACACTGATTAACGCGTGTCCTGTGATACTTCACTAATTAAGGCAGATTCCAGCTTTCACTAAATATAGCTCCACAAATGACTCTACTACTAGTACTAAGTAATTGAGTCTAAGGTACAAAAGTAAAAATGTAATAGAATTTAATGATGCGCTGTATACCGCTAATGGTCTCCGTTACAACAGGTTCACTCAGTACCGTCTACCTGTGGTATCATTTAGTCCCCCAACAAGTACAGCTCACTCCGTGGTTTCAAACGATTTTTTTAAACTGTGTATTAGTTATAATACTGCTGTTGTAACCCACTAGGAAACAAAAATGCTGACTCTCCCAAGCTAAAAAAGCCACATTTTAAAGGGTTGTAAACATTTAATTATTTTATGATTTAATGCATTTTTTTATCAGAGTAGCTGTTTTGAACATAGATATAAAAGCCCAGGATGAACAGCTGATCCAATGTATCTGGCTGGTAATATTGTTTTCAACAAACACATTTGATGAGCAAACATGTCCTCCTAGCCACCTACACTCACACCCATCTGCTAGGATGGCAACATGCCTCTGCACAAGGTAACACGCCAGTATTAGAAGGCCAGAGAAACAAGCCAAAAGTGGGGCTAAGGAGAAATCTAAATAACATTGCACTTACAGATCTTCTTTCTGAAATTTGTCCTGCGTGTAACAAGCAGTATTTCACTCGTGCACACTGACTTTTTGAATTCCAGTTGCGTACAATTACAGGACAAGCAGCACACAGGAAAGAACTGTTTGGTTGTGGATACCCACAGCTGCCAAAAACCCTTGAGATGGATTGCAGCTGGTAGTTGAGAAGTCCATTAAGGATGGATAGCTGTCAATTTACTTTGAACAGCTAGAGACAGCAGGTGCTGCAGGTGAAGATAATTCCCTGGAAGACAGTACCACCTGGGAGAGTCACAATCAACGCAGAGAGGCTAACTACAAGCTCTGTCTCTATAATGACAGCCTGGAACAGCAAGAAGCATAGTTCACCCAGTCTGAATCACAATCTTTGTCATAAGTTTGTTTTACAGACCTGTGTGTTGTACTTCTCGAAAAGCACAAAGTCTCAGAAAACTTTTTATTCATCGATAAGCCTGGAGCTTATGCAACTCACAGCAGTTGTGTGTCTTTGGCACTGTGAAATGGGTAGAAATTATTCTATATTCTGCACAAAACAAACAGACAGAGGAAACTGTCATTTTACATTTCCAATAATATAATGAGTGGGTTTTTCCTAATTTTGAGGTTTGCACTTTACCAAAAATAATTTCTTTTTTGATAGGAGTTCTTTGGGTTTTTTCATAGATATAAAATTGCCCCCAGCAGCTTTTAGCATACGTAGGCAGTTCTTTAAAAGCTATGTCTTCCCAGAAGAGCATGGAAAAATTAAAAAATATCTCAAAACAAAACTGATGATTAACAAAGTATTCCTTTATAGATGACCTGTAAGATTTTGAGATGAGATTAGAAAATAATTTCCCACTTTGGCACTAAAACTCCATTTTCTAAGCTTTGGAAATTACCTGTTTTAATTAGTCTGCCATATGTTGCTGCGTATACCTCTTTCTAAGTAGAAAGCCTTTGTGTTGGGATCTCTCTGAGACTCAGCCACCCAGACATATCCAGATCTCCCACTGACTGTACAAACTATTTAGGACGTAGTCCAAAGCCCAGCGGAAAAGGTTGTTATTGCCCCTACCCTGATCCCCTCGCCGTGATAGCTGTGCACGGGGCGGTAGGTACAGTTCCACCCTTTGATGTGATTAGAGTTAACTCTGAGATTCTTCATCCTTTCTGTCCCAGAGCAGCAACGGGAGAAATTATTCATTTTTAAATTATTTTAATTGTGAGAAACCTATGCCAAGAAGATCAGTCTTGCAGTTCTCCCTGAGAGGGATAATGCCAAATATTACAGCCAGCCCATGACTGCAGAAAGCAACCAAGAAAGGGTGACGGCACAGAGAGCAGGACAAAGAGAGGATAAGCAAGTTTTCAGCTATGTCAGCCTCCTTCGAGCTTGTTTGCCTAATTCAAAACAATGCAGGGTCATTTTCTTCAAGAACACCATAGAGTCTGTAAGGATCTACCTTTCTTGATTAAATTTTCTTGAAGAAAAAGAAAGAAGAAACCAGAAAGAGATCGGAGCTCCTTCACTAAGTACAAAAAAGAGGAACCTCAAATACTGTTCTGCTTTCTACTATCATCTCTATGGATAGTCTATGTTCTGTCTTGAATGGCTTTTAGCATCATGCCCTCTACAGTAGCTCATTCACTCTTTATATAGTCAGCTAAAAATTCTCTGATCTCATCCTTTACATTATGAAAAGGATTTCAGTTGCCAAAAAATATCCAGCCCTGAGACCTGCTGTGATTTTTGCAGCATCCTATTTCTCACTCCTGCTTCAATGATACACCTGTCTGCTTTCATTTTTTATTTTTTTTTTTGCCTATTTAGACTAAGAATAAAGTAAGGCATTCATTTTTATGTAAGTAAGGCTCTTCATTTTTATATAATTTCTAGTGCAAAAGGCATCCAGCCTCTGTCCGCGCAAGGCTAATACCATAAAATAATGTGATAAATAATGTTATTTTCATTTGTTCTGCTGTTTCAACATTTGAAACTAGACACTAAGAAAAGCAACATCTTGCGCTCAGAAGAACCACTTCTCTAGCTAATGTACTCGAGGAAAGCTCAGTTACGTATAATCTAGAAAAAATCACATACTGAATAGAAAAATAGTAGGTTTGTTTCCCTGACTAGGGAGAATTTCTCCTCTAATGTTTGTTTTCTAACTGAATATTGCATTTCTCTGTAGGTTCTATTTCATACTGCCTGAGAACTCTAGTTTTTCTTCTAATTCCTTCCAAGCTGCTGCTTAGAACATTTGAAAAATAGCTACTCTGTAGCAACTCATTGCTTAGAGTTATATGGCATAATATCATTTAAATTCAAAAATATTAATCAGACGAGTTTCGGTTATAGGGTTATATGACAGAATATGTCAATTAAATCATTATTGAATTGACAGAGTGGAGAAAAGTTCATACTTGTTAAATCCAGTAAAAGAAACCCAAAGGACAAAGTGCTCATAAAGCACAGAAAAGACAAAGTACTATTTTTAATATATTTTGCTGTCTTAACTCCAGAGCTGAGACTTCTAATCATACACTGAATTAGTATCCAACTAGCCGTGTTCTTAAATTTCAAATATACGATTAGCCTGATACCTTGCTGATAATCTACCTGATGTATTAGATCTACTTCTGAAACCCAGTACTGTTGTTCTACTGTGCAGCAAGCTACGCAAATAAATACAATTATAGACACAATGCAATTTGCTTGTATACAGTAGCCTTCATACCTGAGGTAAAAAATGCTTTGTAGACACAATCAGTTACAGACTAACTAGAAAAGGAGTATTTTAAGGAGTGATTTAAGTAGAGGGAGTTAATCATAGATCATACGGCAAAAAGTTCCCTGGTTGCGCTTCCAAGTTAAAAGAGAGTTGAGAGAGAGCAAAAAGTCAAGCAAAGATGTGGAGTTGAAGAGCAGTTTGGGAAGAGCAGACTGTGAAGCAAAGCAGAGAAAAGCCATGAAAAATTTTAACAGGTAGGCATCTGGTAATTCCAGCATATCATACCGCATTCTTCCATAAAGTATAATGTACTGCCTGTAACTTTGGTTGAATTAAATATCAAGGCACTTATGAAAATTTCACTCGGTTCCCATCTACATGTTTAACCAATTGAACAGCTTTGAAGATCTGGTACTTGGCATAATAACAGAAGCACACAACTGATAAAATGTCGGGAGTCAATATGAACGTTAAGGCATGCACAATCTCTGTTATAATTTCATGGCAAAGGAGAAAGGATACATTTGGGAAGTGGGTATGATGAATGGGTTTTATTACTTGCAATTTGTAAGGTGCTTCAGCAGTCTTGGAAAAATCATGGCTAGCTAGGAGATCATTTAAGTAACACAGTGGATAGACAGCTCAAGAAGATTATAAACTCAGAGAATCTCCAAGAAAAGGGAAAGAACTGAACTTTCTACGTTAGTTTTGTGCAATCCTATTCCAAAGAATAATTGGATAACGTTACCAAAACTACCTCCCTTATAAAAGAACCAGGAAGAAAATTGTGAAAACAGAGATGGTGGGATTTTACCATCAAACAAACTGAGAAAAAGTTACTCTACAGCTATGGTTCTGATCCTATGCTTGTGTTTGTGACTCTCTAACCAAGGAATCAGTATTTGCCTTTACTGAGGGGGGTGAATCTTTAGTTTTACTTAAGCTGGTTGTTTGTAAGTGTATTTGTGTCTAAGTAAAATCTCAGCAGAAGCTGAGTGTTTCTTTGAAAACAATACATACAAACAGAAGGGTATCACAGACAAGCCCTGGGAGCTAAAGCAATATTTGGGGAAGTTGTTCCCTATAGACACCAGTAAACAGCATCAAAAACAACAAAAGTCACCACAGAGGGCAGCTTTCTCAAACAGGCATCATCCAGCTCTTGTCTAGCACAGGGCAGGCAATGGACAGATGGGTTTTAAGTTTCTGGGAAAACCCATACTGTTACACTTTGTTTTTCAATAGGCTTCCTAAAATATAGTTTGAAATAAAGAAATCCTCATTTTCTGCCTATTATTTCAGTAAGTAGCAAAATCTCTGAGGTGGAGACTCTCTCTTAATGTCTCTCAATTTATTCCAATAGTGTCTGAAACAGATAAGTTACATACAAATCACTGTCTCGGTAAGAAAAACAGACCAAACTTATTAAGTCTGACAAAATCAAAACTTGAATAAACACATCATGCCGCTGTACAGCCAGAGAAGCAGCATGGTCTGTCAGAACAGCCAATGTCCTCCTAGTTATGCTTCCTGACTTTTTTTTTCCAGAGACAAAAGTACACATTAAAAATGATGGAGGTAGGACCAAGCAGAGACTTTTCCAGCAATTGCTTTCATCATTCAACAATTTTTCTTAACCACGGCAGTCTCTCATGAATAATCTCAACAGTGGCCAGGGGCTCTGTGATTGTTCCAGGACTGAATAAATGTGACTGATGGGAAATCAGAACACTAAAACGCTTGAGCGTTGTGGAATCTCACCAGGCAGAGTTGCTGTGAAATTGTTTAGCATGTTTTGTTGTCCTTAAAATGGAAAATACAGACATATTTTAAGACCCACTAGGAATCAAATTCTACCCTTCCTTTCTACTGATAGATTAAAAAAAAAAAAAAAAGAGAGAGATGCAGTACTTGCGTCTTTTAAGAACCAGTCTACATCTATACTTTCACTTACATTGATCATTTTGATAATATTAGCTGAGTAACATTTGATTTAATGAATATTCCAAAGATCAGTTTCCACTCACTGTCAACACTTTTCTATCTGAGTAATAGGAATATGTGCTAAATTAATGGATTTGATTCATCCATTTTGAGTATATTCTGAACTATCTTTTACTGTGTCACCTGAAATAAACTCTCACATTCTGCATATGAAGTTCTCTTGCTGGTTTCAGATGTGTAAATAACATCACACAGGACCCAAGGAAAGACTCCTGAACCTTTGACAGAAACACCAAATGATGCATAGTGGAAAGGAGGGTCAGACTTCCAGATTTGTGCTTAAATCACACTTTCTTCATATATGCTCAATTGTAAAAAGATTTGCTCAACGCAAATACTGCTCTAGCAACTCCATTTGGTGCATTGCAGACAATAGCAATGAGCTTGAGAAGGAATCTTTTATTCCATTTACTCTGCAGTATACTACAAATACTTTAAATCTTTCTTTTTTTTTTTTTTAATGTTTTTTAACACCCACCCACACAGATTTATCAGATTCAGTATTAACCATCATAAGGGACAAGTAAAGGTTTAAAATTTTATTTTAAAAATAGTTGTTAAGTGTATTTAAACTGCATTTAAGATGTGAAAATGAATTTACCCTATGTATTATCATTATTGCACATCATACTTATTACAGTACGGTCTAAGAGCCAAAAAATGGCAGAAAAGAAGATTGCAGAATGCTGGTATTGAGGATGAAAGGTGATCCTTGTTCCAATAGCTACTAATCTCAATCAACAAACAAGAATGGGTGGAAAGGGACGAATATACCATTTGTGCCAATAAAACAGAGAGACGGCTGCAAGCCCCACGATAATTCCATGACTGATTCGCTTTTATTATTTTAGCTTTTGGGCGAGAATCACAGAAATCAGTCTGCATCCTTCAGTCTCTGTGAACAGTTTTGTGCAGCTTTCCTGCCAGCTCCTTTCTCAGGTAGAAAATGTCATTTCTGCTTACAAATCCAATTCCTTCCATACTTTAGGCACAAAATAATAAAAATTTGCATCACTTGGAACTTCCTAGTGATTGCTATGATAAAAGTCAACAACTGCAATTAAGTGATAGAGTAAGTAGGGAATTAACCAACTACGTCCTTTAGAAGAATTTCAGAAGTCTGCTAATGAAAGGAACTTCATAAATGGCATGTTCTTTGTTATATTCAGTGCTTGAAAAGTAGGAGAATAAAACGTTGTGCTATGCTGTCCCCTTTCACGCTGTGCATCATACTAGAAGGGACAGAGGGAGGCGGGGAACATCTGCCTTAGACACCAGCAGGATTTCAGCATCAACAAATGGTCCCACTGAGCTCCTGCTGTTTGGGCTACCGATCAGTTCAAATCCAGACACTTCTGCTGCTCCCCTCGCTCACCTGCATTATGCGCTGAATTAACAATTACTTCCTTCCACTCCTGTCCTGCTCTCCACAGTCACCCTATCCCTTTGGCTTCTGTCGGATCTGTCTTTCATGCAGACCAGTTTGTGATGGTGACTGCGTTTTTTTCAGCATTCAAGGAAATCAGAACCCAGAATAGTAAATAGGCATCTGAGAACCACAGCTGCTTAACTTACTGTGTCACTCAGCTGGAAAGAGGATATGAGGGCTTTGAAACGGTTTTGGGCATCCTCACGGAGGAAGCAGTTCCTGGCGGATCTATCACCAGTGCCTGGAATAACTATCACGCTCAGCTTTTGTACCCCATTAGCATTCAAGTCACTCCAGGTGTGTCAGCAGGTTGTTTTGGAGAGGACGTGTTGATTCCCAAACACGTATTCTTCTCAGCTGGATTATGCCATTAAAAATGAGCTTTCAGATTTCACTGTCTCATCCTTTTCAACATGAAGTGCGAGTAAGGGATTTGTGCTCCACAGAAGCAAGCCAAAGTTATCCAAAACAAAAATCATTAGTAACTTCTGAATCTTACATTCCCCTTCTTTAAGGAATAGTAAGTCAAAAGTTTTAAGGGTGCTTTCAGTCTGGGAAGACAAGAAGCTGACTTTGAGCTAAAAGGAGATAAAGCAGTAATACTCGGAAGCCAAAACTGAAAACTAAAACTTGAGAAATTTTTATTCTTTTTTTACTTAAAACCAATTTGGAAACACTTCATCTTTCTCTTCAGAATAAATCTGACAATTTTCAAGGTAAGGCAGTTATAGAATGGCTTAAAGCAAGGTTTATATTGAAAGATTTTTTTTAACTGTAACTTTAGAGAACAGAATGGATCGTTGAAGCTTTAAATGGAATTCAACTCCCATAGAATATGCAATTTCACAAAAACAGATTTGCTCAACAGAAAGAATGCAGCAATGTGAGAAAGGCCATACTGTGTCAAGCCTAAAATCCAGCTAATAGAGTATCTGTCTCCAGAAACAGCTGGAAGAAGGTAACTAAGGAAGAACATATGGAAAGGTGAAGCACACACTGTGGCTTCCCAGATTTGGAGGTGCCTGAGACAGAGGCAAATTCTTTGCATTTGAGAGCTTATGATGGATTTTTCTTCCATCAGTTGTTCAATACTTTTTGAAATGGGTAAATTGGATCACTTAAAAAAAATGTACACATACCAGCTAAAAATTCCACAATGGAATTATAATATTGTAAGGTAAAGAATTTTGATAACTCATTTTGAAATAGCTTCATTTTGATTATTTTTTTACCCCATGTTGTAACATAACAAAATATTTAAAATTCAAAGATGAAGGGGAAATTCCTATTTCATTGAAATGAAATGTTTAGTATGAATCAATATTGCCCCCCCCCTCAATAAATATTGGGGTGCATTTGTTTCACTTTTTTTTTTTCTTTATGAAGAACTTTGACATTTGGGAGTGTATTTCACCTTAGAAATTTAGCCAAATTTTGCAAATCTTGACAACTTTTGAAAACAGAAGGCCCATTGTATAAATAGCTATAGACATTGCCTCTCCACCTGGTACAAATCCTTGACCTGTATCTTGCATGTTGTTCTTTCTAAGCTGTACAAACATTAGCTAACACTATTTGAGCAGCTTCAAAGCCCTCTGAAGACAACTGAACGTACAGCAAACCATGTGCAGTCAGAAAACGCACAAGGAAGGAAGGGAAAGTGCAGGGAGGAAATTTACTAAAAGATGGTTCCTCCTCAGTAACTCTCCATATGTGTGATCCTGCAGTTATCTATCACCAGAGTAGTATATAAACACATTTTATAGAACTTGAATTCATCAGTCATACTTGTTTTAATGAGTGGTAAATCCATTATTCTAGATTGCAAGGTCAGTGGTTTGGTTAAAATTAAATCTTCCCATCATAAGAACACCTTATTCTAACACGCTTAAAGGGTTTTAGCACATACTTCTCTTATATGCAGTGTGCTTAGGACACCTGATTAAGCAATTACAGATGGAGTCAAGCAAGGGACAGGTGAGTGGCAGAAAGCAGACCACTTCTAACATGCTGACTGGAGCATAATCATGTCACAACCACTTAGAGATCAGAACATTAGCAGTATCGTGAACTCTCATCATTTTATCATGAAGCTTTTTTTTTTTTTTACCCTCAAACCACAGCCAAGCCCTCTGAGCTGAAGGCAAATGAATGAAGCAAATTCTGGTTTCAGTTTAAAATGGAAAAAAAAAAAAATTGTATTTTTCCAAAATTTTTGTTTTGAAAGAGATTGGGTTCCCCACTGAGCTCCTGAATATGCACCGCCTCTGCTCCTGCTCCCCAAACCCACCCTACTGGAGGACCTAGGGACTGCACTGCCGTTGCCACCAGGTCTATAAAGCAAGGTTTCTCAGAAATGAGAAATAGCATGCACAAGGGCAAAAAAGGCGATGTCCAGGTCTCATTCCAATAGGTAAAGGCTAGATGAACACTCAGACCCAGACATAGGAAGGTCTACAGGTCTCTAGTAACATAGGTGTAGCCAAACACAGACATCTGGCCTGAAAATCAGTAAAAAGAGGAAGTATTAAGAAAAAAAAAAAATCATTTAAAAAATTAAAACTCTTTTGTGATTCCATCCATTCTTGGGATTTGGTCCTGGCCAGCAGTGGTTTTACCAGCGGCTAAAAACATCAGGCCACCTTCCCCTGCCCCAGCACCGCTGTGACGTATCACAGCTAAGGCGAGTAGATGAAGAAAGTGGGACCACTCTCTACAGTTCAGAGAACTGCATTCAGCTTTCTTTTTTGTGACAGCAAGATATTTGTTCTTCTTACCACCCTACCAGCCAGTATGAGTTTTCTGCAGAAGTCCAGTGTACAATGCACAGAATTTCTCCAGGATTTATTCTTGCCCTTCCTTTGTAATAACTGAAAGACTCATTAGAAGTTGAAAAAGGCATTTAATAATTGACTGCATTTTTTTTCAGTCACGGAGAATAGAACTTTTCTTTAAAAAATAGATTAAAAACTCCTGATTCTCTCTGATAAAAAGTGAGTTAATTATACCACACTAAATTGCAGAAGGTCATACTGACATCTGGTGGCTTTTTGTACCTACTAAAATTGCTCCCACCAGTTTCGTCAAATAATTCATGCAAGAATGGTAACAATGTCAAAATGACATTGTTTGTAGCCGCCTGGGTTTAGTGGGTATTGTTCAGCTCCTGAGTTAAGAGGTAATGAGTCCACTCCTCAGTACCATGATGAAGTACTGCCTTTTAATTAGCTGCTGTGTTAAGTCATATTTGCTGCTGGCCCTGGCTGCAGGCATCAGAAAGCCACAAGCTTTCATAAAGAGCAATTAAGGGTGCCAAAGCTGCCACAACAGCTCTGCAGCTGCTCTGGGAGTTACCAGGAGATTTCACAATGACACATTGCATTAAACAGAACTGCAGCCAGTGGGCGTAAAAGTGTCTTATTACTATTATTGCTATTGCAGGATCTAGTAGATCTAATCATGGACTAGGACCCCGTCAAAGAAAGCACAAGACCCTGTCACAGAAAGCGCTACACAAACCATGAAAATGATCAGCCTGCCCCAAGTAGGCTATAATCTAATTATAATACAAGGAACAGTCAAGACATTGAAGGTGTTACATACCAACACATCAGAGCCCAGCCCATTAATTAATTAAATAGGAACTTCTTTTAAAAAAAAGCAGAACCTTCCAGCAGCAGTGAAAGAGAGTTACAATTAAAAAAAAAAAAGGTGTGTGTACGTGTATATGTGTACATATATATATATATATATAAAATTAATACCTCCATGTGTTTCAGGTTATCTTCAAACAGCAACTCTGAGAAGGAAAGATTGTCTCCTTGCTGTTAAGAGAGTGCAAATTTTGAGGGGAAAATATCTCAGGTTCATCTATGGGGAGGATTATTTATATAACAGGAGGAGAGGACCCTTCTGAATGAGGTACAGTAAAGTTCTTGGGAGATATACTGCATCACTACTGCTGTTAAAAGACAAAAGAAAATACTGCCTTTTCGCCTTTGAAACAAAGAGTATTGAGTACTTTTGCACTCACTGTTGTGAAGGAGACTGCTATGATGCTTCTGTGGCTCTGAATGTCCCTTGTTGGAGAGGGAGAGAGAAAAGATATGGACCACTCCTCCATGTGCAGAAAGGAAAAAGAAAATCAAATGAGCCTCTGCTGTTAGCTGTCATTGAGGATTTCATGTTAGGGCAAGAGAACAAAATCCTGTCAGCAAAGGTTTTCCTCTCAGTTCCCAGATGCTGACTCCATCATAAGAGGTTATCAACAACTGGGCTTTCCATCCCAGAGCATTGGGGATCCACCAGAAATTGTATTAATCGATGACATAAACATCATTCAGATTCTGCCTAAGGAGATATGTAGATATTGCTCAAAGAAAGGACATTCTGAAGGAAATCTCATAGTGTTAAAACTTGTAATTTGTTTTGCATCATTCTGGTTTATTTAATCTTCTCTGCTGTGATGTTGTAAGACCAAGGGTAAGGTAGCCAACCTATGGTTTATGGGCAACATCTATTATGTTGCCAGAATAATTCACGCAACTTGCAGCCTACCAGCTACCAGCCTCTTTCCTCAGGGTCCTTCAGAGGCAGGCAGAAAGCAGACCATAAGTCTGAATAAATTATTTTCATAGCCCAGCATTTGAAAGAGTGGTCAGGCCCTGGAACAGCCTGCCCAGGGAGGTGGTTGAGTCACCAACCCTAGAGGTGTTTAAGAAACATCTAGATGTGGCACTTCAGGGCATGCTTTAGTGGCAGAGATTGTAGGTTGTTTGGTTGGACTCGATGATCTTAAAGGTCCTTTCCAACCATGAAGATTCTATTATTCTATGATTTGCTTCCTGAAGCGTGTCACCCTGTGGTCCCTGTTCATATGATCGAAATGAAAGTCACTTTTGACTGCAAAACCCAACACCCACAAGCACTTCTGTCTCATGGCTGCTACGAGTCCATTGCACGAAAGGGCACAAATACTTTTTGGTGGTGGCAGGACAGACATGTCCAATGACGTAATAGAGCAGGGGTGCACCACGCTTTGCCCACAAGTGACGTGGTGCCAAAGTGAGCAGAGAGGCAGAGCACCAGCACAGTAAAATCCTAAGAATAATCTGTGGCATTTGCAAGTCAATACAGGTGCTTCAAATTTACAAATTAGTATTTTGACATAATAATGTCTGTTTGTATCAAAAAGTCACAAGGAGATGAGTACAAATTACATAAGTGAAATATAATATTTGAATACTGCTAGAACACATAGACTTTACTTTCCTTTTGAAAAATGTCATAAAAATGAATACCTTCCTGGGAAATATTTCAATTTTCATAAAATTACCTTTATGATAGAAAACATCTCTGTTTAAATTGCTTCATCCAGTTCCAGTCAACATATTATCATTGTTATATTTTCAGCAATAAGTTAAGCAGGCATAAGACAGCCATTTTCAAGAATACCTTTACAATTCAGGTGGACAACACAAAAAGAAAAGGCAGAAGTGTCAAAAAAAAAAAAAAGCATGGATGGACAAGAGGTGTGTACACTTTAGCCCTGTGATTTAGTAAAAGGGGCAGGAAAATGAGAAATCCCTTCAGAAGTTATGGACCATTCCCGGAATGGAGGAAGTGTGAAAGCCTGTTGCTAAAAGGATTTGATAAGAAGGTGCTGGAAGATGTGGCTAACTGGGAGAAGACGTGAGGGCAGGTTTGTGAGCGCAGCTTTGGGCAGCATGAATCAGGAGCAGGCAAGGAGAGGAAATGAAGGAGCTGAGATGAGAGATGGACTCAGGGGCCTGTTATGGCCCTGGCCATGAGCCTGTAGTGTTGCTTCAAAGGAAGGCAGTAAAGGGGTGGTAGGTGATCCCCAAAGTGAGCAAGGAAGATGCCTTTGAAGGAGGGTAAAAAAATTTCAGCCACAGAAATCCACCAAAAAAGGAGGCATGGCATAGAAGGGAAAATATAATTTTGATGTAAACAACTAGTTTCTTAATTGGCACGGGAAGAGAAACCTTATAAATAAATGCTGATGAGCCTGCAGAATATGACTGCATAGTATTATTGCCCTCCAGGCAAACGACCAGTCACAGTTCTTAAACTAAAACAAAAAATATGGATGGAGTTTTTTATAATAACCACCCATTGAAACAAACACATTAGCTAATGACCTAAAATCAATAAAATATCCCAGTTACTCCATCAAAATCAAAATGTTTGTGTATTTTCTGACCGCACATTTTATGTTACCCCAAGGCACCTGCAGTAAACTTTCAAATTTATTTCATCTTACTTGTCCATAGGCTTTCAAAATTTTGCGGTTTGCACTATGTTACCCAGTAGATACTTCTGGGTTATGTGATTTTCAATACAAAACTATTTCCAAGGCGAATTTTTTAAAACAAGTATGATGTTATCATACTTTTAAGGAAAAATAACAAAATCTTCTCGGCACATTCATCTGATGTATCTACTTGTTAACCAAGACAGTTCACTGGCTGTGCATCTACCAGCCAGAGAATCGGTTTAAGTCATTATCACCACTGTTAAATTCAGGGACGTAGTGCGTTTGAAAACTGAACATGTTTCATTCATGTACTGGTCTGCAAAACAAGCAAAGCTATCAGCAGTGGTGAAAGTCTAAATCACATTTGTATTCACAGATTTGTATTCACCAGGGAACACCTTCATCATTTTCAATATTAATACAAAACAGGGAAATCTTCAACCGTAGTATACTAGAAACCAAAAATCAAACCTGAAGAGAACTTCACAGTCACAAATTCATTCAAAAAGTCTAAAATAAATTTCTAGAGAAAACTAAAAGAATTGGATACAGATGTATCAGAGAAGTCCATTTCTTAGATGTAT
Organism: Rynchops niger; assembly: GCA_013400035.1. Taxonomy (NCBI): domain Eukaryota; kingdom Metazoa; phylum Chordata; class Aves; order Charadriiformes; family Laridae; genus Rynchops; species Rynchops niger. Next base: position 1,350,518 of record VXBH01005939.1, on the reverse strand, counting down.
CAGTATGCTACTGCCTCAATAATATTTCTAAAAAGCAAAGGCTTTGTACGTAAAGAACAGATTTTCAAAGAGCACAGAAGACACTGCACAGAACCTGTAGTTCCAGCATGTGACAAAAGAAAACATAAAGCTGAAACCACCATGGAAAGTAGCATGATTTAATAGCTGTTTCACATCCATAGCCTTAAGGGACTGCTAAAGAGAAGCTTTTGGCAAAGCATATACTGGCTTAGTCAGGAAATTGATATTGTTCCTCATCTCAGCTTCTCATCGCCACAAGTTCATTCTATGGGCACTAAGGAACAGCCTACCACTCTGAAGCTCTTAGGACCATGAAGAGGTCTGCAGCTGAGTTGTCCACATGCTTTCTAAATAAATCATTTAAGAGAAACTACATATCAGGGAATGTAATTATAGGACACGGGGTAACAGCCTCAAACTGAGAGAGAAAGGTTTAGATTAGATATCAGGAAGAAATTTTTAACTGTAAGGGTGGTGAGACACTGGAACAGGCTGCCCAGAGAAGCTGTGGATGCCCCATCCCCGGAAGTGTCCAAGGCCAGGCTGGATGGGGCTTTAGCAGCCTGGTCTAGTGGGAGGTGTCCCTGCCCACGGCACAGAGGGGTTGGAACTGGATGATCTTTGAGGTCCCTTCCAACCCAAACCATTCTGCCATTCTGTGATAGAAAACTTCAGGCAAATGTTAGTCAAGCATTACCGAACTATGGAAACCGGCAGTAGCGGGGCAGAAGGAATATCTGCCTATATCTAATTGGTATCTTATTATGAAAGGGCACTCAAAAGAACTTGCAGACATGATTTAGAATTGCATTAGTTTATAGTGCTTCTTTCCCTTCAAACCGTAACTCCAGAAGGCTTCTTGAACTACCCAGGAGCAAGCCAGACTAGACCCACCAGGTAGTGAACTCATGCTTATAATTCATTGTAGTGAAATTTCTGGACCCAATTTGTTTTACAGCTTAACCTGGAATGAAGCCACTGGAGTGCAGACACTGCCTCTGGCAGTCACTGAGACAGCAAGTCAGGCTGGGTCACGCCAAAGGTCCAACAGCACACCTGGCAGCGAGAGCTAGCTGCAGGAGAAAAAGGCCTTTGAGCACCAGCTAAATCCCTGGATTAGTTTTTTTTCTCCCCATTTACAAAATCAATTATTTAGAGGACATCCACACAGATTAACTCAGAACTGTGTCTACAATGTAGTTGGCTTGCCACGCTCACACATCTGCATGCAAACATTAAAACAAGACTAAGTAAATTCTTTGAAAGAGAAAAAAAATTTATATGATCAGTCTCCCCATTTAATAAACATACGTGACTCCAGGTGCATATATCACACAAAGCAATAGCACAGTCTGGAGTTTAATACAAATTATCTTAGATAAAAGAATACTGTGGGCAAAAATTGTGTGGATCGAAGGAGGTGGCCCTAGAAAAATTGATAAATTGATATGTTTGAGTAGCCACTTTATATATTGATTACTCCATAAGAATAAAGCAAAAAGATTAGCTACCAGAGATGATTATCCCCCAGACTGCACTTTAATATTCACTGTGTTCAGTTTCCCAGCAGCAGAAGCAAGAGTGCACATATGCCCCTGCTCTATCTCAGGGCATTAGTTCACGAATTCAAGTAATGAGGGTTAGAGCAGCATTAACCTTGGGCTACTTTCTGCTAGAAAATGCTCCCCACACTTTCTTAACTATTACTGTTACACAACATGGTAGAATATTTAGCATTCCAAATTAAAGAATAATCTTTTATCCTTGGAAAATTTAAATTGCTCCCGTATAGCTTTATTTACTGGGATAAAGAGTCCCGGTAGTGCAGTAATTTTAAAATTTACTTCAGTCAGTGTTTAAATTTTAAACATTAGACAGGTCCTCCTAAGCAGTAATGAGTAACCAGAGGCCAAACTATAGCATCGTGCATAAACTTTCATTCAGTCTAACACAAATTGATCTCTGCTTAAATTGAGTGAGAAAATTTCCTGAGCAAATCTTCAGACTTAGGCCTCATTAGACAAATATTCTCTCTACTGATATAAAAAGGAATTTTTCTCTGTCTCATAAATACAACACCCTGCAAGAAAGCAGGACTTTCTAATTCATGTATATAGGAAGGTCTCATCGCAAAACAGTCCTGGGCAAGTTCAACACAAGTTCATACTTCAGTCCAAGCAAAAGTAAGCAGTGACAACACTGAGCAGCAGAGCGCTAAAACCTTTCCCCAGTGAAACCTTGGTTACTTACACAACTCTGTCAGCAGTTGTTTGATCACAGAACGGGCACCTTTGGAGATCATCTAGTCCAACTGCCCTGCTCGAAGCAGGATCACTGAAAGAAGGTTGCCTAGGAACGTGTCCAGATGGACTTTTAATATCTCTAAGAATAAAGACTCCACTACATCTCTGGGCAATCGGTTCAGTGCTCAGTCACCCTCTCCATAAAAAAAAAATGTGTTTCCTGATATTCAGACAAATCTTCCTGTGTTTCAGTTTGTGCCCATTGCCTCTTTATTGGCTTTGTCTTCTTTACTGCTCTCTGCCTGATATCCATACACATGGATAAGATGCTTCTGAGCCTTCTCTACTGCAGGATGAACGGTCACAGCTCTCAGCCTCTCCACATAGTTCACATGCTCCAAATCCTTCAGCATCTTCACAGCCCTTTGTTCAATTCACTCCAGTATGTCGATGTACCTCTGTACTGGGAAGTCCAGGATGGGACCAAGCACTCCAGCTGCGACCTCACCAGTGCTGAGAGGGGAAGGATCACACCCTTGACCTGCAGGTGATGCAGTGCTGTTCCTGATGTAGCCCTGGAGAGACTATTATTCTTCTTTACTTCAAAGGCACGTTGTTGGCTCAAGTTCAATTTCTCATCCACCAGAATCCACAGTTCTTTTTCTGAAAAGCTGCTTTCCAGCCAATCAACCTGCAGGCCATACCAGTGCACGGGGTTATTTGTCCCCAGCTGCAGGAGTTGCCATATCCCTTCTTTGTACTTCATTAAGTTCTTGTTTGTCCTTTTCTCCAGGCTGTCAAGGTTTTTCTGAATGGCAGCAAAGTCTTCTAGGGTATCAATCAGTCCCTCTGCAAACTCGCCGAGGGTGCACTCTGTCCCATCATTCAGGTCATTAATGAAGGTGTTACATTATTGGCCCCAGTATCAACCTCTGGAACATACCACTAGTGACTGGCCTCCACCTGGACTTCAGGCCACTGATAACAACATTATGAGCACAGCAGTTCAGGCCATTTTCAAGTCACGTCACCATAAATTATCTACCCTAAGCATCAGTTATGGGACCCCCTGCTGAAAACCTTGCCAAGGTCAAAATTAAAAACATTCACTGCTCTTCCCTCATCCACCAAGCAATTCTTCATCACAGAAACCTGTCTTGTTCGTTAAGCATGACTTTATCTACATAAATCTGCACTGACTGCTTTCAATCATCTTCTTGTCCCTCATGTTTGGAAATTGTTTCCAGAAGGATGTACTCCATCACTGTCCCAGGGAGTGAAGTGAAGCTGACCAGCCTGTAGTTCCCCAGATTCTCCTTCTTACCCTTCTTGATAGCTGCCTTCCAGCCCAGGGTGCCATGTAAGTATATTTGTGTGATCTGAATCCAACTCACCGTGCTCTGCTGAGGGGTGGGAGACAGCGATGCCAGCACAGCCATGCATAATTACCAACCATCCAGAGAGGTTCTTGGTCATGCCTGGCAGGGCTGGAACCATTTGGAAAACTATCTGTATCCATCTGTGAAGATACTTCTGCAAGAAAGCAAGCTGCACATGAATAACCACAGAATCTGAAGTTCTGGGCTGAAAGTGCTTTCACCATATTCGGGCATAAAGAAGTTAAACATCTAAATATAATCAAGTCACCATGGGGTCTCTTCAGAATCAGAGGAAAGAGGCAGAACAGAGAACAGTTCACCCCCTTGTAAAAAGTCTAGGATAGATCAAATGAATCTCATTGTGCAGCTATTTCTTTCTCCATTATGGAGAAGACAAAGATAACTAATTTAGTCTTCAACACCTAACCTGTATACTCCAAAGTAAAGTAAGATGATCCACCTAATCACTTTGTCTTCTTGAATTTTTAGTTAGTTATAGAAATATAGAGGTAAAACATTATCAGTAGCAGCTACAATTCCTTAGGCATAAGATCTTAGGTCATCAGCTCTAACCCTTCACACCAATTTAAGAGGAAACATATCTACACTATTCTTAAGTGATACATACTGGTCTAATCTGTTCTCATAAATTCCCCTTAGTGGGAATCCCATCCCCTACTTTGGTAGCTTGTTCCTGAGGAATCCTCATAACTAGAAACTGTCCCCTGGTCTCAAACCTCTCTTGAAGAAAGGCAATTAAATTGTTATACACAATGGCCATGCAGAGTAACAGACCACACTCTAGTTCCTTTTTTCAATAGCTTTTTACCTCCACTATTTGTCTTCTAGAATAACACAATCCAAATGTTCAGCCTTTCATCCAAAATGGTGTTTTTTTAATTTCAGGATATTATTATTACTGTCTTAGATGTTCTCTCCAATTTATCAGCATCTGCCTTAGCATGAAATACCCAGTGTTGGCCACCAAACTCCAGCCAAAAACTTACTACTGCCAGCTTAGCAGTTGCCATGCCCTCAATACAAAACTTGCATTAGCATATCCCAGAATTACACTTCCCATTAATGGTTTAGCATTGTGCTGTTTAGTCAAAAGCAGTTTGTACTCACTCAAATCCTTCTTTTCCATGTTAACTGTAGTACTTTGCTTTATACTAATTCTTAGCAACGAGTCCTTGTTCTGTCATTTTTGCAATGTCTTCTTGATATCCATCATTAAATCACCCTGACACAGAACAGTTGTCTTCTCCTTATCTTTGCCATGCACCCAGACGTATCACACACAAGGGAAGAGTATTTGCAACAGAATCATTTCACTTTCAGAGCAGCTTTAGCAAAATAATGAGTAAAATGTTAGAAATTATACAGTACAATATATTCTAAACCAGGGAGAGTGATGACAACCTTCCCCAAAACAGTAAGCTTTCCAAATTCATGAAGATACCTAGCTAACCAGGCCAAGTAGAAACCGTGAATTAATATAAAAAGCTATTAGAGGCAACAGTTTAATTGTTTTACATACTTAATTGCTCATGTGTAAAATATAAACCTTGTTAAATTAAAACAAATAACTGAGAAAAAGGAGAGGGAGGCTAAATGTTGAAACACAGGCGCTCTAATACATGTTCAGGCTAAGGAATGTAGTATCAGGAGAGCCATAAAACAGAACAGGGAAAGAGAACTATAACAAAATGGAAGCGTCTTAACCAGGGCAAGAGGTAATTAACCCCACTGACAAGGTAACAGTCTGCAGCAAGAAGTTCAAAAAGAAAGAATAGAAAGGTGAAGGTGCATTTAAAGACAGATACCATGTCAACTTCAACTGAAATGAAAAAAATCATATAAGGCAGAGTTAGAATCCAATCCAAGGCTTATTTCTTGACGTCATTAGTACACAAGAGCTAACAACAACAAAAAACTCAAAGAAACAAAAAAACCCAAAGGGTTCACTTCCATGCACAGTATGAAACAAATGACCAACTAATAAAGAGCATGACTGACACACTGAATAATACAGTCTCAAAGTGAGGATTACATCATAATTTTCTCTATCATTTAGTCAAATACGCAGAAAATATGACTGTAATCATTACACAGTAAATTTCCAGGGAATATTCTATGTCTTCTGAAGAGAAGACATACAAATGTCATCAAGAAATGAAGACTGAATTTATGGAGGGTTTCCTTTTTCTTAACTATGTTTTTCTTCTTTTTTAGAATTCCTTTGGTTGTAAATTATATCAATTTTTGGATTCAAGTAATTAAATCTTATCAGACGAGAAAATATGCTTTCATTGGGGGGGAGGGGAGAACAATGAAAGCAGGGGGATATCTTTTCCCTCTTTCAACTTGTGTTTGACACAGTGAATCAAAGCAAAGGCTGCAGTTTAACAGTATATAGGCTGCATAGTCCAGAGAAGAGAACAAGTTACTGCTGTCTTAAAAGGAATCTGTTTCTGTAGGATCTTTTCCACAAATGCATTTACATGAATCTTGTATGTTTATTGTAGATGCGTGGGTAAGGAGTAGATGTGCTCACTGGCAATACAAATATCAAGACTTCGCATAGTTAATTTGTCCAAAGACAGAATCACAGAATCACAGAATCTTCATGGTTGGAAAGGACCTTTGAGGTCATCGAGTCCAACCAAACAACTTACAATCTCTGCCACTAGATCATGCCCTGAAGTGCCACATCTAGACATTTCTTAAACACCTCTAGGGATGGTGACTCAACCACCTCCCTGGGCAGGATGTTCCAGGGCCTGACCACTCTTTCAGGAAAGTAATTCCTCCTAATACCTAACCTAAACCTCCCCTGACGCAACTTCAGACCATTTCCTCTGGTCCTGTCATGATTCACTTGGGAGAAGAGGCCAACACCCACCTCTCTCCAACCTCCTTTCAGGTAGTTGTAGAGGGCAGTGAGGTCTCCCCTCAGCCTCCTCTTCTCCAAGCTAAACATGCCCAGCTCCCTCAGCCTCTCCTCATATGACCTGCTCTCCAGACCCCTCACCAGCCTGGGAGCTCTCCTCTGGACACGCTCCAGCACTTCAATGTCCCTCTTGTACAGAGGGGCCCAGAACTGAACACAGGACTCGAGGTGAGGCCTCACCAGTGCCGAGTACAGAGGCACCATCACTTCCCTGCTCCTGCTGGCCACGCTATTCCTGATACAAGCCAGAATGCTGTTGGCCTTCTTGGCCACCTGGGCACACTGCTGGCTCCTGTTAAGCTGGCTGCCCACCAGCACCCCCAGGTCCTTTTCTGCCAGGCAGCTTTCCAGTCACTCTTCCCCAAGCCTGTAGCGTTGCTTGGGGTTGTTGTGACCCAAGAGCAGGACCCGGCACTTGGCCTTGTTAAACCTTATACAGTTGGCCTTGGCCCATCGATCCAGCCTGTCCAGGTCCCTCTGTAGAGAAAGATTTCACAGGTTTCATTTCATCACTTCCCCACTTCAGTGCAAAAGAAAAGGCACAAGGAAGAAACTGGGAGGTTCAAGGTCATACAGTTAACACAAATTCAAGAATACTTAGCTCCATATACTTTTTTCAAGTCAGATTTTTCAGTTTAATTATTCATCCAAAAGCCTAGTTGGACAAAAGTGGATATAACTCTAGTGAGTTCAACCCTTGTGCAAGTAAAATAATTTGTTGTCTCCGGCTTTAATCAAATCCACAGCTAAAGCAGATTCACAAACAGCATTGGTGACCAACGTTGATTTTCATAACCTCCAAGTTCTCAGAAAGCTTCATTATTTTCTCCAGTATAGGGTTTCCAACACTCACCTGTTCTTATACATTAGCCCCTGACTAAACCATGGAAGGCTTCAACCAAAGGCCACTTTAAAGTTTCAGCTCTGGTAGTGTGCAATTCTCCAAATTCTGACTAGTACAAATTCCTACAGGTGTATGAAATCTGCCCTGAGGTCTGCACACCATCTTCAGAGAGCATCTCTATGCACTGAGCACTTATGCTCCATGACTCAAAACCTTGGAACCTTCACTTAGAATATCTCTTATTGCCCAGAATACCTTGAAAACCACTGAAAAACAGCCTCATTCTGCTGTCATGACTGTTGTGCTCACTTCTCTGCCTATGTCAAACAGGAAACACAGTGTCTCCATTGCATTGGAGCTTGTCTGTAGCCACCATACACTTTCCTGTTCATTTCTCTTTATGAGCCTTTGTTTCCCTCCCATCTCTTTTCGCCTGAATCTTTTTCCTACTAAGCATTTTTTTGGTCTAGTTTGTCCTACTAATCATTATCAGTGGTATAATAGTATAGAAAAACCTGTATAAATTCAGGTTTTGGTTTTCAGGCCAAGTAGTGAAAAGTAGTAACCTCTGTATTGTCTTAATTGCGTTTGTCTGTTTACCCATATTTGCACTTAGATATATAGCTGTTTTTCCCTGCTTGTAGCACCAAGGTATTAGCAACCAATGTTCCACATGCAGTCAGGACCAAAACTAGCAATAAATATAAACGAGTCTGACATAACATTTTTCTACCTAATTCTTCAATTGTGCATACTTGAGCTGCTCTCGCAGCTTGTTACACTAGAAGAATGCAACAATTATAGAGTGTTGCTCCCTTTGGAAATAGTTTGAGGTCTGTATTTATTGAGGGTAAGGAACATGTAGACAAGTAACCAGAAAACGACAGGTTTTTCTCCCACAAATAAATAATTCAAGAAGGAATGAACAATGTTATTGTCTTTTATTTTCCTTTGTGAATCAGGACTTTATAAATGTTTAAGCCAAATTCGCAAAAGTAGGCATGAATTCACTTCTTTTCTTTTAAAAGGAAGAAAAGAAAAGACACGTGATGAGTTTTTTCAGGATCATCTCTTTTTTTTTCCTATTCATGAGTTAAAAGAAATGTCATTACAGAAACACAGAATCACTGAATGACTGAGGTTGCAAGGCACTTCTGGAGGTCATCTGGTTCAACCTCCCTGCTCAACCAGGGCCACCTAGTGGCAGTTGTCCAGACAGCTTTTGAATATCTCCAAGGATGGAAACTGCACAGCTTCCCTGGGCAACCTGTGCCGGTGTTCTGTCACCCTCATGGTAAAAAAAATGTGTTTCCTGATGTTCAGAGGGAACCCCCCATGTTTCAGTTTGTGCCCTCTGCCTCTTGTCCTGCCACTGCACACCACTGAAAAGAGCCTGAGCCTGACCTCTTTTCACCCTCCCTTCAGATATTTGTACATATTGATGAGATTCCCCCAAGACTTCTCTTCCAGGTTAAACAGTCCCAGCTCTCTCAGCCTCTCCTCAGAGCTGAGATGCTCCAGTCCCTTAATCATCTTAATGGCCCTCTCTTGGACTGCCTCCAGCAGTTCCATATCTCTCTTGTACTGAGGAGCCCAGAACTGGACACAGCACTCCAGGTGTGGCCTCACCAGTACTGAGTAGAGTGGAAGTATCACCTCCCTTGACTTGCTGGCAATACTTCATCTAAGGCAGCCCAGAATACCATTTTTCTTCTTTGCTGCAAGGGCACATTGCTGGCTTATGGTCCCCTCAGTGTCCACCAGGACTCCCAGGTCCTTTTCTGTAAAGATGCTTTCCAGGAGGTCAGCTCACAGCACATACTGGTGCCTGAGGCTGTTTCTCCCCAGGTGCAGGTTGCTGCACTTCCCCTTGATGAACTTCATGAGGTTCCAGTCAGCCCATTTCTCCAGTCTGTTGAGGTCCCTCTGGATGGCAGCACAACCCTCTGGCATGTCAGGCACTCCTCCCAGTTTTGTATCATAAGTAAACATGGTGAGGGTACACTCTGCCCCACCACACAGACCATCAATGAAGATGTTGAATAGAACCCAGTATTGACCCCTTGGATACACCACTAGTTACTGGCCTCCAATAGAAGTGTCAGAGTTCTTCATTTTAATTACCACCTTTTACATGATACTAATCAACATCTAATAGAAATAAGACAGCACCAAATCTTAAGGATTTCAAATCCCTTAAAACTGGGATACCTTCAGAGATGAACCTACATCTTTGTTTACGCATCTGAATTACAGATTTGGCTTTGATGGAATAAGTGCCTTCAAGCCCTATTGGCAAGTGTTTGAAAACCGTAGCTTCGAGGATTTTTTTCATCAGAAATAAAACATAAGATGTTTCTATTTTCTCCTTGCTTGCTTCAGCTACACCTGAAGGCCTTCCTACAACCGTGTTCCCTCCAGGAGATGAGCAACAAATAACTTTACAAGATTGTATTTCAGGTTACTATATTCCACTAGTAAGATCGCTAAGATCTAAATTATTGAAGTAAGAAGACTGACAATAATTTTGCTCTTGACCACAAAATTTGGTGCAAAGTATTCATCCATTCAAGTCAGAGAAAAAATTAACCTCAAAACAGTGATTTGTAATTGAACACACTAATACTGTTGAAGACAACTCATTATCACTTATTAAGTTCTCTGAAGAGCGGGAAAATATACTTTATATTTTCTGTCTCACTGTTTAAAGACCAATTTGCCTTGAGCTTCCTACAGAATACTGTGACTTTTGTTTTAGCAAACGTTTCATCAGCTGCAAAAGACTTAAGTATTCTTTTAATTACAATCAGAACTGACAAGTAAGGTAAGTCCCTGCACTTGCAAATATTTGAAATGTTTCAAATTTTAGTAAAATTCACTATGTTTTATTCAATTTATGAGATACACAATTAAGAAATAATTCATAAAGTGTATGCAGATTAATTGTTTCTTTAATTAATTCCTAAAACACACAAGCGTGCTTATCCTTTGAAATTAAGTTTAGCTGCATTTCATCTTAACGTATGTCAAAGGAAAAGTCAAAACATTCAGTTTAGTCAATGCTGAACAGAAACTGTACAGCCTTTTACCGTTCTTGGCCATTTTTCTCTGTCGAACTATTTCACCTCATTTGGTAAGTGTTTGACCTCATTTTGATCTATCCAAAAGTGCAGCAAGAGTGAAGCACCTGCTTTTCAGTGAATGCCATCTAGCTGTATTCATGCACGAGAGAAATGGACTCATGGCTCCCCATATCACCAGAGTTATCAGCTGCACAGCACTCTTTCAGATGTTCACTGAACCCCACATTTCTAAAGTCACTCTTTTGGCTTGGGCAACAGTAATGTGTGAGGAAGACAAAGGGAGAAAGACATCTGCCATCAACCATTTTAAGCAGGAGAATAGATGCCTTCAACAGGAAAAAAAGTTTTTAGTGGGATGCTATTAATCCAAAACAATGTCTTTTCTCTGTGACTATGACAGATTATAAAGAAATTGAGAACAAGGCGCCTGGGAAAGCTTGTAACATCTGGTATTTATCTTGATGGCGTTAGTCACTCCTTGCACTGTGGTGGCTGCAAGTGGCTTAAGTAAATAACTCTTTCAGGAACTTCAGTCCAAATACCAGAATCTGTTCCAAGATAGCAGCTGTCCACTTGCTACAGGTAAAGCAGAATATAAACCTATCTGCTGATCACAAATGCAATCAAAGATTCTGTTACAAAGGTAACAATTGACTGACTTACTGAGTCTTTAATGACTTTCAGTTGCTTGTTAGCCATTGTTTGCTACTAGGAAATTACATAATTCCTATTGCTAGAAACCTTTAAAACCAGACTGCATAGAACACTACAAAGTGCAATGCGGGAATCAATCCTGAATTGGCAGAAAAACTGACTTTAGAAAGCCTAATATACCATTTCATCTCTAACTTCTACAGCTCTCTGCTGTGGCCTTCATTGTTTCTGTGTTAAGCCTGTGACTGATCATTAATACCATGATTTCATGAGTTTGATCTGTGATATTTGCTTTAATACTTCTCTAAATCTGCTCTTACCTTTAAATACACCACTATCTCTGTTCTGCAAGATGTCTTTCCCTAGGAATTTCTGTTGACTGCTTAGGTTCCTTTAAAAAAGAAGAAGATAAGAGCGTTCAGACAACTTCCCCCGAATTAATCTCTTCTTACTTTACATGACCTACATGGCCGTTCTACAAAACTGCCACTAGCCACTGGTTCTCTTCAGGCTGAGAGTACTGAGGGAAAACAATGAAATTGAAAGCAGTCTCTGATTAAATAAAATGTTTTCTATATTTTATATATATAATATATATTAAATAATAAAAATATCCAAGTAATACTATTTTAGCCAAGATCTTATTTTACCTGTCATACCACTTGACTTGATCCCACACGTTAACAGCAGAATGTAACAAATCATTCAACCAATCATATGGCTGAGTAGGGGAATGTTCATGGAAGAATCACTCTCAGTCATTATTCAAAATTGCTCAGGGAATTATTTGTTACTTGTTTTTAACTGTAAAGATTTCTTATGGTTAGTTCATTAATACTTATCCAATGCTCAGCAATCAGAATTTAAAATCAGTAAGTTAATTAGCACAATTTGCACACATGTTAAAACTGAAAAGGCTTATTACTGTGCTTGAATAATCTTGAAAAAACGCTTTTTACAGCTTTGACTGTGCTCTTTGAACAGTGCTCAGAACCTGATTTTGCCCCAGTAAAGTGGACGGGAGTTTTGACACTGAGTTCAAGGACAGCAGAATCATGTTCCAACAAGATAGATATTAATAGTCAAGTGCAGAAGTCATGAATGAAGATGAACTTAGCAGTAAAAGTTTATATCCTCACTCATAAGAAAATGGACCTTATCATGGTTTTTATTCTTCTTACAGCTACTTCCAGGAGAATGATATGTCTTCATCCTGATATATTTTGTGCTAGATGTTGTGCATCATGTACTCCAAATGCTCTTCAATAGTCTAAATGGAAAATCAGGCAGTGCTTTCTCTTCAATTTAGCTTATAACCTAATTATGGCAGGGGCAGATTTTCCTGGGGCTTTTAGGTGCTAACATAAAATCAATTAATAAATGCATTCATAATTATAATTATTAAGACCATCATGCAAGTGAGGTCAAAACTGAGTATTTGGGGTTTTTTTCTTAGTATAAGTATCTTGCTACTTTTTACCGTTCTAGCAAGTATATTATCATGAAAGGATAAATGATAACCTATTACTTGTACTGCTGTAGGTCACCCATTAATCAATAGTTGTTTTCATCCTCCAATATATGAATAATATAGACATAGGCATTAAAATAGCCCCATTCTAAACGGGACAGTGACTATGCATCTTGCAATAGCATCACACTGCAGCCATAGCATGGAACCAGCAGGTTCTGATAGGGAAGCCAACAGCTTCATGCTTTGCTCTGCAATTTCATAGAAGCCCTGCATATGTATTTTTGTGTGTGCATATCACAGAATCACAGTATCACAGAATGATAGGGGTTGGAAGGGACCTTCGGAGATCATGCAGTCCAACCCCACTGCCAAAGCAGGTTGAACAGGAACGCATCCATGCAGGTTTTGAATATCTCCAGAGAAGGATGCTCCACCACCCCTCTGGGCAGCCTGTTCCAGTGCTGTGCCACCCTCAAAGGAAAGAAGTCTTTCCTCATGTTGAGATGGAACTTCCTGTGTTCCAGCTTGTGCCCATTGCCCCTTGTCCTGTTGCTGGTCACCACTGAGAAGAGTCTGGCCCCATCCTCTAGACACACGCCCTTTAGATATTTATAAGCATTTATGAGGTCCCCTCTCAGTCTTCTCCAGGCTAAACAGACTCAAGTGTCTCAGCCTTTCCTCATGAGAGAGATGCTCCGTTCCTTTGATCATCTTTGTAGCCCTCCCCTGGACTCTCTCCAGCAGTTCCCTGTCTTTCTTGAACTGGGGAGTCAAGACCTGGACACAGTACTCCAGATGTGGTCTCATCAGGGCAGAGTAGAGGACGAGGATGACCTCCCTTGACCTGCTGGCCATACTCTTTTTAATGCACCCCAGGAGACCGTTGGCCTTCTTGGCCATAAAGGCACATATGTGCATATGCGCTCCCTCCAAATCAGAGATCCTACATCATGTGCATACTTTGTATGAGAAAATATAAGGGCTTGCTCTAGCTCCTCTTTTGTTCCCACAGGTAGTAACACAGGAATATACTTGTGCAGACTGTAGTATCTTTCTTTCCATATTTAAACTTGGAATATTCTGATTAGCACATCCTACGGTGTACAAAAGATTGATGTAATGCCCCTATTTCTAGCAATGAATCAACTCTTCAGTGTGATATGGGAACCTATTAATTATGTAGTGCTCCCATTTTACAAAATCTGTTTGCCAACTCCGTCTGGAATACTAATTAGTTATACAGTACATATTATAGGCTTTATTTCTCTCCAACCTACATATGGCTAGCCACTGTTATTCACTGTGGTTATATTTATATTCCATTTATATTGTTTAACCCTTAGGGCTTCCCACATTTTGTTGTGAACACCTAAGGCTCAGCTACAGGATCCCTAAATAGGGTTCCTGAAAGTGCTGAAGGTGAGTGCCTGGATGATACCCGAGCTTGAAACTGGGGCTAATGGAGGAGGACTTCACAGTCAGGAGTACATATTAGAGGGGTGGTAAGACCCATGCCCCACCACAGAGGCAAAAGAAAATGTCATCATGCTCACCAGGCCAAACGCAGGGTTCAAGCCTAGATGAAATAACCACATACAAATATTCTGTGCAGATAACTTAATTATGCCACCTTCCAGGTGTAATCAGTGTCTGATTGAAATTATGTGTTTCTCATTTGAAATCTCAAGGCTACTTATATTTCACAGTTATTTATCCTATAGCCATTGACAATGGATATTTTAACAAGACACTTGCCATTTGCACTTCAACCTGCTATTTTCAAAGATATCATTCTCTGTTCAAAACAAAACAGGAGGGAAAATTTCAGCTTTTAGTGGTCAGCAAGAGCTTTCCCAATTGTCATTATGGGATTTGATCACTACCTGGATGAGGAGGCTTTTTGCCCATTAACAGGAAAAAAAAGTGTAATTTTTCTAACAGATTGACACCCACAAGAGATAAATGAAAGAAACAAAGATTGCTATTGCTTCTGGTGTTCCAGTTTCCATTTTATACAAACCACCCATTCATATAAAAACATATTTTCATTCAGATAAGATATAGAATTGAGACGTCTCAGTTACTCATTTGTATTTTCCTAAGTGAAAGCTGAAGATAAAATGGAAATCAAAACGTTCTAGTTGCTGAGAGTTTCCTGCTCTAGTTTTTCAGGAAAATTAGTATTTGAGATGAGGAAGAAAGAAGTCAGCTATTAACAGGGTTAAGGAATTCCATTAGAAGCAACACGGTCTGGCTATTTAGTTCACAAGTAGCAGGAGTACCACTTAAGATGCTTTTAAGTAACACATATGACATGTAAGAGATTAGAGTAAGCATTAGCTTGTCTGCACTATGTAATGTGGCCATACAAAGTCTTTGTGGTGTTTTCTTTTAGTCAATCTCCCATTAGTTAGTAAGTTTCACATCACATGCAGAGCACTGCATAGCCTTAATGTTACATGTGAAGCATAGACTTTCCCATAAGTTCTGTACATTCATGGATGAGATTAATTAAATTATATCTCATCCTCTGAAAGGGAAAAGTAGAGTTTTGTACAAAGATATCAATTAAATCAGTGCCGTAATTTACATGGAAGATGTCTTAGGGGTGTCATGCTTGAACACCTCCTCTTTTGTTACAAGACACATTACAGAGAAATCTCTAACATACTGTGACTTGTCCTAAACATTTTTTCAGGCAGTTTTCTTGGAAGAATTCTTCAGGTATGTAATTCTTCTCCCCACCTCAGGTTCCATTTTCTTATCTATTCTCAGCTTTCCAAGTTAACTTTTGCAGAGGTTACATTTTACCCAGTTCTGGGATCTGAATGTCTTTCTGTTCCATTTATACATCTGGAATATTTACAATTGCTCCCTCAGAGATCTACAGACAGGTTCTCAGATGGTTTGTCCCTTGACTAGTTGTTAAGACTATCTAAATTGCAGTATGTTCTTATTTTAGGTCTCCAGATAAGTCTATGTCATAAGGTTATACAGAATCACCGAATGAGCTAAAATTCAATGTCTCAGTTCTTCACTTCCAAGGATCTGCACGCAGTTAAGTTTTGAAGACTTGTTTCATTGTGCTCCTATCAAGAAGGCATTTAAATTCCACAAGGAGACAATCAAATTCTTTGTGAAAACAGAGACCTCTTAGCTCTTTCCCCTTCTTTCTGTGTGGTATTAGGTCAAAATTAAGCACTTGTGGCCCAGACTGACATTCCCTTCTCCACTTCATTTCAGACACTATTTTTACTTTCTAAAGCCCTTTCACAACCTGTGGGCACGAATGTGAAATATTCATTGATCAATTTTCAGTCTGAATAGGACAGGTTATCAGAAGCTTGTGCACTTCCACATTATGCCCTAAACTTTAAAAGCCTTTCAGGGACTGATCTTTCAAACACCTAATTGTGTAATCAAGTTTAATGGAGTTGCTCACATGCTTGAAATTAAGCATCTACTTCAGTATCATGCTGAACTAGACCCTAATTCTTCTTTATTACCAACAATTACCCAAGCCCCATTTTTTTCTTTTAATTTTACCTAGCCTGTCAGACAAACATACCCATAAAACCCAATCTGTTCTTGTCATTCATATGTACAATAATCCTTAGCTGACATCACCTGAGCCTGGAGTAAGTAATAAATAAAGAAGCTTATAACTGCCTGGGATAAAACAAGACAGTCACACCAATGACTTCACTTTGAAACATTTTAAGTCTTCTTAGAATATAGCAAGTATAAAGAGAGTAAGAAAAGGAAAGCAAATGAACGCTGCCTTGGAGTTACCTCTCGAGCTATCAGAGAAATCTGTGACATCACGAAACATGCAGTATCCCTGCAAAAGACTTCTGTGATGAAGATACAATGTTTGATTACAACATTCTCCGTATTTGTGCAAACCTGATATGAAACATTAATTTGTATAAAGGCGTGACCCTGCAAATCTGTGTAAGTGAGTAATTTCTACTAAATTTCTGGGAGTTTATGAGGATGGAGGGCACATGAATTTTGAAGGAGGCACTCAGTGTCTTTCAGACCATCTCATAATAGCCAGTCCTACAAAATCACGTATCTGAAAAATCAATGGGGATTTAAATTCATCTTTGCATTTTGCAAAAAGTCAGGGATGACATTTAAGGATAGCTCTTGTCAGATGCAAGTCAATCTACTTTTATACCCTCCCACTTCGTACTCCATCTCCCCAGGCTTTTCTCAAAGTTAATAGGCTGATACCTTCCAAAACATATAAATTCATACCTGCCAAAATACATGGAGTCACACTGCTGCCTCTTTTCACACTCCATCTGCTGCATTTGTTATTTCTGACCACACTTCCTGCCATGCTGCCTCCCACCCGGGCCTGTAAACTGGAAAATGTTTATAACTGGGCACACCTCAGAAATTAGGAGTAATTCTTGCCAGTTATCCTGTTCTACCTCTGCCTACGTTCTTTCCATTAGATGAGAGGTACATTGTCATCAACATACTTTCTTCTGTGGTATAATGTAAGATCTTAATCGTGTCGTTACACTAGACCTTCTGCAGAATTATGTGATGGTTCATTAATAAACACACAGAGAGTCAAAAATAGGAGACCAGCCAGATCCCCAGACAGTTGAGGGTAGCACTCATGTCTAGCCTATTGCTCTCCTCAACCGACGCATTCGCAGATCTGCAAGCAAAGAATCTATTTACCAATTCCATCATGAATCATTCAAACTGATAGAAGTTTTGCAATGAGGGTAATCTTTCCGCTATTTTTAATATTACTGTATTAAAGTGATACCAATAAAACCACACAACATTCAGCATAGTGTCTTCAAATAGTTACCATGGCAATACTCATTAGACGTTCTATGCCAAAACAAAATGCTTCAGGTTACTTTGAAAATGTGAAAAAAGCTCAAAATTGTTCAGTTTTGTCCTAATTCTGTCACAGCAAGTATGACACAAAATAGGCAGAGCTTTGATTTTTTTTTTTTTTTTTTTTGCAATCAACTTTTTACAGCAGCATTTTCCCAAAATAAGATGCTTTGTTTATGCCTCACATTAAAAAGAGATGGAGGGGAACAAGAATATATTATTAGGGACACAAAAGCAGAAGTCAAAATAGCATTAAAAAGAAGGAAGAAGAAGAAAAAAGAGCATAGCAGTATGAGAGAAAAGAAGCGTTTTATTTCACAGTGACATAAGGACAACAGAAAATCCTCTATAAAGGCAAGATATCATTTGACTTATGTTTATGAAAGAGGGATTCGAATGGGAACAGGCTCAAAGAAGCACCATCACAATGATGGGGCTTTGAGCAGCCTGGTCTAGTGGGAGGTGTCCCTGCCCATGGCAGGGGGGGTTGGAACTATATGATCTTTAAGGTCCCTTCCAACCCAAACCATTCTATGATTCTATGATTATGAGAATGGAGAATTTTTGAGAACACTTAATATATCTTACGAACAGCTTAAATTACTTTCACCTGCTTAGCCTAGAAAAGCAACTATTGAAAAGGGATGTGTCTTTATAAATACATTAAGTCTTTACAAATACATTAAGAGAGGTATTTGACAGGGAAGATAATTATCTGAATTAAAGAATAATAAGTATTACGGGCACAAAATCAGATGTCTGTAAATTGGCCAGGAATATGTTTGCACAGAAAACTAGATTTCTTCTCATGTGCAGGGCTTATTACCCTATGATCCTATGATTTTTTCCAACAGGAAAATGACGTTTAAAGCTGAGTGCAGAAGGGCAGAGATCCCCCACCCCATTCACAGCTGCACTGAACCTGCGTTTTCCCCTATCACGGGATACTGGTTTAGCAGCCGTGCAGCCTCGCAAGTTCTCTTCATCCTTTGCCTCATTTTGATAAGAGGTGAGCCTGTTTCTGTTGGATGGAGATTCGTGACATTTTGAAAGGTGTTGCCTGACAGGTAGGAGCCTTAGCAGGGAGTCAAACTGGCTTTGGGAAAGGTTCATTTAAGGAAATCTATGGACGCTCTGCTAAGCTGCATATGTTTCTCTAATCATGGGTTTGTATGAAGCGTGAAGCTGTTTGGTTAATGATTGCCACCATCGTTGTTCTGTGAGACAGCAAAAGTCCCAGGTGATCCTAAATCTGATCTCACCAAAGTAAACTCATATTATCCTGAATCTTATTTCCCACAGGCCTCTCCCAGAGGCCACGGCAAATGGCGGCTGATGATGGGGATATTTCTGAGTGAGGAGGGAGGTCAGATGGCTCTTCACATCTTCACAGAATCATGGAATTTTCAGAGTTGGACGGGACCTCTAGAGATCATCTAGTCCAACTCCCCTGCTAAAGCAGGATTGCCTAGAGCACATCACTCAGAACTGCATCCAGTCAGGTCTTGAAAGTCTCTGGAGAAGGAGACTCCGCAGCCTCCCTGGGCAGCCTGTTCCAGTGCTCTGTCACCCTCACCGTAAAGAAGTTTCTTCTCCTCCCTCAGTCCTGGGAAAATGCAAGGCTTCCCAGCTTTGCCTGACCTAGCAGGGCAAGGAGCTCTTCTTTCACTGGTCAAAAAACCAGCTCAGGACACATCCCCTGCCATAGACAGAAGGCATCCTCCCCTATAGGAATACCTATAGCTCTGCCCATGTGTTGCCTGGAGAGGGATAGCTGGTACGGGCCAAAGCCAGGACACGGATAGTGTCAACAGGCAGGTTCACAGGTGACCAAGCACATGTTCTTGAGCCCCATAGCTGCCACATACAGGTTTAGCTGGAGGGGACAGGATTTGCCCTGTCCCTTGTGACCTATTGCAGCTCTACAGCAATCCTGTCCTGTTTGTCCCTGTAATGGAAAGCAGTGCATAATTCTAACAATAATGCACTCAGGTGAATAAAATCCAGCTGACACCACTTAGTTATATTGTTTCTGAAGTGCTAGCAAGACTGAAAAACTAGTAAAAATTATTTGTAACACTAGCAGGCATGCTTATGAACGCAGAGGGAGAACAGATTTGCTGAGTATGGAGGTGTTGTTGTATTTTAGAGCACAGATTCTTGTGTAGCGTCCATATCCCCTAAATTTAGCACTGACAATATTGTCCATCATCAGCTCAGCAAGTGCTGTATGAGTGAGATCAGCACAGGCAATTTTTCTACAAGAGGCAATCTTTAATACAGTATTGGGTGAATAACACTTTATTTTAAGCTATTCTCCGAACAGGACAATGTTTCTTATTTACAAATAACACCGCCGGTCACTGCTTTAATCTACACTTTTCATTCATTATGGATAGACCAGAGCATATGGCCATAGATCTCTCAGTCTGGGGATGCATTAATCTGTGGTGAGTTGAGAGGTGATTTATCTATGGCATAGAGGAGTCTCCTGGGCTCCTGGAGAGTGACTGGGCTACCACTGACTTCCTCGCGGTTATTCCCCCACAGTTGTCCACAGCCAAGCCTGCGCCTCTCCAGCCAGCAGTATAATCTCCCCAAGGCTGTAGTGCTCGACTACAGTCAGGCTGAAAACTGGGTGCGTGTTTGAGGCAGAGAAATAAAATCCAGGCTCCATCTCAAGCTGCAGCAGCAGCAGCCTGCCTATCTAGGACACAAGTGCAGAAGCTCACGCCACAGGTATTTTGCACCAGGCTACTGTTCCCCGGGCTGCTGCTACTGTAGATGTGCAGGAAAAATGTCCCCTGGTGTTGCACACCCTCAGTGTCCTCAGCCTGCCACGGCCCCACAGCCCACAGGGCTTCCTGAAAATTGGTAGGTCCCAAACCATTCCTCTCATATTTTGTTTAATGTATAAATGCCAAGCAGCCACCTTCTCAGCCCCCCTAAAATTCCTACCATAGTTCTTGATGGAGAAGAAAATTCTGTGCATGAGTTGGCCTAGATATACATAACCAAGAAGGATGGAGAGGATTTTCTTGCCCCAAAGTATACAGATTATTAATTTTTTGGCAATCTATAGCTATGTCAGTTAACCTTCCTGTTGTCTGCAACTGGAGCTGAAAGTACTGCCATCCCAATCTCAAAGCCCTGGGTTACTGCCATTCATGCCAGAAGCTTCTTTTATTTGAAACGGGGACCAAACCTTGCTCCACAATGCAGCAGTCAGTTGTTTGGCCGAGTGTCAGCAGCAGCTGTTTATGTAACAGCTTAATTTGCAGCCACCTCCTGATTTTACTTTAGTTCTCCTGCAGCGCCTGAACTGTAATGAAAATAATAGTGGATAGCTGCCATGGAAAGGTTTGCAACACACAAGAACAGATTTAATCAATAGAAGGAAGGGTATATTTTTCATTTTCCGTTAAGACAAATATGCCTTCAGCTCTGATTGTATGCAACAGTTTACCTGCGGCTCATAAAAACTACCTCCAGCCTGAGAATTAAAGATTGCCCTGCATTGTTACAGATCTGATTTTTCCTGAGGCTTAAGGCCAGAGTTCATGTTGACTCTCCCACGAGCTCTGACTGCTCAGCACTGCCTGAAAATCAGATCCTTCAGTTACATCAAATCAGGGCACACACTTTAAGTGAACTCCAGTAAGGTAATCGGGTGGCTGTGCACTGCTGCTCTCTTGTGGTCTAAAATTGTGTGTCCCAGGAGAGGGCTGTGAAACCACCAGAGTCAGGTTCACATGGAGGAGGCTCTTCGCAAGGGGCAGATGGGCAGTGAACCTCTTTGGCAAAGGAAGATGTATATGGGGCAGGATTAGGCTGCCAAGCAGACACCAAAAGCTCCTTCTTCTGGGGATAGGAGGCAGGAGGAGCAGGGAGCCGGGCACAGGAGGGGAGGGCAGTGCTGGGAGGGCAGTCCCCCTCCAATGCTCCTTCCCAAGACAGCAGGGAGAGAGCAGAGAGCCCTGTGGTTGGGAGAACAGGAGAAGGAAGGGGATGGGCAACCCATCACCCCAAATCATCATCAGCAGATGATGGGTCTTCTTAGGAGATTTTCCAACAGCCAGTTCTGCAAAACTGCCCCCAGGACTGCTCTGCCCCGGGCCCTAAGCACAGCCTGATGCATAACCTCCCTTGTGCACACATCTGTGCAACTGCTGCAATGAATTCAATATCCAGTGTTTTGCAGGAAAGAAACGTGATTGCTGTGTATAAATTAATAAACGCAATTGACTACTGAATTGCTGTGAGCCGTGCAGGGTACAGTTAGTGGTACAGCCTGAAAGGAGGTAGACAGCAGGAGAGTGAATTATCATTTTGTACCTTATGTTTGCAGAAAGATAAGTGAGATAAGGGGGGAGAAACAGGGCATGTGAAGCTCCTGAGTGGAGTTATAATGGGAACTAAACAGCTTAGATAAATCTGTAGCAAAGAGGTAAGGCCATAATGGACTGTTATATTTTAGGTTGTGTTCTGCCTTTAAATAGGACCATTTATTTAAGGAAGGACTATGAGATGTTAGGACTAAATATAAATGAGAGGAAAAACAGGGAATTTGTTACTAAGAGGAGTAAGGTGTATATAAATGGACTTTAGCCCTACGCATTCAGCCAGCTACAGACGCCAGATAACCACAGGAAGGCTGCAAAACACCAAGCATTTGCAAAATGAAAAAGGCAGTCACCACAATACCAGAGGAAAAAAATCTATATCTGTGAAATGGACTTCAGCTTCAAATTTGCATTTAATGAGTTCATAAGCACTTGAGACTATTGAGCAGGAGACTCCAGGACAATGCAAAATATGGACATTTGGAAGCAAGGAGAGGCAGGCAGTTAAAATTCCTCAAATGGCAAAACAAGACAGGGTAACTCACCAATCTTTGGATTGCAGATTTTCTTTTAAAGAGATTTCTTTTAAAAATGTACTGTGTGCTACGGTAAGTTCATGAATTCATAAGTTCATCTATTCGCCTTCCAGTTTTTCTGTTTCCTAATGCAGAGCTAAGTCAGGAGAGAAAACAAAATACATTGACTGCCTGGACACATAGCAGCTTGTGCCCACTTCATTTCAGGAACAAGAGATTAGAGCAAAAGAGAGTGTGTCTGGAAATCTAGGTTTTCATCTTGCTTTGGACCACTCATGGAGGAGCCAGCATTAGTCCTTGAAGTCTGTTTCTACATGAACCTCCAACCACCAACTCCAAATGCAGAAGAGAAGCAGGACGCAAACCACGGCTCCAGGTCTCTCTAACTTACAGCACCACCCATGGATTCTCTGCAGGTGGTGCCCATAAGTCTGGCCTTGCTCAGTAGGTGCTTGAGATTATAACTTAAACTCAAGACATATGTTAAATTATCCATGTCTCGTTAAGTACCTTGAGTTGGAATCAGAATCTTAAATAAAAAGACAGAAAACTAGCAAAGATGATGTATCTACTGCACTAAAAACCATATAAACTTAGATCAAGTTTCATCCTACCTAAATGCCAGCATGAACTGAGGATCCTCCCCAGTCCATAGGTGGAGGAGAACAAGATATCTCTGAGAACCATCAGCCACCTGAGCACTGACACACTGGTGTCTGCCTGGACCCCTGTGGGACCCGGACCATCGCAGGTCTGAACTAGTTTCTGCAGATGCTTACCTTGAATGAATACTGAGCACTGCTAAATGTAAAGGCTCGGCACCAAGGTGACAGACACATTCTCATCTTCTTTCTTCACTGAAAAAATTAGTTTAAAAGCAGAAGTCCAAAAGATTCATTAGTAACAACAAGATCTGAGGACTTTCAAGCATACAATAGTAGAACTGTCTCAGTGGGGTCTCAGTGTCTGGCTGCGTGCTTCAGACCACGTTCCTGATGGTGACTTTGGGATTGGAGGAGCAAAAGCAGAAATTCTGAAAAGAAGGAGAAAGGCAGTATTTGCCATGGAAAGTAATAAAATCATTTCCATGAGCGGAGCAGCAAGGTAACCCTGTCAAACCCATGCATATATCATGTTAGCGGACACATCATAAGGCAGACTGCTCAGAAGGTGCCACTGTTTAAAAAAACACCCAGAAGGGTGATATATGTAACTAAAGTGGGTTTAGTCCATTTTACATGCATAAAAATGTAAAAATATTTTAAGGCTGAGCCTGAAAGAAGAAGAAACTCCTAGGGTTCAACAACAGACCCATCCTTGAACAGATGCATTAAAATAATAAAAAGCTTTCACTGCATCAAAAGTACTCAAAAGCTCTCGATTATTGTATAGTAACATATTGGACTCCCGCCTCTCTCCAAAGAGCAACTTCGCCAGAAAACAAAGCCCAA
This sequence comes from Rynchops niger, assembly GCA_013400035.1. Taxonomy (NCBI): domain Eukaryota; kingdom Metazoa; phylum Chordata; class Aves; order Charadriiformes; family Laridae; genus Rynchops; species Rynchops niger. Next base: position 1,326,668 of record VXBH01005939.1, on the reverse strand, counting down.
AACAAAACCCAGCAACTTCTTCCCAAAACTAGATTACTCACACTTCATGGATTTGCCAAAAGGAGCCTGGGTATCTTCAATTAGCAAAGATGGTAAGTTTCATTGTAGACAAGAACGAACACATCTAATCATTGAATCAGTTACACAGATGAGCATGGTCTGCAGAAAATGCTAATTTGACTAACGTCTTGTTGCATATCAATATCTCTGCCATATGGTAAGGGCTGAAGATGAATTGTTGTTCCTGTTTTGTTAACAAAAGAGACATGGTTGAACTATGACATCAAATTATGATGAGACTTAAGAAGCACAGTGAAAATAGTACACAATGTAAAGTCATCTGTCTGTGTTGTCTGCAATGATCATTTCCTTAATCTCAAAAGACCATAGCTGGTATCACACTTAGAGCAGAAAGAACAATTATGCCCAGAGGTACAAACTTATGCTCAAATGATTTAACCAAATGTCTTTAAAGATTATTCCAAAATTGCAAAGAATTCTATAAAAGCAGATGCCAGCATATTTGCCACGATGATATCCACACAGATATAGCACTCAATCTGAGATATATACTTTGAAGTTTCATAACTGCCTCTGTACTCAAAAATCAAGCTTATTTTAACACAAATCCTGACTTGCTGAATTTTGTACCCATATCTTTAAATAAAAGAGAATGACAAATACACACAAAAATGTTAAAAATGTTTTTATGAAATTACAGGGATATAATGAGAGTACTCGGAGATGTTAACTTTAAATTTGGGAGACTGCTTCATTCCATCAATTCAATAAAGAATCTTATGAGACCAAATAAATAATTAAGGGGGAAGGAGTGGGGTGTGGCGGGGTGGAATTAAATTGCCCATTTTTCCAATAATTCCCCATTACAAATACAGATAAACATAGAAAAGTCAGACTTAGAAGACTCAATCTTTTAAGTATGGGAGAAAAAAGACCTTCAAAAGGAATGGGGTGAGGGAGGTAAAATCAGCCATGGAAAAGCCAAGGAATGCCAGAACTAAAATTGTTTTGGCAACAATACTTTCTCCCCTTTATCTCTGCATAGTATGACACATTTTTTAATTACATAGTCACCGCCCATATTGCTCTAGGATCTCTGCCTCTCCCATTGCACAGTCAGTACGATTTCCAAGGACAGGATCTCGGGAAAGAGAATGTAATTCTTCTATATTGAAGATGTACTCATCTGCTGTCTATGAATGACATGGAAAAACAAGCAAACCATCTTTGCCTCTCTTCACATCTGTCCTTAACTGGAAAATAGCTGGTTATTTAATTGAGCACTTTTAATGGAATATAAATATGATAGACTCAAGCTATAAAATTCAGTCTGGTTTTACATAAATTATGTACAGAGTGGATCAAAATATCATGAGGTTACACCATGACATGAGGTCACCAACAGAGATCAGAGACCTCTTTGGTATGAGTATGTACTCTTTGACATGAGATAGATAACTCTTTGACATGAGTAGCAGTTCACAACATTACTTAGCTTGCTTATTTTGGGAGGGAAGAAGTGAAGTCCTAGAAAAAGGACTTGTTCTGCACGAAGGAGAAGATGTCATGGATGCCGGTATAAGCACTGAGAAACAGTGGATGCATAGGGAATCTTATGAGATGGATTTGTGTCACTACCAATGCCTTTTTTGTGGGCATTTGAATACAGAGATTTACAGGTTCCATTTTAATTTATAAAAATACAAAATATTTCTCCTTTTACAGGAAACTTGATGAAAAAATTGTGTCAGAAGTATTTTTTTATATATCTTGTTCCGCTCTATAACTAAGAACAGTTTTTTCTGACAAGCAATTCACTGATGTGTATGACGTTATATTTTTATATGGTGGCATTCTTATATAATATCACCAAACACTTCAAGGGAAGGCTTTTCATTTCAGAGATTTGTCCGTTTTGAGCCAACATGTGAATGACAGAGAAAGAAGAAAAAAGGACCGTCCAGCCCACATCTTTGCTATTTAACTGTTTTTAAGACTTTTTAACTGCTAAAAATATGCTGAAAGAAGATGGACAAAACAGTAGTCCAGATTAACTTCGCCTTTGTATTTCACAGAACAGGTATTTTGCTGGAAATCCCTCATTACATTCTCACTGGCCAAAATATGTCCAAAACCAGTTTATCAAAAATTATTCCTAATTGCTGTGTTAGAGCAATCACATGAAATTGTCTAAAGCGGAAGTGTCATCTACTATGGGTAAAATTCATCACAAGCTTTAAAATACACTTGGATACATCCCAAGAATTATTTCCTTCCTACAGCTAGGATGCAGGCTGAATTCTGATTGAGTACCAGATACCTGCCAAGCAAGAAGCTTTGTTCAGTAGCTAAACTTATTTTAATTATTCATGTCTTTTAAATCAGCAGAGACTCTAGTGAGAAGTATTACATGAAAACTACAGAGGCTGAATAATAAATTCTGCACAAGTTAAAGACTTGCATGGGCAAAGAAGACCTATTACAGCTGCCTCCTGAGGGGAAGAACAGCCCAACAGATTACATTTTCAGTGAGCTGTCCTGTCTTCCTTTTAATCAAGATGGAATATTTTGCTCCAAAATCAATCAATAAAAGACAGCCTCACAGAGGTACTATGGCTGCCCTCTATCTAACATTTCACAGAACATGAAGCCTTTCAGTGAGAATCTTTTACGTATCTTCTTATGACAGCAATATAAGAGAATAAAATTATATGGGAATTAGTCTTCTCGTCTGTAACGTAAACTCTTCCAGTGGTGACTCCCAGTAACATGAATGAGTTTGCGATAAGAGTGGAGAGAACAGGCTGAAATGGATTCGCATCAGTGCTTTACGCTATTTGAGTTTTAGCCTTGCTTTCAACCCAGGCATTTTTGTGTACGTTTCCCAGTTAGAAAGACTATACAAACCCAGCCATGTGAGGTGGAATCACAGCAAAATAAAGTCATATTTCTTCAAGGGGAATAAATCCTGTAACAGACACTGACTCAGCTGGTTCTTGATGTTTTCAATTTAATGATGTACCTTTCACGTCTATTTGACAGAGGTGAATTGTTAGAAGACAAGTAGATATATTAGAAAATTAGGAGCTAAAACCAGAATCAATTCACCCCTGACAGCCTTCGAAGGCTCTAAACATGATGTCTATAGGAAAAGTTTGGTTTGGTATCATCTATCACGTATTCTTAACCAGTGTAATCTACCCTGTGTATCAACTGTTCTATTAATTATTTACTCTCAGACATATAAATCCTTCTTAGCACTGCAGTAATAGTGCTTCTGGCATAATTTAGAATTGAATTATACAGTTTATAAAACTCTAGCTGATGTTTTAAAACATCTGTTGCACATCTGGGAAAAGAACATACTTCAACACACAGAGTTTAGTAGAATGGATGTATGCAGAAAAAAATAAATCTGTTGGTGAAGGTGATAGATCCAATTCTCTGGATGTGTACATACAAACTCTATTTGCTTTATGGACACTCTCCAAATAAAGAAATGCTGACATCATTATAACTGTACCTCACAGCATTACATGGAGGTACTGCTTCACCAAAGTGGGCATTTCACTGCACAAACGATGACCAAGCTGACTGTAAGGATGGTATGTTAAAAACTTTAATTTTGAAACTTCAGTTAATAAATGTCTGAGCTAATTCATTTTCCATCACATATAATATTTTTTGAAAGTTAATACTTCATTTTCTTTCTTTTTAAATTCAGTCACAAGCTCAGAATTCAGAAAAAAACCCCAAGCATTTCCATATAAAAGACAATCCTCAAGCAGTAAATAAATACCAGAAATAAATACAACAAAAATTTTTGATAGCTAGAGATTGATGCTTACGGGTTCCTCCAATAGTCGTTTTTCATGCTTAAGAAAGAAAATTAGAGGTAGATATAATATGGCTTTGGAATTGTATATTCATAAGTGCTACAAACTCCTGCAACCACTCACAGCCATGACCAGTAGTTGTTAAAGATGCCCTGACAGCATTCATAAGGACCACTACGATTCTGCAATGAACAGAAGACAGCGAGAATGATACAATCAAAACATTATTGGCAAACTTCTCTGTAAACTCCTGAGGCTGCATTCTTGCTCTCAAACAAACATTCGCACACACAAGTTCGGGCTGGGCAAATGTTTTCAGAAATAATGTGATGGATTTTTCCCTAGCAAATGCTTACCAAAGCTAACAAAACTTATTTGCACACACCAAAGAATACTCACGCTTCTTTATTCATTACTTGCTCCTAGTAATCAGGATATTCGTCATCCATTTGCTACTTTAAAAGTTTCAGGTGTTCAAACGAGACAATACTGCATGACTTCAGTGCCCAGTCCCAACATGAATAGTAACAGGGCAGCTACCAACGGGAAATCTGGGGAGTCATCCATGCAAGGAATGGATTTTACCCAACATATCCAGACCATCAACAAAAATCACGGCCAGCTTCATCCTTACTTGGAGGGCAGAGGGGTAGATAGGCTGGACATCCACATAACCACGGTCACATGGAGTGATGCAGGAGAAAGTGCTACGCCACCTAATTCTAAGGCCCCTCCAGCTTCTCCCACCTTATACCTGTTCCTCATACCAGATTTGTCTACAAATCGCTGGAAAATTTTCACACATATAGAGGAGTCTCGAGATGGTTGTCTTCCATTGGATGCAAAGGACAGCTTGAGGTCTCACACTGTTTTGTACCTTTCAAGAAGTTATAAAAATACTTTTGATTGTAGTATTATGCAAGGAGAGTAAAATTAATTCTGCTTTTTGCTGTTAACAGTTCATGTCCTGAGTTCTGTCCCTACAAGTTACATTAATAGTCCTTTTGCCATTTAATTGCTCTTGACTAGCTCTTCCGAATTAGGAATTTATTCCCATAAGAATTATAATCACTTTGGGCACACAAAAGAATAAATTTAGGATTAAAGTTTACATTTTATTTAGTACTTCCAGGCTCCTGGACATTTCAACCTAGTTGTAAGAGTATTTCTATGGCCAAGTCAGCTTCTTACTTGTATAATTCATCCATCTTTTTGCCTTACAAGTGAAGAGCTGTAGATTACATAGGATTTGCAAAATATAATTTAATTATGCAAAATTTAATCAAGAAAATATGTTTTCCTTTAGCTTGAAATAATTCCTAAAAATCTCATTAAAATCTCTTTAATTAGTGCTGGCAAAATTGCTCAAGCATCAAAGGAGATCATATTCTCCACCTCTAGTAGAAATGATAAAATCATTTTGCAATTTATATGCACTGTCACTTCTGGGGAAAATGTGGTGTCTGGCATTTGCTAAAGAAAAACGTTCAAAAATGTTCAAAGAAAAAGCACTCATTGAGTTGTGCTGGCATTTTACTGTACATGGCAAGAACAAAGAAATTGTGCTTATTTCAGCAAAAATAGAGTTCCAAGATGTCAACTGCTGTGCTGGTCAGCAACGTTATCTGGAGTGTACACTGATTTACAATCAATTGGGTGAGGCAAAGTGCTCCATGCTGTCTGATGGTGTATTCTTCTTTATTCATTACACAATAATATTTGAAAGTTCTATCTGATCACTGCCAGAAATGGAGGGAATGACTGGCTAAATCTCATCCATCCATCCTGGAGACAGTCAAAAAAAAACATGAGGGGGGAAACTGGGTGAACACAAAAGCTTTTTGTGTCTCTGTGGCAGCAAAACCTACACAGGTATACCCGTTCTTGGAAACGGTGTCATGCCCTAGTGACATGCACACAGAAAAGGGCTTGAAGCTTTGCAGCACAGTAGTCGTGTCCACACGGCCTTTCATCAGACGTGCCACAGAATAAACAGGTTACTCGCGTTTTGCACCTCACTCCACAACCCTCCGCCAGCTCTACGCTCCGTGCCCACCACAGCATGCTCTGCAGAAAGGGTTGCAGCTGCCACAGCCTCCAGCCACTTCTCTGAATGTCCTTCCAAATCATGGTACAGCCTTCTGCTTTCATGGCTGACAGTGAGTCAGACGAAGTCTGTCACCTGTGCCAGCACCTCAGGAACATCCTCTCCCTCTGCCAGGAGAAATAGTGTAATGCTACAGTGGCACATGCAGGGCTGGCGGGGGGTACACAGTGGGAAGACAAGAAGGGACGGGCAGAGAGGGAAATAAGGGAAGAAGAAGAAGGAATGGAGTTAGGGTATAACACAGTCAAAACAGAAATGGGGCCTGGGGTTTGAACATGGGGGCGAAGGGGCACAGAGATTCCCCAGAATTGAGGAAGAGGATGGTATGAAGACAGGGAGTGTCTAAAAGAGGGAAACAAGGGGAGGCAGCAGCTGGAAAGGCATAGGAGAAACGCATGCTGAAGTTGCCCATGGTAACTTCAGCGAGCTCAGCCAACAGAAGCTATAAACTGTGCAGCTCACTGGCATTTAATACAAATAACTGTTAGGCCAAAAAGAGTTATTTGGCCATTAGACAGTCAATGAGAAGGATCCAAAGTTTTCAAGTTAATCCCAGTGCACCATTCCTGCTCTGAGTTGCTCCACTCCTTTCCATGCAGCATCACTCAGCAGTTCTCCGTGCAAAGTTATTAATGCCAGACCCATTCTGCCGCTTCTTCTTCTTCTTCTGCCTAATTGGAACTGATCTGAAAAGTTAGTGTAGGCACAGCGTAGCAACAGATCTCCGGCTCCCAGAGCAGAAGAGATATCTTCTTCAGCAGGAGCACTTCAATACTGCCAGTCATGGAAAAGGACATGGATGTGCTCATAGTACACAACCAGAAATCAGGAATGCAGCACAGGCAAATAGATACAGACAGATAAACATGCTAACACACCTCAAAACTCTAAGTAAATCCCCAGCAAATATTTCTCCTAATCCCATAACATATTATCTGACTCATATTGCCTTCTACCTTCCCTCAGCCTAAAAGTAAAAGTGTAGGTAAAAGTTTGGGGGCACTATGAGCTAAAAGGAAAATAAAAGATCAAAGTCTGGTTGATTACAGCTCCCCTATAGCTCCTTCAGTAATCCAAAAATGTGAGTTCCCTCTTCCCTTTGAATTTACTTTCCCTGCTGTGGTGGAGAGAAAACTTACTCCTCCTTGAGTAACAAAATGTTTTCTAGCAGCCTCATTTTATTTCCATTTTATGCCTTGTTAAGAACCTGAGCATCAGTTCTGCCTCCTTTAGCTCAGCATGCTCAGTCTTGTTTTGTGAGTACCTCAATGAGCTATTAGTACATTTCTCACGTTAACTACATCTTTCTGATTAATCTTTGAAGGATCTCTGATGCATAGGAGAAGTTGGGGGGTGGAAATAGAGGCTTGAGGGTCATTTGTATAATTGAAATCTGATGCTTTCAGAGTTAGCAGACATTCAAACCACAGGACGTTCACAATAAATTATGTTGTTTCTTATTAGGCATGAGCACAGGTGTGTTGGGGGGATCCAACAGTGACTCCCCACTTGGTCGCACGCTGGCATTCTTACTAACTGGCTGCTGTTATCGTTTTTACTATTATAATTAATGCTAATAATGGTAATAATAATATTATCTAGAGCTCTCAATTAGTAGATCTCAAAATACTTTCCAGGAACCATTAACTCCTCAGTTTGACATTGGAACAAATGCGACTAACTAAAGAACCATTTACTTTTCAATATGTATCACTGCGTGATACCATAGGGCTGACAATGGCCTTTATCCATGTATGCGACCATAATTATTTACAGTTGTTGTCTGAAGTGCTGCTATAAGCTAAAAATTTCAAAATCTCAAATACTTTTAAATAAGCTTCCTGCCAGAAGAATGAGGAGGAAGATCAGCGTATAAATTCTTTAGAGATGTAATTTAGTCAGTGAAATGTTTCATTGAGTTTTTCCTGTGTGGTTTTTTTTTTTTTTTTTCTCCCAACTTGCAAATGGAAACTTTCCATGATTATCAAACTACTTTCTTATCACATGTTTCTGTTTAAAAGGTTCAGCATATCATTAGCCAATGTCTGGTGCAAAGCCCCTGTCAGCTCTGCGTTTGGGCATCTATGCACCAGTCCCGACAGCTGTGCTAATGCAGAGTATCAACCAGGGCACCAATGACAGCCGCTTCCACAGGGGGCCAGCCCAGCTCAGAAGATATATAGCTTGATTCCCCCTAATATGCTCTGCTGAGGAAAGTAATTAGGTGAAGTATAAGACCACCTGAAAGCAGGTATGTGGCTTTGAAGCTAGTGGGAACTTTTCTTCTTTTTTTGCATGAGTTAGGATGTTAAGCTACTTGAACAGTTTTGAAAGTCATACCTCTTGCTCCTTTGATTATGGATATCAGCAGGGGATAAAAGGCCATGAGAATGAGTTAGAAGACTTTTATTTATATATATGCACTGTAAAATTATCTGCTGGAAGCATGCTGCCAAGCAGAATAGTAAGTTAAGTATTGTATTAAAATATGCAGGATTATTCCTAGTATCTTCACTTCTCTTTTATAGTCAAATAAAAATTTTTCTTTATTATATTTTGGTCATATATCATAAGCAGTAATTACATCTTTAATTAATGATTTGAAAAGTTAATTATACATTACAGGATTCAGAACAGAGTAGTATAGCTGAAGAACCATGCTGTTATGTGACTCATGTATTTCATACTATAAAAACACATACTGAACATAGGGCTTATAAAATTTACCCTGGGAATAATGTTGTAAAAATTAATACACAGGTGGCTAGCTCAGTCACTGCAAATGAAAAACAAATTTACAGGGACGGTGTAACAATAAACATTCAGTTATGTGGGCAAGCTGCACTTGGATGAGGTTGAACCCCATGGCCAAGCACTCAAGATGTCTTTTGCTTCCAAAAATGAATAAATTTTACACCCTACTCATTACAGCTACTTACAGCATTATCACAGAATCATAGAATGTGTTGGGTTGGAAGGGACCTTTAAAGGTCATCTAGTCCAACCCCCCTGCAGTAAGCAGGGACATCTTTAACTAAATAAGGTTGCTCAGAGCCTCATCAAGCCTGGCCTTGAATGTCTCCAGGGATGGGGCCTCCACCACCTCTCTTGGTAACTTGTTCCAGTGCCTCACTACCCTCATTGTAAAGAACTTCCTAATGTCTAACCTAAACCTCCCCTGCTCTAGTTTAAAACCATTAGCCCTCGTCCTATCACTACATGGCCTGGCAAACAGCCCCTCCCCAGCTTTCTTATAGGCCCCCTTTAGGTACTGGAAGGCTGACATAAGGTCTCCCTGGAGCCTTCTCTTCTCCAGGCTGAATAACCCCAACTCTCTCAGCCTGTCCTCATAGATGTGCTTCAGCCCTCGGATCACCTTTGTGGCCCTCCTCTGGACCCCCTCCAACAGGTCCGTGTCCCTCTTGTGCTGAGGGTTCCAGAGCTGGACACAGTACTCCAGGTGGGGTCTCACAAGAGCAGAGTACAGGGGGAGAATCACCTCTCTGGATCTGCCAGCCATGGGTCTTTTGATGAAGCCTAGGATGTGATGGGCCTTCTGGGCTGCAAGCACACATTGTTGGCTCATGTACAGCTTTTCATCCACCAGTACCCCCAAGTTCTCTTCCACAGGGCTGCTCTCTATCACGCCATCCCCAAGACTGTATTGATAATGGGGACTGTATTATCTTTAGCCTTGGCTGTAAAACAGTGCATTGGAATATCTGATCTGCGCCTTGAGTCTGTGAAACAGTACAAGTGCAGATGTGAGTCTTGCGCAGACTCACCACAAAGCCCAGCAGTGACCTAACCCTCTGTCTTCACATCATTGGCAAACATTACTACACATTGCTAACAAAAGTTGTGGGAGAACTGCGTAGGACAAGACATAACATGAAGGCACATAAGTGCTCCCTTTGCATAATTTTCAGGGACACACAAAGATAGCCAAGGTACTTCTCTCTGCTTTATATTGTTTTAATTGCAAGACTGGGTGCTCTATAAATGTGGATGTGTCCCTCAGATCCCTGTGCCAAAACTGCCCCCTCAACGCCTCCCTTCGTTATGGAGAGGGATGGCATTGAACTGAATGGCAAATAGTGAAAGAATCATTGCAGGAAATAAATGTTGGAAAAGGTAGTAAATACATAATTTTTTCCTCGTGGACATGTTTTGGTTCTTGTTAACAGTAGAGTTGCATACTACATATTATGTTTTGGGATTTTTTAGACTGAATCAGCCCATTACTAGTAGTTCGTTCATTCATTTAGCACTGTGGAAACCATAACTCTACATGTATGAATCACTCCCTTATGTATGCTAAATATTGACAGCAGCTGCATTTAGCATATTTCATTACTTCCTCACTGCTCCTGAAAGTGTAAGAAAGCACCGTGCCCATCAAGTCCTACAAATGTTTACAGCCTTCTTTTTCTTTTATCAGGCAAGGGCAGTCAATCCCTAGAGAAGAGGAGGTGCAATATGGTTTTAGTTTGCCGTTCTCAGTCCCAAACACGATTTTCTTTAATTCTTCTCCGTTCCTTCCCAAAGCAAACAACTGGTTGTCTGCTTCCCATTCCCCCATGGCTCTGCTATTTCAGACTGCTTGTCTGAATCTCCTTGAGGAATCTTCTTTCTTCCAAACAGTCAGACTTCAAAAGAGAAGCATCAAGGAGGCAATGGCTGTCACTCTGTCTAAGTAAAGATTACTTTTTCACTTAGCATCCTCCTGCATGCTAAGTGCATCCATTTTTCAAAATCTCAGCTTCCTCTGTATTTTGAACAAAATCTTCATCTTCTCTCTCTGTCCTATGTTTGTCTCCTGCTGGATGGAGGCAGAAGCTGGATGGGAGCACACGGTTGTGATGATTACCGAGGGACCGTCTGAGGAAGGAAGAGGCGGGAGATGATGTTCCTCGTACAAAGAGGCTGTTCTTGGCAGAGATGTGAGATGAGGTCCTCAGGGACACAATTCTGCTAGGAGGAGTGCTTTGGGGAACAGGACAAGACAATTTAGGGTGGGATTTTAAGAAATGGAAAAAACAGAGAAAGATTAACAGAAGAGGAGAATACGGTGGTGAAAACCTTCTGTGGGGTGAGGAGATGATAAGTACAATTCAGTTCCTGAAATGCAGGCATTTAGTGCCATTTGAGATACTCTGTGGTACCTTAGACAACTTCATGGAACTGTCAGCTAAAATACAGGACACGAGGGAGCTTTCCTGGACTTGTAGGTGAAAATTTCCAAGGAAGTTTCAAAGGGGAAGAGATCTCTATGTGTATTTGATTGAATTATCCCTGATACATCTAGCAACACACAGAAAATAAAGAAGGTCTGAGCTAAAAGGAAAGCACCGAAAAAAGTAATCACAGAAAATGGTAAAAGCAAAGTAGAAAAGGAAAGGAAGACTTGACAGGTCATATAAACTGGAGAAAACATGCTGAGGAATAGAAAACAGAGAAGCAAGGGATCTCTGGGGTAACAGTAAACAAGCAGAAAACTGCAGTGCTGCTTAAAAGTTTAAGCTGCAGACTCCACTAGCAAGGTACTGGCAGACATTCAGTACACAAGTCAGGTTAAACTCCAAAAATATCCATGTCCCACAAGCCGCCAAGTTCAGCACAGCTATTATTCTGCAATGTCAGATACTCGTCAGTGGGTATATTGAATCAGTCGATGGAGGCTATCATTTTTTTAGAAGTTATTACTTTTATTATTTTCTAAACTAAAAGCTAAAACTGAGGCCATTCCATAAATGAAAAACATTCCTGAGTCCTTGTAGCATGACTTCATGTTAAATGTAACCAAATATCTGGTCTCCTCTACTATATATCAAGGATGTTTGTACAGTGTCAAAAAAAGTAAGATAGTATTGTGGGTCAAATAATTTTAAAAAGATTCATCTGGATGAATATCTTTAGAGGCTGCTGCCCACATTCTGTTTAGTTCATATTTCTTATTTTATATGTTTTATGTTTTATATGGTTTTTTTCATATGTTTTATTCACCTCTCAATCTTGAGAGAATATGAAGAAGGTAAAATTATTTTTAAAATAGAGAGAAAATATACAAAATGAAAGAAAAAAAGAAAGAAAGGGAAAGGAGGAAATTTAAAATCAGGAAAGGAGAACAGGAAGGAAAACAGTACATTGGAATGGGCATTTTTCTTGTGCAGAATGCTTGCTATATGACTGTATGGTAGAACACAAATATCTACCTTGTCAAAAGAGGCCAAAGGACATATGAAACAAGATATAGATGTGGTGGGTTATTGGTTCCCTTATTTATACATGAGAAGATAGTAGGCTTTTGTTAGGAATGCCAGAATTTCTAATTAAGAATAAAATGAATTTTCATTTGCTGCTGTAGAGACAATGCTGGATATTCCAGAATGTATTTTTCTGTTTTAATATCCATTTTCATTTCTGTCTGATAAGAGATTTACAGGGATGTAGGTGAAAGATTTCGGTTTAATATCCTGCAGTTTTTCTTCTGGAACATTATTTATATATATGTTATTATATATTTTGAAGACTGTTTTCAGGATATTCCTGAAAGTATAAAATACTAAGTTTCCAAAATCATCCTTTTCTTCTATTGCATTATTCCTCCACTCTCGTTCCTGAAAGCGTTTTGCATACATTTCAATTTTCTTTCTGTGAACAATCTCACTGAAAACAATGGGATTCTTTATACGTGCACCCCACTGCAAATTCTCACCCTAATTTCAGCCGTTCTGAACATGGGCCCTACAGAAAATTGTTATGGCATCTTTTCCCTACAACTGAACTTCAGAAAGAGCATAGGTAGAGATCAATGGCTGGAAAACAGAAGGTCGGACGTCAAAGCACGTACTTTGCTTATGTCTAAATCCATCGTCCTTGCCAGCTGGGAAGAGAGAGCAAACAAAGGACTGCAGAGAGTCTTTACCCAGCAGAAAGAAAGGGAAAGGAAGACAGTGGAAAGGCAGAAGCTTCGTCCTCTCACCTTAGACCAACTGGGCATGGCTTGAGGCAATGTGTGTAGTGCTGGCTAGGAGGGAAAGAAGAGAAGCTACAGCTGGAAGAAGAGAGTTGTTCGGGCACTTGTGTCCAAAAGATACAAACCTGAAACTTCTGTATTTTCTAGCTGGAAGCAAGAACTGCAGTGATATGTTCAGATCCAGGCTTGAATTCTATATTCTTCCTTGTGATTTGCATTTGAATGTTCATTTCAGACCCTGCTTTAGTTCTTTTGATAAAGAACTTGAAAAATATGCTATTTAATAGCAACTCTGTCTGGATAGACTAGGAAAATAAAGAAAGATGGCAACTAATTCAGCCTAACAGGTTTTTTTATTGCCAAGCAGCATTTATAGATTTCATTACTACACCCAGTGCTAGTGAACCTGGTAAATTTCTTCTATTAATATTCTTACTTTGTTCTATTAATATTTATAAACTATGCCTGGTTCAACTATTTTCTATCTTGGCATTCACCAGACATTTGCTTAGCAAGGAAATGCATTATATTTACTAGATAAGATTTACTAGATAATCCTTGACTTTTCCATGGAAACAAGGAAGTATTCAAGATGGGAAAGAGATTCTAAGGGCTTATTTTCAGTGGCTCTGAACCTTCCATCCTAGTATTAAGTCTGTACAAAATGCTGATGTACTCGAAGGCAAAATATGAGTTTACTCAAACCCCTAATGTCTCACCAAGAAATCAAAATTCTGTAAACATAAATTGTTCTGTTTAAGACACTTTAGCAGGCAAGACACTGCATTTAGCATATAGAAATGTGGATTTTCTAACTAGCTCTGGCAATGGCTTGACATGCAATCTTGAGTTCATGAGCTTGTTCTTCTGCACCTTTGTCCATTTTTTTTTCATTGCAAATCAGGTGAGGCAACTAGAAAGTGTTATGTAGTAACAGTCTGACACACAGAGAGTCCCAGTTTCCATGAGACCTGAGAATGCAGGAATAAAGATACTAAAGAAGGGTATCCGTATCACCCAACTGTATGAGCCTAATTTAGCCTAGGAGGCTACTTAATTTCTCAATAAATCACAGTTCATCTGAAGTGCCTATGGCTCTTGGTTGACAGGCAAGTGTTATAGGTGTTCAGCTGAGTCTGGTGCCTATTGCTCAGCAAGGGAATATCCTCTCAGTTGAAACGCGCCACATGTTTGGAGGGGTCCTGTGGGCCTGAGTTGAACCAAACCGAAAGTAAAATAAGAAAAATTCAGGTCAGTTGTTGATTTGCTATTTTACTTCTCACGAAAGAGGGAGAGTGAGAAGCAAGATATAGCAGTATAGGTCCTATTTTAGAATAAATGAGAACCACCCACAGATCTGGCAAAAAATCACTGTAGCATGGTCATTCGATTCATGTGAATAGCACCATTGGTGCCAGCAGAACCACTGCCTGGGAACACGGGCAAGTTTTTCTGTTTTTAAAAGTTTATGTTTTCCTGAAGTAATTAAAATGCCATTAATTCTTGGTAAATTAAAGTGTCTTCTAAATAATATCAACATTTGCAATTTATTTTAAAAGCTTTTCCTTGTCACCAGAGTATAAATGGGGCAGTATGTCTGCCAGTGTGCCACTCAGTGGAGAACAATAGCTAAATATCTATGACAAAGAAGAACTGTCTAATTAGTCTACATTTTTCAAAGAATAATTGCCTGTCAATCAGTTAAACCATCTTTCTGGAAACAGATTTCCCAAGGCAGCAATTGAAATTACAGGTATGTTGATGTGGATCCCTGATAATATAAATCTTCCTCAAAAGCCGGCCTATTTCTATTGTTTTATAGAAAAGTATATTTTCAGTGCTATACTACATTTGAAGTGAGGCCATAAAATTAAGGAAAAAATATATTTAAAGGGTTTTCAGGGCTCTGGCAACAATACTGTGCAACTAATGTACAGTAGCTCATTTCAAATAACAAGGACAATGACTTCTTTTATGGCATATGGTAAATGTTCCTCATTTAGAACAGTTTAAAACATTGCTGTTAGTTTTTCAGAAGACATAAAGCCCACACGTTAACAGTGGCATGAAGAGAATAGTGTGAGGTTGAAGGAAAAGGTATTGAATATTAATGGTGTCACTCCAGGTAAAGAGGGAAGCTATTTTTGGATCTTCCTTTTCAATTGTGCTTAGAGCAATAATGTATTCGTTATCGGACTCCATGGGGACTTTTGCACAGTAAAACTTATTCAGTCTGCAGTGGTACAGAGGTAAAAGTACCTTAGAAAACATAAAGCATATTTCAATAAATATTAGTATCTTTAGCAAAGCTCAGAGGAGATGTTTTCCAATACCTCATTATGTATCATGCCTTCTTATTCTAACTGTAATTAGGCACCAGGGAATGAGTAGATCTGAAACTGGGATAAACAACTAAATTAGAGGTTCCATATACTTGTTTTGTTCTAGTTATATCCCTGAAAATTAATCCGATATGGTGTAATCAAGAAACTGCTAACAACATAGCAGAGAACTCTGCTTACTTATTTATTGGACATTGGTTTTTATATGACTTAGATTTGCATAACTCAGCTCTTCCTTCAGTGTAATTTGTATACTGTGATTTACAGATCACTCATAGTGAATTTCTGTTTTTATTAAGGCCAGGTTTTTACAACCTTCAAGTTTACAAACTGAGGAAGTCTGCATGTTCAAACTTACCAGGACTATCAGCAATACAGATCTCTACTAAGTGCTTATTCTCTTGCCATTATCACCCACAGCACTATGATATTTAACCACAGGCTACCAACATTTGCCAGGAAAAAGTGAAGATTTTTTACCTTAGCTAGGAAAGGCTAATTGCAATATTTGGCTTTCCTATATAGATATATATTTAAGAGCAGAAATAAAAATCTCTGCTGATTTTAGGATGCCTTTGAAGCACAGAACTAATCACTATTCTGAAGATCACACACTAGAAGGCAAAAACTCTTCCTTTTGCCATCTGAAGTGGCAGACACCACATGTGGGGGGTTTGTGTTCACTTGCCATTCATTACTGGAATTCTCTTAACGCCAGGCTTCAGGAGAATTTCTGTCACTATCTGTGAAGCTAGAATACTGATTTTCTTTCAGATTTTCAATATACAAAAGATGCCACAGATGGTATTACACATGGATTTTTTTTTTAAATTGCACTGAGCTTAATTAAATTAGTCATTATTCAACTACAAGACCTAACATGAATATTTGTAAAAATACTATGTTCATTCTTTTTGCTGAAAAAACCCATCTTTATATATTGCTTTAGGTACCTATTTAAGTTTGACCTTAGCTAGATTCAAAAACATTAAAAGATACCTCTTACATCACACAAGTATACAGTATAGCCTTATAATTCCTTTAATTTGAAAACTATTTCTAGGAAAGGCTTTGTAGTTGTTTATATGTGTTTATGATGTGCAAGATCATTCAAAACGTAATTTAATGATAATGAATGGACTCTGGGAAAAAAATGTGATATTTAGTTAGCAGTAGTAAAAAATAGCATATTTCCACTACCTATAAAATATTCATTACTGACTAATAAAACAATTAAGCCCATAATTTGAATTCTCTTTTCTGGATTTCCAGAGGGTATTACAGTATTATTCAGTAAACATCCCTTTATTTCAGACTTTTTTTATCAGTGTTTTACAATTAATTTAATTTACCTCAAGATAAATGGGTATGAAATTCAGAAGCAAGCATCTTCTCCCTACCTCTGACTCTCATTTTCATTTCCAGGACAATATTTTGGCCACCAATTGCCTGGCCTGACCAATAAAGCCCCCCAGAGGAAAGCATTTGGTAGAACTTTGCCCAGCCACCTGGGGCAGCTGATACTCAGCATCAAATTCCTGGCTTCGTCAAGACATTTCCCCAGCTGCCTCCAAAAGGGGTCCAAAACAGATGCCTCCTTTGCTGCACCAGACTTTGCTGCAGCCACGTCTGCTCTCATTGAAATCAATCCAGACTTCAAGATACGCTGTTTGGTTAAAGTTGAACGCTTTTCCAATCGAGAGAGGGGTTTTATTGTATGATAATAGCCTTTTTTACTCCCAGACAATTGATACTAAAGGATTTATTAAGGTTGTTGATTATTTTGAACAAAGGAAGCTTTCTTCCATAGAGAGGCATGAAAAGGATCAACTTTGCTTAGCACCATTTTCACTTTTAGAAGGCATCAAGAAGACAAATGACAGTCTTTGTCAAAGCTATTTCCTTCCTGGAGCTATAACACCAGGCACTCTTTACATTGCCAAATAAAATAGGTCACTTTACCCTATATGTACAAAAAGGTAAAAGAGGAAGAAACTTCTAAGGAATGCCTCAAAAAAATTGCAGAAGAAAATCCATTAGTCGTTTACAGTGACAAAAAACTTGTACCCAGTTTGGGGCTGTGTGTGGAGCACTGCAGTAATTTACAGATGAATCTGATGATGAGAATTGATGGGATAGTGAAAGGGGAGACACGAGTTTTCTCTCTGTGTTGAAAGTATCACAATTATATTTAAAATGTTGCAGAGTTCTACCTCTAGCCTCGTTGTGCACTTACTGCTAATTTGTTATCAGAGATTTTGCCTTTCTTTTTCTGTGCTCATTCCCTCAAACTAATGAAATTTCTTCTGAAACTTACCAGGACCATAGCTCTTGATTTAGAGCCATTACCAGGGGCATTTTCAAGGCTCTGTCAGCACTGTCATTGCAAACTCCGTTTCATTTATGTTGAGCAAAAATCCGGCACTTAGGTTCCTTCGTTATTTGTCAGCTTGCATGCTGAGTTACAGCTTTGTGTAGATGGGTACCCACTCATCAAGTTGTCAGCTCAGAACCATGGATATTAACTGAATGGAGATTTATCTGTGAAGCATACCATCAAGCCAAGGAGTAAAATAGCATAGGTTTTGTTCAAAAATATGTACTAGTCAATTAGACACTTCCTGATGAGATTAATTCACTTTTCTAAGCAAAGTATGAAAGCATGAGAAAAACTATCTCGTTTTTCTCTTCATTTTGCATTTGCTTTTCCTGTCTCCAAACTTTAACAGTCCTGAAGACAGCTTTCTTGCCCTTTTTCTCTTTTCTTTCCTCTGGTTATTTATTTTAAGAAAACAATAAAACTTTTCCCTGACTGAACTCTTCATTGGATTACTCTGTTCTTCATTGGCTGAATTTTCAGGAGCATGTATGTCCATCCTGTATCAGTCTTACCAAACGAACTAGGTATGGACCATGCTTACAGAGCACAAGGTATACCTAGCTTGTAAACGCTATGACTGAGGACAGATCTTCAGGACAGTGTGTCTTTTCCTACGTAATCTCTTCACACCGGAGAGACCATGATTCAAGCCTAACTAAACAATGAGTTGACATCCCTATGCCACATCCTCAGGCAAGAACCTGAGCCGGGTCAGACAGGTACCCGACAACTACTGCCATTCTGCATGTTTCCAGCCATGCAGGCCAGAGCCTGCCCTCATCCTGTGTGCCCCATGACCTCTCAAGAAGACCTCCTGATGTTCCAGTTGGGGTCCAGAGCATCGTCACTGAGGACTCCTGGGTTACCCACTTGACCAGAAAGCAATTCAGCGGGCAACAGCCGTGCATTCAGATCAACACAGATGCCATTGAGCCAAGAATACAGCCAAATTTTAAGAGGCTACCAAAAGGAAACACGTATAAAAAGAGGACTAAGCATTGAAAACATTGATGCATGGCTTCTGATACCCTGCTGCCCCAGCCCTACCCACGGCTCCTTCCACAGACCTCCTGTCATACTCCACACACACTCACTGACTGGTGTGGGCTGGGACCGGCCTCGAGTTGCCCATGGGCTGCCAGGCAAAAGTCACCTTTCCCTCAGAAATGCAGGTCTCCCTCCTCTATTTAGGGACCAGGCATAATCAGGCTTGTGAGAACTTAAACATGCTCAGGACCTCAATTCTTCTCTGAAAGGTGAACCCTGGCAAAAAATTGAAAAATTATTAGGACAGCAGAGAAGGGTATATAGAAAAGACAGCCATATATGCTTTTTTCTTTAGGAAATCAGGCTACAAATATTTCAGATATTATATATATCCTACCTATGTATGGTCTAAGAAAGAAAAAAATTACTGGACTTGGAAATACAACTACATTTTTCCATGTCAAATGGACCATCAAGTTTCCATCATGAATACAGCACTGGCATCACTGACATTTTGCTTTTGCTTTCAGTAGGAACAGAATCCAGACAAGAGTGGACAAATACATCAAACAGCAACAGGCCAAACTGATTAGGTGTATGTTTGTCTTTGATTAAACTTTGCGTATAATATATACATCCCTTTGGGGCTTATATGCTATTAACAACTAGAGCAGCAGACTTTCTGAATAGACAAGCGGACTCTGCAAGACAATGTTGTCGGTTACACCAACAGAAGTTGAGAGCCTAACTGTGAAAAAACTTGGCATACTACATTAAATGTGACGAGCAATATATTAATCAAATAGACTAGTCAGAAGCTATTTTTGCTGCTGTGAACTATGGAAACAGGTTGCATGCTGCTTTTGTATAATTTTTAGAAGGAACTCTGGGCATGTCTCCCACTCTCATTCATTTGTTGTCGGCAGCTCTCAGGATGTCTCTTTGATGCCTAATAGCAAATTGCCTGCGTAATGCAATTCTGCTGGAGCCCACTAAACCTGAGCTCTACTTTATCACAGCAAAGTGCTTATTACTAGTCTGAAGTTAAAGTTATTGATTCAGTTCTCAACGGAGATGTTATAAATCCTCAGGTAACACTGAATTTTGTAGGTCACACATGACCCTTCTGAAGAAACAATTCATAAACTTGCAGTCCCCATCAGAGTCCAATTTCTAGAAACAGTTCAGGCAGGAGGAGACAACAATAAACAGTGGCATCCCATCCAAGAGATGCTAAATGACAGAGGTGCTAGCACAGGGAAAAGCACAAGAAACATTGCAATAATCCATGTAATTTTGCAGAGGACATAATATACTATCATATTTATTAATGTTGTCATTGGTTTTGTTGTTGTTATTATTAATTATCATTGTTGTTATTATTATTATTAAAAAATTACAAAGAAAAATGCTACAGAAGAAAAGTTTTTTCAGTGAATATGAATCAGTTGACAATGAATATAAGAACCAGTAAAGAGTCATCCCTGCAAAGGAATTACTGAACACAAAACCAAATCGGTAAGGAAACTGCCCTTTAGAGATGTTTCTATGCTCCTATTATAGAATCAGCAACAATCAAGATTTAAATCCCAGAGTTTTACACATTTGTTGCTATGTAAATTGCTAATAATTCAATAGCAAAAAAAAAAAAAAAAAGCCCTCAGTGCAGATGAAGGGGGAGAAAGACACAGCACTTCTTGAAATAGGAACTTCTATATTGCATCAAGTTCTGGAGGAATTATCTCACCAGTGGGGCCCATGTTAGACTCTCACAGCTCCCAACATAATTGAAAAGGTTTATCTTCCTACAAAGAAGAGAACCTTCACTGCACTACTGTAAAGAGCACTTCTCGCCATTTCCTCCGGGTTCCTCTTGGCTGCCATCCAGCGGATCACAGACAGCTGATGTGCCGCACTACGCACTGGAGTTTGAAGCTTTTTCCTCAGGGACCAGTGACGTATACACTTTTACCACTGCATTGTGCCATTAAATAGAGAATAAGCTTCAATGCACATTGCGCTGGCACGCATCGTAGATGGGAAAAAGGTGTTTATTGCAAAACGGTTTTTATGATCCATTCAGTCCCTCGGAGATACAGCTGGTATTAGCCTCACATAGTTACTCAATCTCTATTTTTGTTTCCCGAATACGGGCTGTATTCATAGCTGTAACATACCGTGCTAAACATCACATGGCGCAGGTCTGCACTGGGGAATACACACTTGTTCATAAGGTGCTCTGGAGATTTAAGCAATCAGTATCAATACAGAGAACTACCTGTCAGCTTTGCAAATGTTCTTGCGGTTCCCTTTTGGTTTACTGACTCACACAAGACAGATGATAATGAAAAACTGCCTCCATTTACAGTCAAACAGAAATACGCTTTACAGTCTTTGAGTGTGGTAACATTTAGGTTTGGATTTGAGGCCAGTTTAAGCTTAATGATCAAATTTAAAATCAGGCTCTGTAGAAAATTTAAATATAGATCTAACGATATTGAAAGAAAAATGTGTGAAATGTTGCTCTGAAAGTCTCCTGAGCTCACCTACATAAGCGCTCCTTCCAAGTTAATTCAAACCCCAGAGCATTTTGAGCGCCTCGTATTCCAGGCGGTGGTGGTTGGTGGTTCAGGCATTCCTTCCTCCCACCAGAATCGGAGGGGCAGAAAGGAGATGTGCACCCTGCCCCCCCAGATCTTCCCCCTCCTGATGCATGGGGTTAAGAGACTTACAGGAGAATGGTAGCTGTTTGGGTTTTTTTTTTAATTGACAGATTTATTTTTTTTTTTTAATAAGTACAGAAGATTATTTCTGTTTTGCTATAGGTAAACAGCAACATTGTCATTAAAATAGCTTAAGGCACAAAAGAATAGAAAGGGCAGGTGTGTATAATGAAATAGATGAGGCAATAAATCATCTGTTACTGGCTCTGCCGAAGAAAAAATAAACAGTCCTAAACGATCACAAACCAGTGGAGTATTTCTTATAGATGATGCAGCGCAGCAGCAGCTCACCATGCTCACATCGGAACAAAATCTCTACTTAAACTCTTTCCCTAGATCAGCTTCCTGTCGTAGGATGCATCTACATAAGCATCACCATGATTAAAAGAAAATAAAATTCTCAGTTAACTCAGCTTTTTTTTTTTTTTTTTTTCCCTCAAGGCTGGGAAAGAGAGTCAATGATTGCCATTTCTATTTTAACTCCCTGGGAGGCACTCTGATGCTGCCATGACAGAAATACACAAAACCGGAGGCAGGCAAATGGATTTTGTAAATGAAATCTACAATATTATTATCAGGTCCTCCAGAAGATGTAATATTAGTCCCAAGGGCAATAGAGTGATGTGGACACATTGCTTCATGTTATAAATCCCATATAATTTTTTTCATTTCTGTCCTTTCATCTCCCTTGCAACATGTCCCCCTCCCATGTGCAGAGAAGTGAATGGAAAGGACTGTTTACCAGGAAGATTTGTGCCTGGAAGGAATTAAAAGCGCTTTTTCCCGTTATCTCTGTGAAAAATGGGTGATGTTTCCTGCAACAGTGACTAATGGGGCACTACTGAATCCAAACATTAAGTCATGAACATTTCCAGAAATGGGCAAATAGGTGTAGGAGCCAGAAACTTCTCAGGTAGATGACATTGCACTGGAGTTTCCATTGCAATTAGATATCAGTTGAATGTCCAGGAACACATGCATATTTTTACCTGTTAAATCATGAGTTACATAAAATAAGGAAAAAATATTTTTCTCAAAATAGGAATTCAGACTTTTTAGTACATGCAATTCCTCATCTGCCTAAATTACTTACCTGCAAAATAATTTTTAGAGTGAAGATTTAACATCAGTCTTTAAGCATTTATCATACATCCTTGATGACCCATCAATGCATTTTAAATTTCTTAGTTTTAAATTTTTTTTCTAAATATGTATGCAAAAAAAGACATGTTCCATGGCTTCAAAACATAGGTGTGTTGTGAAATGGAACATAGCTAGCGCATTTAAATTCTATAGTCTCTCACCATAAGGATCCACATTTATATCAAGACAAACAATGAGATCTATGTTTGTCCTTTACCTTCCAACTCTAAAAAATTTTACACAGTTTTTTATAAACACAAACTTTTTATATATCCATATAGTGTAAATTTGATAGCTCCGGAAACAGAGATATAATGGGTAACATGAACTCATCATGTACAGCAGCATAATGAAATTTTGTCTGTAAGTTGTTTTGTTTTTTTTTTTGAAGCCACCTTTGAGTGGGGGTCATGCCTGGAAAAACCTCTCAAACTGATCTAAAGTCTCAGAAACCTATGGGGATCTAAAGAGCACAACCTCATAATGGAAATTGTTGTTCAGTATTTACTACGTATCCAATCCAGCATTGCATTGCAACGTACATGCAAGTTTTATCGTCAAGCAAAAGCAGCACAATAAGTGCAGAATAGGAGTAAACTAAATGGTTCTTTAGAATACGTGGACCAAATACAGTCATCAGTACACTGGCTGCATGGTGTTTTGAAAAACTAATATTAATTCATACTGTTACGTGGATGTATGTGAGATGTATGATATATATATGAGTATGCATGTGCTGACTGAAAGGTTCTTTCATAACTCAGCTCCATGGTGGAAAATATCAAACCGTTAACTTAGTTAATGTTAAATAGTATTAATTAATAATAATGATAAGTTAATATTAATTTTTTCAATAGAATCTTGAGAGACAAGCCCACTAAATAAGTTGTATTTTGTGATTAATTAAATATTTTTGTAACTGCAAAGATTTATCCCACTACACTGAACATGCTTAAAGTCAAACTCACAGGCATTTGTGATGACAGCTTGCTGAGTTATAAGCTGGACACCAAATATACCGACAATTTAAACAGACACTTTTTTGGTAAAGTTATGGCTTTAACAAACATTCACCCTTAATCATAACAGTGCTGAGATGATGCTATATTTCATTACCTGAAGAGTTGAGCTCAGGATCTATCAGTGTTATAATTCACCGGTTTGTAGTATTAAACGGAATGTGTTTGAAGTACAAACTATGACAGGCAATAATGGAGTATATTTAAACTACAAACTGTGACAGGCAATAACCTCTCTCTGGTTTTCAGGGAAGTATTGTGCCCTTAGAAATCTTGAAACACTGGTGAGACAGATCAACACAGGTCTATAAATCTACTGACGACATCTGCGTTAGTCTTCCCCCATACGATAGTGACAAGACAAGTTTCAGGCTGTAGTTATCATGAATTTAACTTCTGACAATTTCCCTGTTAGGGTGCATCAACTAGGAGACAGTTGGTTATAGGTGTCCCGGCTCAGGCATCTGAGACACAGAGGAGTGAATACTTAGGAAGAAAGTAGAAATGCTAGAAACGCAGCTAATAAAACCCATAAAGCATCTTAAAATAGCTCCAAGTGTATGAATATCTAATATAATCAAAGTCCTTTGTATAGCCTTCCATTTAAAAGTTCAGAATAGCATGAGAAAAAATAAACAGCAACTTTTGTGTATGTTTTTTTTCAATGAACATTTAATTTTTAATTTACAAACAACTCTTGTTTTATTAGTGGAAACTAGACATTTTGCAGTATTTAACCATAAGTACTTTGGAAAGAGATTGCAAGCACTAACCTAATTGTTCTTCCCATGTTGAGCCCCAGAGAGGAATAACTGGGGCTACGACCAGCCCAAGCGTTTCTTCCTCTTAAGCTGAAGCATAAAAGCAATGCAAATAACTACAGTAAGATCATTTGAATATTTAAACAGCTACTTTTCAGATCAAGGCCATAAACCTAATCTACAAATGCTAACAAAAATATAAATGCAATAATATTATAAAATACTAAGTGATATATATAAAAAACAACATGAATAAACTGAATTATATAAGAATTCATTTTTGCATCATTTCCATCATGCTGAGAGAAGATCTGCATCTTGCATGGCTTTTTTTTGGTTCCTTTTGAAGCATCCGGTTCTCGACCCTCACTGCAATGGGACCATGAGCCATTCCAGCAAGGTAACTTTTTAGCCTCTGGGAAACATAATGAAAACATAAGTGGTGCTTGCAGTCCTTTGCTGCAGAAATCATTAGGATAAAAGGAACACATGTTACCAAGCATTCCATGTTGTTTTACATGCTGCTTTATTTCTTTAGCTGCCCAGTATTTCCACTAAACTATATAACAAGTACCAGAAAACAAGAAAATAGGAAAAGGTATAGGGGCTTGATAAAAACTAAGCAAAACCAGTAACTCCTTTGTCGTTCTTTTGTCTTAGAATCACGGCTGTGTGACACCAAGCGCTTTTCATGTGTCTTAGTTTCCTTTTTCTTGTGAAGGGGCAAGTAATTGATTCCTTTTATAAAGGCTTTCTAATACTTTCCTGTCACTGAGATTGCTTTTTATGACTCATTCAGGTTCATCTACTGCATTCTTCAGTTTATTGCTACCTTGTATTTGGTACGCAACAATCTCTGCAGTGACTACATTACCACCCTTAAGAATTCTTTTTCTTTTTATCTGATTTTCTTTCCATTATATATTATTCTCCATCACCCAGTCTCACTCCACCCAGTTTTTGCTAGCCAGTAAGGAAAAGAGCATCTACTTTATTAATACAACCACCACTTTTCACAAATACACGTTTTCTGCATGTGGTGATACATTTCATCATTGACCTAAGATAAAACGTAAAAAAAATTTGTTAAAAAAAAAAAAAGAGAGAGAGAGAGAACATTCAAAACAGGGGGGAGGACCTAAAATCAAATTATTTCAGCTTAGGTTCACAGAATCATTCAGGTTGGAAGGGACCTCTGGAGGTCATCTTGTCCAACTCTCCTGATCAAGCAAGGTCACCTAGAGCAAGTAGTCCAGGACCATGTCCAGTTAGGCTTTAAATATATCCAATAAGACTCCACAGCCTCACTGTGGAAGCTTGTCCCAGTGTTTGACCACCCTCATACTATGAAAGTGTTTCCTTGTCTTCAGGTGGAATTTCACATCATTTAATTTATGACCATTGCCTCTTGACCCGTCAGTGGGCACTACTGAGAAGAGCCTGGCTCCTTTACCTTCATTCCCTCCTGAACCTCCTCTTCCTCAGGCTGAAGAGTCCCAGCTCTCTCAGCTTGTCCTCGTATGAAAGATGCTCCAGTCCCTTAGCCATCTTTGTGACCATGTGCTGGACTCAGTCATAGCTTTCTTGTACTGAGGAGCTCGGGACTGGTCAGAGTAGACTATATCTTCATCTAGCTGGCAGGGTATCTTTATCTGTCCTGTTGCTTTGGTGACTCACAGCTTCCTAGAAAACCCTGCTCTTACCACAGCAGGGTCTGGTGAAAGTTTCTTGTCTTAGTTCTGAACACAGTTATTTTTCCAGATATAGGAAAGTGTCATTTAAAGGTAGCTGAGCGGTTTTTGATCCTGAAAGCTACCTGAAGTCCCAGTTACTTTTTCACTGTTTACAGACCTTTAGTCTGTTAAGGTCAAAAGCTGGAAAAACTAATCTTGCGACCTGTTAGAGACAAGGTCTTATTAAAGTAAGACCTTTAGAGCTGGTATTGGTAGCATGGTGGTGACTGGTTATACACAAAATAGCTCCAGTGCTTTCCAGTTTTTAATTCCAGTAGGCTAGTATGCTGATACAGTCATTCAGGAAATCCTAATATTCTGCTTAATGATACTGCGGCTCTACTTAAAATAAAATGCTTGTATAAATTATATATCTCTTTTGTTAAACTATCACAGTTCTTATGGTATTCAGAACATTGTAGCATCATTTTACTCCTGCCACAGTCCTCTATACCAAAGCATTGTTCTCCTACACTAAACACTCTATTAGCTATATCTACACACAGTACTTGTCAACAGCTGAGCCCATTTTTTTCAAAACTGTTCCTACTGAAATCAGACAGATGACACAGCTACAGAAAATAAGATATAAGCATTCACTTATTCTGTGCGCTGCGAACACACAGTTTGATAACTCAAGATTAAATGCGTAGGACTAATGTACACCCCCAGGTCAGCATTACTCAAATCAGTACAGCTGATTTGGTAATTATGGCTTATTCAGAAAGCATCCAGTTGGATGTAAACATGTACTTCTATGGTGAGTCTACAACTTGTAATATTGATGTGCGTTGTTTAAGTGCTTTGATTGTAGCTGATGAACATGCTTTTCAGTATTTTAGGTAGGACATATATCACAGGCTGTGTGATGGAAAAAATAGAAGACGTTTGATCACTCTTACTCCCTTATTCCAATATAATTTGCATTGGAATTAGCTTTAGCAACTGGCTTCAGCTACTTTTACACAAGAATTAAACATACTGGATGTACCCTGCGTATTTTCATCCTGTATATGCTCTACAGAGCAGGACATTTATTTGCTTATGTCTCTGAGTATCACATACTGAACCATGGTTTTGTGAGTCAACTCCAATATAAACCCTTATAAAATGAACAGAGATAGTAATTTGAGTGGGTTTTTGTAATTGTTAAGTCCCTCCTGTATAACAAATGACAGTAGAATCTCAATTACCTGAAGGTCTCTTGGGACACCTGAAATCTTTGGATAATTAGAGTTAATTGGGTATAGCTGGTTAGCTGCGCTGATGCTGCCATGCACATAGACACAGGCTAAAACACTCAGCCTTCATGGCAAAGAGACTATTCTGGCAGAAGAGCAGGGACAGCTTGATTTCACAAGAGGTACATTTGTTGCCGTGGGGGCTTGAAGCTCATTTTTTTTCTGGGATGACCTGTAAGAAAGACTGCAGCCTCATATGACGTGGGGTTGGGATATCTTGGATTGCATGGATCTCCAGAATAAGAACACCCAGGGGAAGGTCCCTTCTGTCTTTTTCAGCCATTTATCTACCTAGCATGCAGTCCAGCTAAGTTAGTATGTAGTTAGACGGACAATTCTAAGCATAAAGGTATCTTTTCCTACATACCTAAGCTCTTCATTTCCCTTTCTCTGTCCTAGAGACTGTGAGAGTTCCCTGCCTGTTCTCCAGGCTTCCTCTTGGCTGCCTAGCAGAAAGCCTGCTAGAAAGCTGCAGCTACTTGCTGGAGAGACTGGCAGCACTAATTTAAACAGGCTTTGGAAAACTGAAATTTCTGTCTTCCTGATTTTGAGATATTTTTACTTGATGTTGCTCATTTACCCATTTCCACCCCCAATGGCAGCACGTGACAAACTCCTTAAGAACCTGTTAAAAACATAGGGCTTAGAGCTATTAAAGAAATAGTACAGGCAAGGGCGTTGAATTGACAAAAAGAAGCACTTAAGTTACTCACTTATTGACATGTGGGTTTGGTGTTTTAAAAATAAACATTCCTTTCACATTCTTGTCAGGTTGGAAAAAGAACGAGGAGGGGGAGAACGTCAGCTGGCAGCCACAAGCAGTGCTATCAGAGCATTTCTGTGGTGCAGAGCCCACAGGCTGAGCACTGTAGGGCTGTTCTCACAGTGGGGCCTGCAAATGTTAATCTGTTAACATTAATTATTGTTAACCAAACAAGATTTTGTTAGTGTTAATTAACAAAAAGGTTAATCAAACAAGAAGAATGAAAGAGGATGGAAAACCTCTCAAAGGTTATTCCCTCCTTTATTTTCTCCTTTCAGACACCACTATGATTCAAAAGGAAAGCAGTCATCAGCTCCTGAGCTATTCCATACAACCAAGTGGACCTAGAACAGAAACCACTACAAGCCACTGACACATGTTTTTTCCATACTATCTCCTTCAAATAAAGCAGTGATTGCAATAGTTTTAATATTTTGACTTATTAAAGTTTTGTTTTCATTATTGTCTCTTATTATGGGTTTTGCAGGTACACCAAAAAAAAAAAGGTGAGGCTCCAGCTTTGGACTGAAATGAGGCATCGAATCGTCAAAATTCCTTTTTGCCCAACAAGCGCATTTCAGGTAATGGAACTTACCAGGCTTATATCAAGAAAGATATCAGTGCTTGCCCTAGGCTTTACCAACCATGAAAAAAATCACTAAATAGACAATAATTCTATCACCTCTGCTCATGACACTAATACACTTTTCCAACACAAAGAGCATAGATATTGAATTAACAAAAAAGGAGCATTTTCGCATTAAAGTGTGGGTTGGTGTTCTGCTACAACCATTACATTACGTTCTTGTCGGGCTACAAGGAAATTGCAGGCAAAACCCAAATAAAATCAATCAGAATAAAACATCTACTCTGACAACTATTTTAGAATTATTTTAACTGATTTTATCCAAATCTTAAATAACTTTTTTATTTATTCCATGTGCCCCTAAAATCTAATTGTGTATTTACTTACTTTTTTCACATTTCACACCCAGGGCTTCAACGTTCTCAACACTGCATAATGTTTTTTTTTTTCCAGTCTTAATCCTTTTTTCCTTGGCTCTGTTTGTGATCTTGGGCCTCCTTCAGCCTCTCCCCCTCTTCTGCTTGATAGCCAGGAAAAGGTCAGAAATCTCACCAGTATCATAAGCCTTTTCATATTCCGTTCGTCTTGCAAAGGTCGAGTCCACATCTGATTGAAACAACTTTTACCCATTGCCCAGCTTTAT
The DNA here is from genome assembly GCA_013400035.1 of Rynchops niger. Taxonomy (NCBI): domain Eukaryota; kingdom Metazoa; phylum Chordata; class Aves; order Charadriiformes; family Laridae; genus Rynchops; species Rynchops niger. The sequence goes on along the minus strand of VXBH01005939.1, from coordinate 1,297,404 downwards.
GGAATAAGATTGAAGAAAGGCAATAGATTAATCACGTTTTCTTCAACTCTTCCACCTATCTGGTGCCAAGGGAGAAAGGGAGATGGGTAGTGAGGCTGGTTTCCAGCTCCTTCCTTTCTCTGGCTCATTTCTGCCTCTCCACATGCTGTCTCTGCTCTAAAGGAGGACTTTGAAGGATCCACCCACTGTCGCTTGTACCTGCACGGGGGCACATCATCCTCCTGCAGCTCCCTGTAGTAGCTCTTCCCTGGGAGCTTTGACTCTGCCTCAAGGTGCTTGCAAGCACCCGTATCTCAGGGTTTTCAGTGATCACACCTCTATTGCCTCTGTTTTTATCCAGGTCACCTACATCAACATATTGTTCATCAAGAAGGCTTTTATTTTTTCTTGGTTTTACTGCAGTTTTTCCGGCATGGCATCAAAAACTACAGCAACCTTGATAGTTCCCTGTTTTCTTATTAAAAAGTGTCAGTGGGATAGCAAAAGGCTGCATACAGAGCTATACGACACAAGAACACAGTGTTACAGTCCCTGAAGTACGCTTGTTTAGTGCTAGGCAGGCAAATGTCTTCTTGACAAATGTCAGTTTCTGAGGTTTGAGTTAATCATGCAGAGGCAAGCAGCAAAATTAATCTTGCCCTATGGGTGGTTACTCCTACTTACAGTACTGATTTTATATTTCGGATCGTTTTATCCAGGGGGGTGGGTGGTGGTGGTGGTGTATGTGTCAGTATATACATATGAAAATCACCTGGATTGAAAAAACCAGTCCTAATATACATTTAAAAAAAAAAGAAAAATCAACATGTGGGGATGATTATACACCCTGATGAATATACACTACTGTGTTTGATGGCAGCTAAGCTTCTAGTTTGGGTTCATTCGCTGACTGCTTTATATGCCACCCGTTGAGAAGCGAGCCTTGGGACTGATTCTCCTGCAGCGAAGGAAGATGATATTTATGACAGAAAAGCGCTGAGCTGCCAGAATAGGTGTCAGGTCCGTTGGCATTTTAGTCCACTGTTTTCATTATCTGTTTAACATACTTATTGGCTTCTACGGATATAGTTTCTAATCTAAACAGTATTTATTCTTAAACCCTTTGGGTCTGAGAAGTACTATTGTACCCATTTGCAGAGGTGGATGGAATGAGGCACAACGATTTTTAATTACTTGCCCAGAATCACAGAGGGAATTCTTGCTCCTTTACAGTGCAGGCCTGAGCTACAAAAGCTGTAGTCAATTTAATGGCTTCTGAACTCTCAAACTCGTTAATGAACAAGCAAAGCAGAGCAGCATCAGTTTGACATGTCACACGCATCTGTTAACGAGCAAACAACTGGCAATGAGGTTACAGAAACCCATGCTGACCATGACTTTTCTCTTCCTGCACAGCTCCCTGCCATATACATCACCCATGGACAGAAATTCTAGGGGTGACAGGGTAAAACCCACGTAACTCCTGCAATCAAGGTAGTTGCACAACAATAAATTGGGGCAAGACTACGAGGACTCTGAAGCACCTGCCGAGTGCACGTGGCCAGGCACCTTTCTGAGCACGTCTGGGAAAGGCAGGTTCAGCACAGGCTTTTTACTGCTTTCACCCAACTGCAGCTGGTGCGGTGAGCGCACAGCTTAGGGCCGTTACAGGCAAAGGAAACAAACTGCAGCACAAAATACAAGGCGGCTGCACTGCAGTTGTGCTTTGCTGATGTGGTGCTGGGCCTGATGCCTTTCGTTGGGAAGAGTGGCCTCTTGTGCCCCAGGAAGCCTCCCTGGGACTTCCTATAAGGAACAAGACCAGTCATTAGATATAACAGGGACAACAGATTGAAAAGGTGTTTTGTCAAAGTGACACAAGGTCTCGTTATGACATTTGCAATTGGCCCTGGGAAGAGAAGCCACATGGCCATGTACTTGAATCCTCAGTCCTCTGTCTTGGACAAAAGGCTCCTCTCTGCCCTGAAGATGTAAACCCATCCCCTTTTAATATTGCAAATACATGCTTTCTGGGTCTCCTTGAGATCCAGACAGTCTCTAATGAAGAAGCTGAGAAATTATGTGTTCTTCCTTTTAACTTTTGAGAGCACTTGCCCCCAACCATTACATGTGTCACCTAGAACGTCACTTAGTAAACTTCATAAGTGCAGATTAAATCCAAAACTGCTATAAGCATTGACAGCATAAATCAAGCCAGAGAGAGGCTTTGTGCTAAATCCCAGCACAGGTTTTCAGAGGTAGCTCAGGGAACCGTTCCCAAGTGGGAGGAGATTTAGCTGAGCCTTCCTGCAGTCCCTGGCTCCCAGGAAGAGCGGAGTGTCAAGTGAAGGATGAGGGTTGATGTCTGTAATTTAAGACCAGGAGTGTTAGAAATAAGAAGACCTGTGTTGATTTTTTTAATGTGGATAGATTGTGCCGGGATTTTTTTTTCTCATCTCTCATTCAAGCTTCACAAAGAGAAAGTAGCTGGTAGCTTTACCATGCATGTCTGTGATGTTTCAGATGTATGAACATCTTGTAATTACAAGATGAAAATCTGTGGAAGGGTAATGTGCTCACTTTCTAGCCCCAAAGCCTGGTACAAGGGACCAAAATGGCTTCTTTTGTTACTGGAAGAAAGACAGTGTTTAATATTAAAACTAGTTTATTCTAAATCTGGTAGTTCCAAACAGTCCTATTTGTACATTACTTGGCGATCTAATTTCTTTCAGTTGCCTGTTTCAATGCATTTCTTTGTCTGATTAAGTTATAAGAGTCAACAACATCAAAAAATCACTTCAGTGAATTTACTGTTGATCTATTTCCAGTTCCTACAAATCAATGAAGTCAAATTTCTCAGTGGCCCAATTTGTTAATCAGCAAGAGTTTTGTTGAACCTAGCAATTGTCAATGATGTCAAATACCGTATTTAGGTATTTGCCTTCCCTCATTTCTATCATTTTTGATAAATAATGTTTTATAATAGCTTTTAAATTGTCCCATGCCATCCACTATAGTAGCTTCTTTATTAACAACGGTCTACCAGCTTACATATACTGTATCTAATAACACCGTCTTTGATATTCTCTGACTAAATTTACAGTTTCTCCTCTCCTCCCCCTTCTCACAGAAGAATATCATATTTTGACCCATGTCTCCCATTTACGTCTCCTAAACTGCAATAGCTCTTGTCTTTTCACTGCTGTTTAAATGTCGTCCAAGCCATCCATCATTTTAGGTCAGAGTGGCGCAGTGAGGGAGCTGCAGCGGGGCTCTGCGACTGCACTGAATCCACGACAGCGCAGGGCCAGTCAATAGAAGCAGCAAAAAAATGCAGCATAAAAAACACCAACCCACCAGATTGATTACAGCTACGGAGAATACTAATGTCTTAAATTAAAAATACATCTGACAGCATCCTCAGCGATTTCTCACATTTGATGCCAGGCTGTACTCACCTTCAGCACAGGCCATGACAACGTGCAGCATATTAACGGGGATGGAGAGAGCGCTGGTCCAAAGAGGGCGAGACGGGGGGAAGGGGGAGGAAGGGCTGTGCGGCCATTCAACTGTACAGCACAGACGTCAATGTAGAAATATGTTTTGTGTCAGCTGATGCTCATAGAAAGAATAAAGCCTCCTTGTCACTTGGATTTTCTTGAAAAAATCAACATAGCTAATTCATCTGCCCTGTAGTTCGCATATGTCCCATGACTAAGAGGTATGGACTCTTGCGATATTTACTCATCTTCCAAAAGTTGCTACAATCTCATGTATACGAAGTTCACAAAACGAGACAATTGCTATTACTCGAATTATTTCTAAAACATACAGACTTTTCCACAATGATTATTTGCACTTTCTTAACCTCCAAGCTAGTTTTGCTTTAATATGATCTGTACATAGCATTTGCTTGTATATATGAGTATTTCTGTATACAGGCAATATTTCTGTATGTTGGGCTTAAGTATTCAGCCACTCTGACAAGTAAGCCCTGAGCTTCAGTGGTTCCAAACGTGTGAAGAGAAAACACAAGCCTGGTTCTTCCAGATTTCCTGAAAGCTTGTTCCATGGAGTCAGGAAAGGATTTGATTGTGATGCTACCAAAAATGACATCAAAACTGTTACTATCATCAAAAAACCTTCCGTATCTTTTGCATGGTAATAGGTATGGTTTTTTCCCTTAATGTTAGGGGACAGATTCTAAAGTTGATGTACAGTTGATGTACTGACCCCTTCGATTGCACAGGAAGTTGTCTATTCAAGGTTTTGAGGTTTCCCATAGCTCTAAGACAATATTCTTATTCTTCCTACACAGAAAGAAGAAAATAGGCATGTTATTTGAACAATAATCTTACTCCTCCATATATCTAGATCATCTCCTGTTTATCTTTCATGCCTATTTGTACTTCCATAATATAGGACCAGATTCCATAATATAGGACCAGAGTGAGCACACTCTCATCCATTATTCACATTTTATTAAAGCAGAGGCAAAAAATTCAGCAGGAATCACTGAGGAAAGAACAAAACACCTATATAAATAAGTACAGAGCTAGCCTTGTCTGTACATTTTTGTTTCTGTGTAAGTTCGGTTATTTTATTTGCAGTTGTGGAGATAGAGAATGAAGAGCAGACAGGTGTAATTTATGGGGGGGTGGGGAGGAGATCCTCTTTGTTTGCAAAATCAATTTATTCTAAGTTGATGGATAATTTCTCCTGAAAACTGAGTTTGATTAAGGTTTATGCTTAGGCTTTAAATACTACCAGTGCAATAAGAAGGATTATGTACTTGTGCAGTATCTGCTAGCAAAATCCTGTGAGCCACTACCATACTTTTAAAGAGCATATTTTTCTGCAGCAGCAGGATGCCTTATGAAGAGGTAATATTGAGTAAGGATGCTTGTTGCTAAGTACGTATCTCAAGCGGTAGAACAGAGGGAGTAAATACTTTAAAGAAAGAACAGGAAAGTAGGACTGGTTGTTGCAATGATTATGATACTTTTGCTCAGTTTGGATGAGATTCATCTCACCTAATTTTAGCAAACCTAGATATTAAGTTTGAGCTAGTTATATAGAAGCTCTTTTCCCTCCCAGGAGAGGACGGTCTTTAAAATACAGCTCATATTCTAAGTTAAGTAGTGTTAATTATTCTTTGGTGGAGCCTGTCTCCTTCTACTGGCTATAAAATAGAATTGGGTATACAAGCCTAATTTAATTTAGGCCTAATAAGTAACACCTAGACGGATAAAGTCAGTTGAGATGGCTCCCACCCTGTTAGATGCTTAGTGGGTGAACCACTAATATTAAGAGTAGTCTTTTGGTTCTTATAAAGGGAAATACTGAAAGGACAGAAGAACTACAGATGCTGTTTCTCCGTTTGAAAAGACTAAAAAGGATGAGCTAGCAAACATAAACTGGTTAGTCTGACATCACTCACAAGTAAAACTATAACATAGTTAGCAAAAAATTCAACTACCAAATAATATTACAATATGTAATTACAGTGTTCTAAATGCAATTATAGTGAGTCAAAATGAGGATTTAAAGAAGATAGGTCTTGTCATACAAAACTGTTTCTTTTTTCCTTGAGAAGATTACAGGACTAACTGATAAAGACTCGTGCTGATGATATTTTCCCATGTTTTCATAAGCACCAGTTATTACTACATGATATTTCAAATAAAAATCCCTCACTGCATAAGGCAACACTACATTTTCATCAAAAAGTGGGTCATTAACTGATCTTTAACAATAGTTGTTAATGGGCAGATGCAAACATTTTACTGGTAGTGTCTCTGCAGGTACAAGCTCTTGGTCCAAATCTAGTGTTTTCAGAAGAGAATTAGATAATATCAAGCCTGGAGTTCTCGCCTTGAATTGGGCCCTACCTTCACAAGGCCTTTAGGTTTTGGTGGGACCCTCCTTTTTTTCACCTCTACCAGGAGTTAAGATAGTCCTAAGCGTTGTGCTAAACTCCTCAGGCTGGCTACAAGGAATATAAAGGTGGCCTTTAGTGGTCGCTAAAGAAAACAAGATCAAACTGGCTGATCCCAGCAGTAACATCTGGTGGGGTGGCAGGGGTTGTCTGTGAAATTTTGTAACCTACTATGTATGTCAGAGCAAAGAGATAGACTGGTCCCCTCAGCAATGGCACTGTTGATGTATGAAATTCAGAAGATAGATAATGTATCAGAGAGGGTGACTGGCCTATAAAGGTTCCTGTATTTGTGTTATTCTTCCATATGGTCACATTCTCATAGACTGGTGGTAGAACTTGGGGGGATGGGAGTGCAGATCTGAGTCTTTTTCTGACTATATTTCCAGCTAAAAACTAGAAACTCATTGCAGCTACACCAAATGCGACCACAAACTTGTTATTATCATTTACTTGATCTGTCCAAATCATTGTCATTTATGAGTTTGACACTATGGTACATAAGTGTTCTGTGTAAGGCAGACACTTCTCTGCTGTTCTGAGATTAAACACAACTGCTAATCTTAGTACCGTCCCCTTCCTTGCTAGACTGAATCTTGGCTATGAACTGAGAACAAAAGAATGACTCATTTAAACATGTTTTTTCCACTAAGTAGAAAGCCTCAGCTATGCTTTATCATATCTAGGAACAGTAGTTGACATTAGGTGCTTGCCCCCATTAGGTACTTGTTTGCTCACTAGGTACAAAACAACTTTTCTCATCAGTAACTCTTCTGAATGCATCTCACAACTCTTTTGGCAGTGAAGGAAATATGTATTTTTATCGCACGCCTCATCTCACTGACTGCTTTCCTTCTTTCCTAAATACCTTTGTGTGCTCTGCTTTTCCATACCTAAGCTGCTCTACATGTTGTTGTCAGTCTTTCTTTGTCTGTGTCTTCCTTACTTAGCCTAGCCTACAGTATACTGTGCCTGTCAAGAGCTGTCACAGCATCTATAGAGAACAATCAAATTTCCATGTTGATGCTTTCAAAAAAACTGATTACATTTACACCATTTACTTGTCCTGGTACTCTCATTCTAACCTTGGTCAAATGGAAATCATTTTCTGTTCACACAGGAATATTAATGCTGGGTTTTGTTCTCACTGCATTTTTTATCAGGCAGATGGAATTCTGAGCCCTTTTTGTTCTCATTAAAATTTATTAGATGAATGGATTAATTGTGTGCCAGTGTCTGGTCTCTTATGATCTTTCCAGGAAGAATCAGCCAACACCTCTCTGAACAAGGAGGGATAAGCTGTTGTTGGGTATTATGGTCGGCTTTTTATAACTTCATTTCTGAAGAATGTCATGTGTTTCAAAATAATGATCATTTTCCCTCAGGCAATGTCTCCTTGAGGGACATGTCACAGCTGGCTGTCACAGTCACCATGTATTAGTCCACATGATGGAACATGACACAACTGAACAACTCATGGTAGCACGTTATGCAGGAAATCTGGGGAAAGAAACACTTCCTCTGGGTGCACTTAAGCAAAGCTTTTCCGGTCCCTTAGATGTGAAATATATGTTCCCTAGAAAGGAAAAAAAGTCTAACATAAAAACACCGAGGTGCACTAGTAGGTTCTGCAATTCTGTTTGCCCAAAAGATTCATTTTGGACTGAGGAAATAAATAAAACAATCTTCTTTTTTTCTTCTTTTTTTTTTTCTTAATTCAGGAACTTGACTAAAAGTTTTGTTAAAGAAGAGTATAAAAAGTGCACTCATTGAAATGCAAATTAGAGGCAAGAATCTCATCCTCTTATTTTGTACACACACACAAAATCTAGGCACTCACCTCTTTTTTTAACTGCAGTTTAAACCATAACTGTTGTAATAGGCTTCAGTAAATATCTGCCTTAACATTTCTGTCTGCCAGAGAAGGGGCAATGGATGGAAATCATCTTATGCTACATCTGAGTACATCATACAAGATTTCCTTGATAGTCAGTGGAGATTCCTCACTCCTTAAAGCAGGTATTTAAAACAGGTCTGGTGATTCATGCTCTAGAAGTGCCTGTTTCTTCTTGACTAGAAAGGGATAGACAAAAGGTATAGGTGAAATGAAACTACATATACAGTCAGGTGAGATGGATCCTACCATGGGGTATTACTATGACCTGAACTCTTTCCAGAAAAGAAGAGGAAAACTTTACCTTCACACATATTACCCATGCACACACAGAAATCTAGGAGCCAAATTTAACCTCTTGCTCCTTTAACAAGCCTAACATATTAAAATCCTAGTTTTGGTGAGAATTTCTAGGAGTTTTATTAAACTGAAAAGGAAATGCTGAAGGCAAAGGAGGAAAAAACACACCTTCCCATTTGTATTCTGCAGTTCTCTCAAGGTAGAAATCCTAGCTGGAGTTAAGCCTTAGCACACTATTAGTTTTGGAGAAGGCAAGGCAAAGCTTATGCTTAAACTGGAGCTTATATCTAAACACTGTGAAGGAAAGCCTTTGCTTTGGATTTATATAAATTTAGGATTCAGAGTGATTAGAAAAAGCATCACTTTCAGCAGAGCAGGTTTCAGTGAAGTAGTCTTCTACACAGGCTTATGTCAGAGATATAAGCAATTTTACAACTTCAAAATACACGATAATCCTCTTTAGGCTCCAGTGTATACCTGTGACTTGTTAAATGGATCATTGCTTTCTGTGTTCTTGCCAAAATCTCTACTACACTTGTTTCCAAGCTTCCTCATCTACAAATACCACATACACCTCATCCTGGAAAGTTGTTAAGACCTTCTCATCATGTTGGTGTGTCATTGTCTTGGAGTCTACATGGCTGTAGAGTGTCTTCTCCTTGTGTTTGTCTCTCCTGTGGCATTCTGTAACATGTGTAAATGTCCCTTCATTGGCCTTGGTGTTTGGTGTACCACTCACCAGCAAAAGCAATGTAACTGTCCCCTGCAGGAAGAACCTCAGAGCCTACCACAGGAGTCACGGCAGGTCAGATACCTCTAAAGTAGGACCCAAACCAGCAGCGTATTGCTTAGACAGCTGCTTTAGCAAGCAGCAAGAAATGGTGGCCACCAGACAGCATCTGAAATTATGCACCTCCTCAGGCCTTATGAGGAAGGAGTGGTGTCTGCTCAGGATCCGCAGGGCAGTGCCTGGCTTCAGCCTCTGTGCCTCAGGGCACTGGGATCAGCTCCTCTGGCAGCCTCAAGGGTTCCAATCCCTGTCCCTTGCCCTGAAGGAGCAGCTCTGCTCTCTGGCTATAGGAGAACCTGTCTGGGAATACCCCCCAGCTGAAGCCAATGTAGCAAGTGCCAGGAGCGTTGGGGCCAGCTGGACAGGAGCTGCGAGTCGCAGCAAGGCTAGTGGGGTCAGTGGCCTCCCAGGCCAGGACACAGTCCCACAAGCCCTGAGGAAGAAGAGCAGAGCAAGTCCGGTGACAGCAAGTGAGGTCAACCAAAAGTGCTTCAAGGATGCATAGCTGCCCCACATCAGTGCCACTGCTGAGCCAACTCCAAAAAACCCCCAGAGGTCATGGATGCACTTGGGCTTCTAACAAGGAACAAAGAATGCCCTTTTCATCCTTGTTTCATACAGAAGTGCATCAATCCTGTGACTTGCTCCAAGTACCCCTGTCTTTCACTGGACATGGTCCCTTCTCAGCTGCCATTTTCACAGGGATGCAGGGATAGAAGCAGCACAAGAGTTCCATGCCCTACACCTACACACCTTCACATCAGAGGAGCTAGAGAGAAGGTGCTCCCTGCGGGGCAGCAAGGGTTGGGTCAGATGTCAGCACTGCAAAGGGAAAGCAAAAAAAAAAAAAAAAATTAGGACTAATAAGAGAGCTAAAATTCTTCCTGCCCCACAGTGAATCATGTCTGGACCCTGTTCTCTTAAGATTCCCTGGCCTCAGTGAGTTCCTTCATGACCCCATGAAATATAGAAGATGATGTAAAATAAGAATTCAATAGAGAAGCTCTATCCCAGTATGATACTAATCTCAGCAATTTAGCAGACAAAATGCATACATTGGGAAGGACAGGTATCATACCTTGTCTTAATTCATACTGTCTCCTGGCTGCAACTTAGTAATAATTAAATGCAAAAAATCTGCCTTTTTGTAATGCTAGGGTTAATATTTTATGCATGGTAGGAGTGAAGAAGGAACAGAACGACATTATTTATCTGCCAAGTCAGACAAAATTGATCCATGCAGAATATTTTATATGTAAAGGAAGAAACACGTTGCTCTCTAGAGGGTGAAAATAGGACTCATGTCATTAGAATACTAGAAATAATCTAATTTGTATCATAGATCATGTCACCGTAATTACAGTATTTTTGAAAGGTACATAATACAGTCTTGTTCTCTGTCTTCAGGAATTGTGTTGCTTTACTTGCTGTCACTAGTGGGCCCATGTTCCATGTTATGCTCCTGTAGCTTCAAATAAAATGGGCAGCTAATACTGCATAGAGCTATTTAACAAGATTCAAAACTTTTAACTGCATCTATGTAAGCAGATATAAGTAAGAAGCAGTCTGAATAGAAGAATTTATTGTGAATAAGATGAATCATTGACAATACTAGCAAGTCTTAAAGTGTCTCAGTTCTTGATTAAATTACTCTGCCACCTTTAAAAAAATCACTTTCTGAAGGGAAACTTTCTGAAATCTCAGATGCCAGTATCTCCTGGCCCCTACTGTCTTCCCAATTGCACTTTCTTGACCTCTGCTAAAGCCTGCCTTGTGTCCTGTATCCATCAATTATAGTGACAGTGGTCCCCATTATATACTGGCAACCAGGGTGAATCCTGTTCTGGAATGAGTAATGCCACCAGGAGTTCAGTGTCTGTGCCCCTCAAGGTCTTAGCCTCTCCAGCGAAGAGATTTTTCACATACTGTACCTTGGTAACTTTCTTCCATATGGACAGTTTGCTTTGAAAATACTACAAATAGGTTAACTCCATTTTTTTCTTTTTTCCCTAGATATGCTGCTAGATTTTTAAGAATGCAGCTATCATCCCAGCCTTTTCAAAATCTAGTCCCTCACATCTACATACTTACCTCCTTATTTAAGTTAGCATCTTTGCTGCGGTTTACACTACTTATTCAGCAAAAGCTCAGAATTTCTCCTGTCCCTTTGCACTAGGTTGTTCTTGCCATGGAGCCACTAAGTCAGTGTACGCTGTACTTCAGCACAATGTTTTGCATTTGTAAAATAACACCAGGATTGTTTCATTTGGCACTTGAGACAGATAAGAAGGGCGCAATGCATAAGGGGGAGAAAGACTTTGACCTGCAGCTGCTCTGATACTTATCTCAGTGTAAGCATGGAAGTGTTACTAATGTATGTTTCTTGTTTCTCAGCAGTAAAAGAAAACACATCCTGAAACATTCACGTTCCATAATTGAAAATTACAACACGTATTTTGAAGCTGATGACACTCTTTGCCTTGGAAGAAGCATGTAACCTCTGCATCTCCAGCCTGATAGCACACTGCGTCCTCTTCTGCAATGGGGTTATGACAGGATGGAGGTTTGGAGAATACTGGCACACTCAGGCACTATTATAGTGCTCTCACATCTTTCAAAGTTATGCTGTGCTAACGTGCAAATTATTAGCCAAATGGGATTTTCAGGAAGGCATTTGTAATTACCATATACAAGGCAAAGATACCTGCACTTATTTTGGCTTTGAACCAACAAGGTATTTAATCACACATTCATTTTTGAGCATGAGACTGGAACAATTAATTTCAAGTGAAAAGATACGGAAATACTTAACTGCTTTGCTAGACCAGGGCTATGAATTGCACTGTAAATTAGTGCTAAGGAAATAAGCATGCCTTTCCATGTGACAGTTGAAGTAAGGGCAAAATAACTGGTTGAGGAATGGAGTCTTAGGGGAAAAAAATACAACTCAAGAGTGGAAAGAGAAAAGGGTTGGACAACCTGTGGGGAAATATGGACATCTCAAAACAGCTGACTGAGGTTTCTGTGCAATGGTCTGATAACATTCAAATCTGCAGATAATTGACGACTACATCCTTCATGCTCATCAGAAATCTCTGAAGATTTGCAGGACTATGAGGTTAAAGACAAGGCTCTAACTTAGGGGTAGCATTCCTAATGGAGCCACTCACCCTTTTGAAAACCTGCGACCCTGCAGTAGATCTGCAGTTGATATAAAATTATAGGTTTCTGAAGCAGGATCAACTCACACCACCCAAGAATCTGCAGTGGAGGTCAATAAGGCTGCGGAAAAAAAAAGAGGAGGCGATAATAACAGAAGGCTTTGTCCCAAGAGCACTTTAACATCATAGGCCTACAAGAAAATTTATGGATAGGCAGAGTTGCAGTAACAGACAGCAAGTAAACAAACAAAGGGAAAAAAAAAAAGCAGCGCAGTGAGAAAGTGGAGGATGGTGAAGTGTTTGTGTAAGACACTACAATACCCTCAGGAGGCATTTGCGACATTACTGAAGTCGAACAGGTAATCTGAGAACTTCCACTCACATACCTGCTGCAAATGGGACTGAAAATCTGAAGAACTCAATTGTGATACTGGTGCTCCTGCAATAGCAAAGAATTTGGTATTGTCTTCTTTGTGCACCCAACTTGCTCACAGCATCAGGAATACTAACACAAGAGTCTTCATTTTCATCTTAGCTGCTTTTCATTACCTGAGGTAATGAAAACCCAATTGAAAACTATAAAGGGAGGTACCAGGAAGGTGGGAAAGAAAGCATAAAATTTTGCTTATTATAGATTAGCAGCTAATATCCAAGCAGCCTGAGAGAGGGAGAAAGACGTCGTGCTTATCTTCTGTTTTCCTTCTGTGTCTCAAAACCCATCTATCACCTGTGATCAAGTTATAAAACTGCTCTTCTTAATGACTTAACAACCAGAAAAAAAATCCACTCCCACGCCCATTGTCTGTAGTAAAAAGCCTGCATAACTTGTGTCGCTGTATTTTGGCATATAAAGAAGAAATTCTATTCTGACTTTATTATAAATGCTAGATTCTGTGATATTCTGCTGATATTATTCTATAAAAGCAGATTTTCAGTATTGCTGAAAATATCCTGTAGTAGTTAACAATTACAGATACTTAAAATCTCTCACTGACATTCTGGAACAGCCAAACCTCATTAATTAAGAGCAATTATCAGAGAGATCAAATTAATGAATAATGGAACAAATACATGAACAAAGCACGGTAATGTAACAACAAAAGTTGTTTGCTAATTTATTTGTTGAGAACAGTTTCGTTTCTTATGCAATGATTTATTATTAGAATCAAATAGAATTATTTTTTATTACCTTTGCAAAATACTTTCACAAGTGGCAAATGCCAGTCTATTAAAACTGAGACATCCTCGAGTAACATCTGAATGCAAGAAAAACATATATGGAGAAAAAATATACAGCTCCCCAGCTCTTTGGCATCCTACCAAATGTTACAAACTACTCCAAACTAGTGTCAAGCAGAAACACTGGTTCTATCTCCAGATAAACTGTCATTCCCATACAGCAGAATTCAGTGTTACCCAGATACTAGCTTCTGTGCCCGGTGCAGTACCCACCACCCCGTGCTTGCACAAGCCTCTCCTCACACGAGTTAGCCCAGGCAATGCTGAGTGCCATACCCATAGTCCTTCGGGGTCCCAACCTGGCTGGTTCAGAATGTCCCTGTGATGCCCAGCTGCATGCCCAGAGACAACCAGCAGCCTGGCAGCTCAAATTCAGGACTCCAGCAGAGATTCAGGAAGGCCGGAGAGCGCCTTCTGCATCCTTTTGCTGTAAGTATGTATGTATAGCCATGGCAGGATTCCCCCATCTCCATACTGGCCCCACCTACTGTCCCCAGGGCTGATCCGGACTGCTCCATTCACTCTAAAATTAGTAAAACAGCTAATTTCCATTTTTCTAAACTCAAACTTTTAGTTTAGAATTCTTTTTCCATAGCAACTGTTTAAAATGCATTTTTTTTTTTTTTTTTTAATTCCTGAAATGACAGAATTTTGGGAATTGCAGTGTATGGTAAGTTATAAAGATAACAGTACACCTAAGCCCTAAAATTCAAACTAGAGCTTACCATTGTAGAAAACCTGCATTTTCTTAACATGCCTGTGGTCTAAATTTGCTCCCTTAGGAACGCCTCTAACTTTACCAGCTGGACAGCAAAGGATCTATTGGTGCACACAACAACTCCCATCTGGCATAAGGCATCTGTGTTACCTTTCAGACAGGGTAATTATTGGAAATACATCTTCCAGAGGGATTTGAATGTGAAAGGACTTTAGAAGAAAATTTACTTTTATGTAAAAATTATTATTTATGCAAAGTGCAAGTTAGTTAATTCTTCTTCCAAGATATGATTGCCAATCTGGCATGACAGTGAAAAGGCAAAATAGAGGCTGTACATATGAAAATAGCAAGACAAAAGCTGATAATTAAATACAAATGTTGAGTTGTTACAATCCCTGTATAACTCTGCGTAGAGGAAGCGTATCACTGAATTTACCTGCTCTTCTAGCAGCTGTATCATAAACCTATGTTGATTTACAGCCAAAAAAAAAGGGAAATTGACAGTGGAAGTTGTGCCCATGGAAGCTGAACAGAAAGATAACTGGAGGATGTCTGCACAGGTGGACAGGGACTATCCACGGCTTCTCTCCCGTGCCCTATCACTGAACCATGAACAGCTTCCCAGGAACCACACAGCTGTATGTGTAAAATGCAGAGCTGTGGGCAGCCGGAGCAGACACGGCTGTGCCACTCTAGACAGGAATGGGACCCCGTCCCGGCTCCGCATGCACCTTCTGCCCGGGATTTCTCTGCTGGGTGACAGCACCATGTCAGCAAAAGCTGCAGCAGCTTGCTTGGGGTCCCAGCTCACCCAGTGGTGCTCCCCAGCTGGAGAAAAGAGCTCCTACACACGACAGGGCTCCACAGCAGAGATGAATCAGCGCACCCGAGCCTCACCCCCCTCTCTTCTTTATTAAACGGGGCATATGCACAGACTATAAGTAAACGAATTCAACAGGGAAATTACTTTCTGTGTCACTAACTTTTCTACAGTTGCTCCTTCCAGAGGCCTGAGAAGACTGGTACTGAGCAAACAGGCAAAAATAATTAACCTCTCTGCCCTTCCAAATGATCAGCTGTGACCATCCTCCCTTTTTTCTCGTTAGGAGTATAGGTTTGTGAAAGAGCTTTCCTATAGCTTACCACTGGTCACTGCATGGGAAATTATGAGAGCTACTGATGCAGGAAGAGCTTATAATTAACTATCTGAGATGTTCAAAAAGCTGAGCTACAGGGTCAGAGATGAGATCTCAGCCCCTATCACATGTCCAGGGGAAATGACCAGCTCAGTGACAGAGCTCAGCCTCCTGCTGGCAACAGTCTGCTCTAGAATGATTTAACCCTTAGCTGGTAAAGTATTTTGCATGTGGAAATTCTGTTGCAGTGCTCCAGTTAAACAGTTGAACAAATGCAAGTTTGCCTTTCTAGTCAACCAGTCGCAGAGCTTTATAGCTATTCACAGATGACGCGTGATGCAGCTCCCAGAACAGCCATCTGCCTCTAAGTACCTTTTAACCTTATTTATTAAAGCTGGTGTGGAACTGGTTTCAAACTTGTGTTGCAAATAATCCTCTCAAGACAACACAATTCTCTCTGTATGCAAAAAAAAAAAAAGACATGGGTATCTTTGTTACAAATCTTCCATAGATTTTGACCAATGAATCCTGGAAATCATCGTGAAGTGTTCTACAGTAACTGAGTGTTTTGTATCAAAGTCGATGCTCTTTCCCTGACAGTTCTGTGCTATGCCCTAGGCTGATCTGCTGTATCTCTGTTTTTCCTCATAATTATAAAACCAAGAAGAATGATAGCTCCATTCTTCCAGTGCTGACGTAGGAGTTCTTGTAAATCTTCCACCCCGTTTTTAGCCAGAGAAAAGGCAGATGAGATCAGAGGTCACACAGACGGCTGCAATGCCAGCGGGGGTTTGCTCAGTGATGTCACACATCACACGTGCAGTGAAGAACTGAAGGTTTTTGGAGGGGGAGAGAGGAGCTGCTGAAGTGAAGGGGGAAGTGGAGCCTCGCTGGGGTTTGTGGGTGGCACTGCTTTCTGGAAGCAGGAGGGGTGGCCACAGCAAGTGAAAAGTTTAGTCATCACCAGGTGACCAGGGAGATTCCTCTCCTGCGGGTATATCAGAGGTACCCTCTGCAGGTTGTGGAGAAAGAGACGAGGGGAGTGCCGATTTGAAGGATTTGGTATCTAGGTGGTGTGGTTGCATGTAAACCAAGGCAGGGACAAAAGGACCCATTTCCCAAACTACCCCAATGAAAACAGGACAGCTGGCCTGCCTACTAGGTCCCAGTGACTGTGGAGGCCAGAGTAACTCCACTGGTTACCCCTCCTGGCTCTGTGGACGATGACTGCTTTTATTCTGCTATTCACTGGCCTGGGCATTGTGATTTCCATTTGTCTCTGACACCCTGAGTTTCAAAGCCTACATTCAGCCTGCACCCAATTGCTCTGTGTCTGAGGGACCTGGGATTTTACTTCCAAAGTGGCCAACCTTGAAGAAGATAGGCTGTTGTTCCCCTAAAATTCAGAACAGTTCTGACCGAGGTGGAAACACAAACTTACTGTTCCTCATCTTTACAATTAAGACTGATCCAAACAACTAACATTTTACAGACTGTATTTATTGGTCTCTTTTAAACATATTTCTCTTGAGTTACCCCCATATCTAATTTCCTGTCTTCCAGTTTCTCTCTCTTCATATCTGGTTTTGTGTGCTGTCTTTAGACCAGTGCACATAGTAAATCACTTCTGTTGCCACCCAGCTGAACTTGAACACATAATCCACAATAAAAGATGGAGTCCAGTGTTACTAATCCTAAATAATCTGATGTATAGCTAGTGATCCAGCCATATGCGATTACTCCAGAGCTGTTTGACAGATGTAGCACAACTAGTAGTTCAGTGGTAGATAATAGTCTGGGGATCTGTGCAAAAAAATGCATCAGGAAGAAATCATTACAACTGTATACTCTACTGAGACCTACATATTGAGCTTCTGTGAGAAAGAAGTGACCAGCCAAGTGAAAACCCAGGAAATACTAAAATGCAGTAAGCTGATACTAAGTAATATGTAAAACTAGTGGTTCTTCAGCAGACATGCAGGGTTCACCTACAGCTGCAGCTCACCAGAACTTCAGACAACAAACTAACACACAATATACAATCAAAAATCTCCAGTGGGAACTAGAGAAATTCAGCTGCCTAGCTGGTATTCCTATTGCTAGGGTGGGACATGACTAAGGCAAAGCCTCTTGCAGACAAAGTGCTGAACAAGGCAGACAAATTCTCCCTAGAGGAGAGTGACAATAATGGTGACATTTTTCTTTATTTACTGTGGTCAAGCCTGGAGACATATTGCTGAGATCAAGTAGGATCAAGCCTGAGGGTAGGCAAGTACAATGTGTCACATTTCTCTGAAAATATTATTGTATCTTTAAAAAAAAAAACAACAACAAACAAACAAACAAAAAACATATCCGTAACATCTTTCCTTGGGAACAAACACAAGCAGCCTGGTGAAGAGGCTGACAATAGCCATCAGATCCCTTGGAACAGCACCAGGAGTCACTGCTGACCCCACTCTCTGTCAGCCACAGCTGCTAGGTGTGGAGGAAAGCCTTTTGACATGTGGTATTACTCTAAGACGGTTGTTACCCGTGATGAACAAGGAACTTCAACTAACCCTCTCTGACTTGTATATAAAAAAAAAAAAAATCCTTCTGTCTCTCTCCTTTTCCCCCCAGCTTGGAACAAGAAGGGAAATTATTCTTTTCTGGATTTGATCTTTGCTGACTTAGAATTAATTATTACAACATTGAAAATTTTTTTTGTTTTTTGTTTGGGGTTTTTTTTCTGTATAAACAAAAAAGGAGGGGAGATTTTTTCCAAGTAGTCTACAACCACAATTCCTCTGAAAACAAACAAGGTTTATATTCCAAAGCTAGTTAGACATTTTAAATAGCCTATCAATTTATATACATACTTACTCAACTATATATATGCATATGTATTACATATATAAAGAAAGCCACAAATAGTGCAAGGTGTATGCAATGACCACTGTAATTTGAAATGTATAGCAACAGACAAGGAAAGCTCCAGTCTTTGTAACAAAGAAGAAAATGATTGATCTGTGATTACTCGCCTAAAAATCTTGTTAGTAGAAGCTAACCAGAAAAAAGTATATACGTGGCATAACAGTGGTACCCAGAGACAGAAGACAGAAATGCACCCAGTTATTTCACATCATTTTAAAAATATTTTTCTTAGACAATTAATATTTTCATTACCAAAAGTAACCTTTTCATTACTGTAATGTAATGAAATCCTTTCATTACATGTAAAATTCATACCCTGTATTTTCTGTCTTTCATTAACATACCATTATTTAGAGTAATCTGCAAATACAGTAATCAATGTTTTAAAAAACCTGTTTTTAAACAATGTTTTTAAAAATAAATTTGACATACACTTTCCAGTTTGCATATCACATGGGTGATTCCTTTCTTATCTGCCTTTTAATTACATTGATAAAATGTGATGGACAATTGCAGTCTTGCAATTTGGGGAAATATCTTTCACTAGACACCTTAGTATCTATTGCTTATTTACCTCTTACTTTAGATACTGAAAAGATAGTTGTATTTCCAGTAATTACTGGTAGGCCAATAAAATTACAAATGCCCATTTTCCCTCTAGTTATGGGTTAGACTTGTCTGGGGAAAAAACCTAAATTATTATAACTGTACCATAGTAGTGGAACACTCAATGCCTTTTGCAGCGAGCTCTGTACAGACATGGCAAGACAGTTTGCTATTTAAATATGAGATAAGGAACAACAACTGGTTATAACAACTGAAAAGACGGGGAAAGGTAGTAACAAAGAGCTAACTGCGTTCAGCACCTTATTGAATACCAAAAAAACCCAAACACCAATAAAACAGAGTAACTGTCTAGTTCTGAGAATACCAAATACAGCCAGATGAGCACCAGCCACAGAAGAAGGGTTATTTTTACCATTTCTAGCTACTCATTTTAATTTGTCATAAAAAAGCCTCACTTGAGAGGCTCACACTCAGAGAAGAGTTTGCCACTTCTTTATATCACTTCTACAGGTACCTGACAGTTTCTCAGCTTCTCTCAGATACTTAAAGGACCATTATCACAGTCAATGGCAATGAATGAAGGCTGAGGCTTAAACCAAAACAAGGTTTAATAGTTAAATGAGCCTTTTACTTTCATTCTATGACCTTAGAATTTTAAACTAAGCACCTTGAAAATTATATATAAGGGAAGATTATTTTAAGAGTATTATAAACCAATTTCCTTGGACAGGAGAAGAAACTGAAGTTGAATTGCAAAAAAAACCCCAAAATCTAAACATACGTTCAGACATATATGTTCTGACACAACAGAATAATGTGTCAGTGGGACAGGAAAACTTCCAAACATAAGCTGGAGGTAAAAGAACATCATTCCTTAATCACATCACACCACTTGAAGATAAGGAAAAGGCTCTGCCCCCAGCTTGGCACACTATGTAACCATGTCCTACAGTAAATAAAATAGGGCAGATGATCTGGAGCAGGTAATTTGGCTTACTTACTGGGGCTATTTCTGTGGGTAAACAGGTAACATTTATGTTTGTTGGGCTCATTATGCATTAGCACATTAAGTCTTTAACTATGAAAAATCTAGTATATCAATAACAAAATACACAATTGTTACGGTTTGAGAAAACCCATAACAATTTTTTGTTGTCTAGACAATTATTCTGTCACCTGATGACCCCTCCCCACCCAGGAAGGGGAACCAGGGAAAACAAGGAAACACGAGATTTAATAAAATAAGATTATATAATTAACAATAATAATAGAGAACCAGTATTGATCCCAATACAAATACAAGATATACAAGAACTATACTCCACCAATTCTACCAGCAGGAAGCTGTGCACTCCCAGCAGCGGACAGCAAATGTTGGACACTGTCGGACCTGGGGGTTCTGGTGGACGGCCAGCTTAACATGAGCCAGCAGTGTGCCCAGGTGGCCAAGAAGGCCAACAGCATTCTGGCTTGTATCAGGAATAGCGTGGCCAGCAGGAGCAGGGAAGTGATGGTGCCTCTGTACTCGGCACTGGTGAGGCCTCACCTCGAGTGCTGTGTTCAGTTCTGGGCCCCTCTGTACAAGAGGGACATTGAAGTGCTGGAGCGTGTCCAGAGGAGGGCTACCAGGCTGGTGAGGGGTCTGGAGACCAGGTCATATGAGGAGAGGCTGAGGGAGCTGGGCATGTTTAGCTTGGAGAAGAGGAGGCTGAGGGGAGACCTCATTGCCCTCTACAACTACCTGAAAGGAGGTTGGAGAGAGGTGGGGGTTGGCCTCTTCTCCCAAGTGAATCATGACAGGACCAGAGGAAATGCTCTGAAGCTGCGGCAGGGGAGGTTTAGGTTAGATATTAGGAGGAATTACTTTACTGCAAGAGTGGTCAGGCACTGGAACAGCCTGCCCAGGGAGGTGGTTGAGTCACCATCCCTAGAGGTGTTTAAGAAATGTCTAGATGTGGCACTTCAGGGCATGCTCTAGTGGCAGAGACTGTAGGTTGTTTGGTTGGACTCGATGATCTTAAAGGTCCTTTCCAACCATGAAGATTCTGTGATTCTGTGAGCACTCAGGCTTTAGGGGAAAGGGAACAACCCAGGAGTCCGGCACCGGGGCAAGAAGTTCTCTGGACTGCCGCCATCAAGGGAGACAGAGACTACACAGCAAAGGTTCTAATTTATATTGAATGTGATGTTCATGTTATGAAATAATTCTGTTGGCCAGCCTGGGTCAAGTGCCCAGTCCTCGCTCCTCCTCATCCCTGCACCTGGTAAGCCTCAGAAACACCAAGACCTTGAATCCCACAGAGCCTAGCTGGCTATAAAGTAAATATTTTCACAAATTCAGACACTAAAGTCTTCTAAAATTGCAGTTTTCCCAAGCATTAGAAGAGAAGTTGGTCCTTCTAAACCCAGGACATCATTCAAGATATCTTTGTTGTTGATGTTCTTTTTCTTTCTTTCTTTGCTAGCCTTCTTAAAATTCAGCTTAAGATCTTGTCTTGCAGTAATAGATTTTTAGAAATAAAACCCTTGTCCCAAGAAGCAGCATGGAAAAGACATGAATTCTTTATACTGCGCAGCATTTGGACTATGAGTATTCACACCCTCCTGGATGCAACTGGAGTG
The DNA here is from genome assembly GCA_013400035.1 of Rynchops niger. Taxonomy (NCBI): domain Eukaryota; kingdom Metazoa; phylum Chordata; class Aves; order Charadriiformes; family Laridae; genus Rynchops; species Rynchops niger. The sequence continues at coordinate 1,276,144 of VXBH01005939.1, read as the reverse complement.
GTGAAGGACTTTTCCACTTCCAGCTGTTGATTGCTGGCTCTCTATCAGAATTACTATCCCACAGCTGTGTGTAATCAGAGAGTAATTTTGCAAACAGCAGCAAATATCCCCATTTAAAGCTATTACCTTGAGCCTGGGGAATGTTTTGCTAAGTACTTCCTCAACTGCTTCAGGCAGAACCCAGTCAACCATTTTAAAAGGGAAAGCCCATCAGGGAATGCTTACATGTACCACAGAGGTGAAAGGCAACCTCTTTCCTTATGAGTGGAAGGCAGCAGCAAACAGCTGGAGGCAAGATCACCCTAAATCACCACAGATGCTTGCTAAACAACATCTATCAACTAGACATGTGGGAACTGTGCAGTAATTGGGCAGTAGCCATCTGTGAAGTTTCCATAGGGGAAAGCAAATTAGTAGGTTTCACACATGGGAGAGGTGAGCCACTAGAGCTCAGGGGGGAAACAGATCTGTAGACACACACCAAATGAGGTGGGATTAAGGGTCTGTCCTCATGGCACCCTGGTGAACAGAGTAAAGATACTGCTAAACAAGCTCACTTGCTTATGGGAGCAAATATAGCTATGGCAACACAATCTGATTATGCTAAGAGATCCATCCTACCATGGAATGTAGATCTACCTTAGTTACCCATCTCCAGTGCAATGCTACTTTGAGCTGCTATTTCAATATTCCCTTTGACTGGACTGTATTCTGCACAGTGTTTGCGTATCTTGGGAAATAATCCCTGTCTTGGAGCAAAGAAAAATGCATTGTCAAAAAAAGCCTGTGCCATTGTTTTGGCATACCTTACCAAAGGTACACATTGCATAGTACTCTTCAGATACTATACCCTGCTGGAGAGTATTTGGCTGTTTCAGCTTTGTTCTGCAAGATTGCTCCTGGGGGTTGCCCCACTAAAGCTGTTTAGGTAAAGGACCACTCCAAGGTCACTTTTTGAGACAACAGGACATCCCTGAAACACTCCATGAATAGCTACACTTTATGTCTTGTCTACTCCTGTGCACAACATCTATCCTGAAGCACCTAGGACATACCTGCTATGGTCATTTGGCACATACCACCCATGCTGAAGATTGATAATGGTTGCTTTAGGTCCCAATACCTCAGCAGTAATTTGGATGGATATTATTTCTATTATACTTGCAAACTGGTAGGATTGTATCATCCTTAAGATGTGGGGTAAACAAAAGTAGGCCTCTAATTTCTGGATGCAAGAAGACATTTTTCATAGCCTCACATCAGGAGCTAGAAGAAGCCATCAATAAAGACAAACTCATTTCCAAGACACAGCCTGCTTCAAAAGCAGGTGGAAGCTCAGGAATGTGGCCACATGCAGTCCCTACAGATCTGCAGGACTGTAGTTCGTTCAGTAAGGGAAATTCCTCTGAAGCAATTTGGCATTAGCGTCCTGGAGCTGGTTTAACTACCTGCATCTCCAACACGACTGCTGCACTTCAGAGATACAGCATACCTAACTGTGCCGATGGAACAAACACTCCCATCAAAATAGGACTTTTAGTTTTAGAGGTCCCTCAATGTTACCTTTCAGGATTCATCCCCAAATCAACAACAAGGCATTCATTGGATCACATAATGAGTATTTGCTTAAAAAACTCAAAACTCCAGTAAGCTTCAGAAAAGCACCAATTTTGAGCATTCCTGTGTTTTTACTTGACAGTGGATACTTCCCCCAGTCTGAACATTCCACTAAAAGCTAGTCTCCTGGCCCTTCATCGCAGCAGTACAGTCAGTAGCATGGATGGATAGTTGCACCTTGCTGCTTGATGGAGGAGTCCTACAGCACAATTTTGTACCACGCCTAGAGAGCGCGATTAACAGAGACAAACAGCACACCAATATGTTGCTGCCACTAGATGGCAAAAAGCGCACATGGAAAGCAGCAACACGTTTCAGAGAGGACAACTACTTGTCTCTTCACTCAGGGGAGTTTACTCCTTCCTCGGGCTGCACGGGCAGGAAGGCAACACGGTAGCACAAAAGCCCTGTCCAAGCATGCACTGTGCCTTTGGAAAAGCTGCATCGGGTCCCAACGCTGCTTAATTATCCACCTCCCTCTGCATTAAGCCGTGTTGTAAAGCTAGGTACCAAAAAGAAAAAAATAAATAAATAAATAAATAAATTATAAAATAAAAAAAGACTGCAGCTGGAGCCCCCACAGGGGGCATGGGGAAGCTTTGAAGACAGGGCTCAACAGAGTTCAGGAGTCTGCAAGAGACTGTGAAGCTCTGGGGATAGCACAAAAGAAGGGGGCAGGGGGAAATCCTTAGCCATTTGGAAGGATTTACTCCACAAGACTCCTTGTTGTCTTGTGGCGTGATTATGGGATGCACCATGTGATGTGGACAGAGACTTAGCTAACACAAAATCACCTCACCCACCCTAAACCTGGGGACAGACTGCACTGTGGGGGTCACCTGGGAACACACTGGCACCAAATACTAACTACCACAGTGACGGTGTTATAGATTTCTTTCCCAACCATACTGGGGAACAAATTTCCCAACCCACCTCCCCATCTATACACCACCATCTCCTTTGAATGCGAGGCTGGGCAGTGCTTCCTACTGCCATTGCATCTGTGTGAACACAAAATGAGCTGTCCTTGGAGGCTGAATGACTGCAAGGTTCACAAGTTACATGGCAGCAAGGGTGCTATACATCCCAGCAGGTGTGCTACAAAGGACCATGTTACTGGTAAGCTTCATTTCATCTGGCACAGTGCTACAGACAAGGCATATTCATGCTCCTTTTGCACCTACTAACTTTCTTCACAACAAAATGCCCTTTCCATACTTCTTGGTTTTAACAGCCTTTCCAACACCTTGCAAAGCAGAATGTCACAAGAAAAAGCAGATTGACGAGGTCCCGCTCCCACATGCACTAAGGCCATGCTAGGGCAATTACAGGCATGTCAAAGGAAAGACAGCTTACATGAAGCTAGATGCTAAATAATACATTTTTGTCCACCACAACTGTCAAGGACTAAATCGTGCTTTCCTTGTGCTGACCCCTGTACCATCAAAAAAGTTCAGTTCTGAGCTTTCCGCCGTACAGCTGAGGAGGAGGACACAGGAGTTGCTGGAGGTGGCAGCCCCTCATAGCATCGCTTCACTAACACCAGCTGTATCATAACCCTTGACTATCAATTAGGGAACTGTTCTAGTCTCTCACTATTTTTTCTGCTTATAGCTTTACTGATCCACTTAGAGTTATACTCGCTCAGCATGACGTAATTTCACATGCTGCTGCATTTTCATACCTTGGCGCCTTCTGTATCCTATTGTGCATTTAAGCACCTGGGAGTAGAGAGGGTTGGTCATGTTCCAGGTCTGGCTGGGCAGCATCCAACTACCAAGGTCCACCTAATCAGCCCCCATCTCTTCAAATGAAAGGAGATACATAAACAACTTCGACAAACCTCTCTGGGCACATACACTAAAGCACACATGGAAAGGAACATGTGAAAACAACACACTCTGTTCTTCTCCTCTTCATGGTGAATAGTTTGGGTTAAAGAAAACATTCTTAATGAGAGAAGAATGGGAGCTGGGGTTGTTCAGCCTGGAGAAGAGGAGGCTGAGGGGAGGCCTTCTCACCCTCTACAACTACCTGAAAGGAGGTTGTAGAGAGATGGGGGCTGACCTCTTCTCCTTGGTGACAGGTGATAGGACGAGAGGCAATGGGTTCAAGTTATGTCAGGGAGGTTTAGATTGGATATTAGGAACATTTGTTCACTGAAAGGGTTATTAAACATTGGAATAGGCTGCCCAGGGAGGTGGTGGATTCACCATCCCTGGAGGTGTTTAAAAAAAGGGTAGATGGGGTACTTAGGGACATGGTTTAGAAGTGGCTTTTGTCCGGGTAGGTTAATGGTTGGACTTGATGATCTTAAAGGTCCCTTCCAACCTCAGCGATTCTGTGATTCTATGATTCTATGATCAGGAAGGCAAGCGAGAAGGTGAGAGAGACACTCCCTCACAGCGCAGGGGACTGAAAAGGCAACGAGCTCTCACAGCTCTGCTCCTGCAACCTCATTCCCCGCAGATATGCCAGTTTCCCAACGGGAAACCTCAACAGTATCAAAAGTTGCCCAGCGAGGCTGCGGAGGCTCCATGCTGGAAGAGACTCGAAAGCCGGCTGGACGCAGTCCTGGACAACGGGCTCTACGTGACCCTGCTCGAGCAGAGGACCCGCACCAGGCCACCTCGGCCACCCTGTGATTCTGTGCCGCCCTCACATCCGCGCCCCCCGACCCGCGCCCGCGCGACCGGCGCGGCGGCGTCACCCCGCCCTCTGTGACGCCCCCTTGTGACGCCCCCGAGCGCGTGCGCCGCCGCTGTTGCGCAGGCACGCCGCTGGCGCGCCCTCTGCTGGCGCAGGGTGCGGGCGCTCGGCGGTGTCGCCCCGCGGTGGCAGCGGCACCGCGTCCCGGGCGGGCAGCGTCAGTGCCGCCCTGCCGCCACCTCGGGGGCGCCGGGCCGCGGCCACTGCTCGGGGCGAGTTCATCTCCCTTGCGCCTGTCCTTCTCCTCATCCTTGTCCTTGCCCTCCTCCTCGTCCTCCTCTTTGTCCTTGCCCTCATCCTTGTCCTCATCCTTGTCATTGCCGTCGTCCTTGCCCAGAGCCCAGCAGAGTCCGCTGGGTGCCTCCTGCTGCTTGCTGGTCACTCCCAGCAGGGCCATGCCATGCACCACAGCATGGGGCTCTTAAGCAAGAAGCAGCAGCAGGCAGCCTCTGGCAGTGCTTCCAGGCAGCCCTGCACTGCCATCACTGCCACCAAGGGCCTACGAGCTCCAGGAGAAGGACCTGGGCAGGCTGCACCATGTGGCTGCCCATGGCGACCTCGCCTGGCTGAGGCAGTGGCCCCGGTGGCTGAAGACAGTCGGCATCGACAGGCAAGAGGGGGAGAAGCGGTGAGGGGCTGTGGGCTGCTGTTGGACACCTTGGCCACTTCTGGTGGGCATTGCTGCAGGAAGTTCTGAGCCAAGCTCCACTAGTCCTTGTCAGCCCTCTCTCAAGCACAAGGAGTGCAGAGCCTACTGATCCAGCAGGAGCATCAGCATGGCACAACCAACCCCCCGTCAGCTTTTGGGTGCCATGTGGAAGTGCCCACCCTTAAATCTTTGTGTGGGAGCACATTCAAGCTAATCGTTTGAAAAGCAAGATTTGCCCTGTCAGCTGGGAGCATGAACTCTAGAGCTTTCCATTGCTTGTAGCTGCTGGGTTGGCTCGACTGCTGTTGGAAGTGGGTGCCACCGACCTGTCGCTTCGCCATGGTCTCCCTGCGAGGTTGTTTTGCAGCTGCTCAGGCATCACCAATTCTCTTCTGCCCTCTGGGTGATCAGTGCAGGATTGCAGCAGCAGCAAGTGGGAGAACGGAGTCTGGGCAGGGTCCCCAGGGCTGGGTGGCGACATAGCTTTGTTTCTTTTGTTGTCTGTCCGTGATAGCTCATATGTTTACTTTTTAGGACATCTCTGCATCACGCTTGTGTGAACAGCCATGTGGATGTTGTTAGATTTCTAGTAAAAGAGAACTGCCACCTGAACCCTACTGACAATGTGAAGAGATTGCCACAGATGAAGGCATGTGGAGTATGTAGTGTTCTTGTAAGCAGGGCTTATTGACTGTGCATTAAATGAGAGGCATCTGGCAGGATTCTTTTCACAGACCTATGTAGAAATACGCATGTTGCTTATCAACAAATAGGAAGTCAAGTAAAGATGCCAGGAGGCCTTCATGGATGAACAAGGAGCTCCTGGACAATCTCCAACAGAGAAAGGAAAGCTACAAAGAGTGGAAGCAAGGACAGGTAGCCTGTGAGGAATACAGAGAAATTGCCCAAGCAGCCAGGGATCAGGTTAGGAAAGCTAACAAAAGGAAGACTAGGGAAAATGTGGTCCCTCTCCAGAAAGAAACAGGAGATCTGGTCATCCGGGACATGGACAAGTACACAATGACCTTTTTGCCTTGGTCTTCACCAGCAAAGGCTCTAGCCACATCACCTAGGTTGCAGAAGGGAAAGACAGGGACTGGGAGAATGAGGAACCACCCACTGTAGGAGAAGACCAGGTTTGAGGCCATCTAAGGAACCTGAAGGTGCACAAGTCCATGGGACCCGATGGGATTCATCCATGGGTCCTGAGGGAACTGATGGATGAAGTTGCCAAGCCACTATCCATCACATCTAAGAAGTCGTGGCAGTTTGGTGAAGTTCCTGCTGACTGGAAAAGGGAAAAAATAACACCCATTTTCAAAAAGAGAAAAAAAGAAAACCTGGGGAGCTATAGGCTGGTCAGTCTCACCTCTGTGCCCGATAAGATCATGGAGCAGATCTTCCTGGAAACTCTGCCAAGGCACATGGAAAATAAAGAGGTGGTTGGTGACAGCCGACATGACTTCACTAAGGGCATATCATGCCTGACAAATTTGGTGGCCTTCTACAATGGTATTACAGCATTAGTGGATAAGGGAAGAGCAACTGCCTTCATTTACCTGGACTTGTGCAAGGCATTTGACACTGTCCCACACAACATCCTTGCTTCTAAATTGAAGAGACATGGATTTGATCGATGGACCACTCAGTGGATAAGGAATTGGCTGGATGGTTGCATTCAAAGAGTTGCAGTCAATGGCTCAATGTCCAAGTGCAGACCAGCGATGAGTGGCATTCCTCAGGGTTTGGTACTGGGTCTGGTACTGTTTAACATTTCTATTGGTGACATGGACAGTGGGATTGAGTGCACCCTCAAGTTTGCCAATAACACCAAGCCGTATGGTGCAGCCAACATGCTGGAGGGAAGGGATGCCATCCATAAGGACCTGGACAGGCTTGAGAGATGGGCCTGTGTGAACCTCACAAAATTCAAGGCCAAGTGCAAGGTCTTGCATGGAGCACTCCCAAGCACAGATACAGGCTGGGCAGAGAATGGATTGAGAACAGCCCTGAGGAGAAGGACTTGGGGGTGTTGGTGGATGAGAAGCTCAACTTGACCCTGCAAGGCACACTTGCAGCCCAGACAGCCAGCCGCATCTTGGGCTGCATCAAAAGAAACATGGCCAGCAGGACAAGGGAGGCGATTCTGCCCCTTTACTCCCCTCTGGTGAGACCCCACCTGCAATACTGTGTCCAGCCATGGAGTCCTCAGCACAAGGACATGGACCTGTTGGAGCAGGTTCAGAGGAGGGCCACGAAGATGATCAGAGGGCTGGAGCACCTCTCCTCTGAGGACAGGCTGAGAGAGTTCGGGTTGTTCAGCCTGGAGAAGAGAAGGTTCCAGGGAGACCTTATAATGGCCTTCCAGTACCTAAAGGGGGCCTATGGGAAAGATGGGGAGGGACTCTTTATCAGGGAGTGTAATGAAAGGACACGGGGTAATGGTTTTAAACTGAAAGAGAGGAGATTTAGATTAGATATTAGGAAGAAATTCTTTACTGTGAGGGTGGTGAGACACTGGAACAGGTTGCCCAGAGAAGCTGTGGAAGCCCCATCCCTGGAAGTGTTCAAGGCCAGGTTGATGGGGCTTTAGGCAACCTCGTCTAGTGGGAGGTGTCCCTGCCCATGGCAGGGGGGTTGGAACAGGATGATCTCTTAAGGTCCCTTCCAACTCTAACCATTCTATGATTCTATGATTTTATGTTGTAATTGGCATGGAATAGGCATATATTAGCTAATCTTTGAAGACGTTCTTCTTTCAAAAGCTGTGCAAGTGATGACAGAGTGAAATGTAAATTTTGAAGTCTTTCCATTTTTATGTGTTGTTCCCAGGCAGTACAGTGCCAGGAAGAAGAATGTATAGCTCTTCTGCTAGAGCACGGTGCAGACCCAAATCTGGCAGATGCCGACAGCAATTCTGCCTTTCACCTGGGTGTCCTGTCTCCTAATACAACTATAGCGAGGGTGTTACATGAGCATAATGCTAATATTGATGCACTGAACCAGGTAACCTTGGCATTTATATAAAGATGCTCTTTCAAAAAGGTGCAGACCTTGTCTGTGTTTTCCTAACTGGGATTATTTATCCTTTCAGGAGGGATATAGCCCCCTTAATTTTGCTGTCTCCAAACATCATGAGGAGATGGTAGAGCTTCTTCAAAAAAAAGAAGCTGACGGGCATGCTCAAGACCAGTGTGACAGGTGAGGGGTTTCTCAAAATGGCACATAGGTCTCCTTAATCATCTGCAAGTGTGATTGATGAGAAGCATGGGAATGAGCTTTGAAAAACAAGACACACAGAAGGAGTTCCCTGTGTGACTGGTAAAAGCAAGTCTGCACTTGGCTGCTCTCATACTTTCCGCACTGAGGACTGCAAGAAAGCGTTGTCTGTAGTGTCCCCTGCCCACACAGACCCAGATACAGACCCAGACCTGGACACAGACCCATCAGGAGTCTTGCCATTAGCTCAGCAGCACTTCTGCTCTGCAGCGGAGGGTTTTTTAAGTGGAGACATAGTTGGTGCATAAGTGTTGTCAATGGAAGCATTGCAAGAAAGAGGGGCGTCAGCTGGGATAGAGTTGACTTTCTTACTAGCACCTGGAATACTGCTATGTTTTGGATTTGGGATAGTGCAGTGGTGGTTTTGGTTGCTGCAATGCAGTCAAGGCCTTTTCTGCTCCTAACACCATCCTGACAGCAAGTAGGCTGGGAGTGCACAAAAAGCTGGGAGGAGACACAGCTGGGACAGCTGACCCCAACAGTCCAAAGGGATATTCCACGCCATGTGACATCACACTCAGTATATAAAGCTGGAGGAAGAAGGAGGAAGTGGGAGACATTTGGAGTTATGGCATTTCATCTTCCCAAGTAACCATTATATGTGATGGAGCCCTGCTTTCCTGGAGATGGGAAGTAGTGAATGAATTTCTTGTTTTGCTTTACTTGCATGAGTTGCTTTTGCTTTACCTATTAAACTGTCTTTATCTCAACTCACGAGTTTTCTCACTTTTACTCTTCTGATTCTCTCCCCCATCTCACGAGGGGAGAGTGAGCAAGCGGCTGCATGGTGCTCAGTTGCTGGCTGGGGTTAAACCATGACAAGAGGCAACATCATCCAATGGACAAGGGGCATAAAGTGAAACCTGAAGGGATTCAACTGCACGTAAGGAGAAAACTTTTCAGTGTGAGGATGATCAAGCAGTCAAACAGCTTGCCCCAAGAGTTTGTGCAGTCTCCATCTGTGGAGGCTTTGAAGAGCAGAATGGAAGGAGCCCCGAGCAGTGTGGTCTGACCTCATAGCTGAGTCTGCTTTGGGGAGGCGGTTGGCCTGGACACCTCTTGAGGTCCCTTACAACCTGAATTCTGCAATGCTTCCATGCATTTTGCTTTGCTTTCACTGTGATTGTAGGAAAGCGGGAAAGAACTGTCTGGGGAGCAAGCAGGGATTAAAATGATGACAATGCCATGCCTGCAAAAGAGGATATATTTCATATCACCTTTTAGATGATTTAGGACTGCTCTTATGGTTGCCACATTCACAAGGGATATGAATGCAATCCAACTTCTTATTTGGCACGGTGCTGATATTCTTATAAAGATAACTCTGGCTTCATGGCTGTGGATTATGCACACATGTCTAGACATCTTGAGTAAGTGGTCTACGTTGTCCTTCGAGGAGCTGAGTTGTTAGAGCGTCTGAACTGATTTATGAACCTTTTTGGTAATGGCACCGAGGTTTATCAAGACATTGAGACCTTTGTTGAAGCTAGGCTTAGTGATGCCTTCTGGTATGTCTCCTTACCATGCAGCGGATGGATGTGGAAATTAAGGAGAACTTCCACCCACAATGCTGTCTTAGAATTCCCGCATGTGTTGCTAACCTCGATGCAACTCTACTACCCAGGAACTACCTGCCTTTTGTTTCCGTGGGGATCTGGCTGATAGCCCTTTAGTTAAACCCTTAAGCGGTTTTCCCCTGTTTGTGCATAGCTTTGCACCCCTGGGTGTTCCTTCTTGAAGGCGGTTATGTATGCTTGAAAGCTAGGCTGAAGAAAATAGCCCTTCCTCTTGGTGCTAAGCAGCTGAAAGCACTGCATTATCCTTAGAAGCACGCCTTGTCTTGCCCATAAACATCGGCCCAAAACCACTTGTCACTGAATGCCAACTTCATTTCTTCTCCCCCTGCCCCATTCTGTTAGCATGTATTTATGGGGAGCTAGAGAGAAGGGCATCTGGGTAAACGCTAGCATCTAAACAGCTTTAAGAATAAAGCATGTTTGATGGGCATTACTCTAGGAAAAAAAAATCACCGCTCCTTACTCCAGTGTTCTGGTATAGCGTAAATGTTGTGCTAATACATTGTTTTTCAAAGAAGCCTTGGTCTGAGAGAGTGCTTTTTTGTTGTTAGGGGGTGTGGGGGAGTAGTGTGTTAAGCTTCACTTAAAAAGCAAACCTGAAAGTGGTCTCTCTCACGAGCCCCAATTTACTCTCTCCCAGGGTTGTTAGAAGAGAATGCCTGTTCAATTTAGTTCAAACACTTGCAGTGCTCAGAATGCAACCTGTCTTTTTTGGCCTCTTGATTACGCTTAGGAGTGGTCTAAACTCTCTGAAGTCAAAGATTTCTGAAGTCCTTCCAAGTCAGGACTACGTTTGACGAGACCATAGGCTGGCTCAACTTGGATAGTTGCAGCATTCATCTAGCATCCTGCGGACATAGCACCCTTGCAGTTAGATGTGGTTGTTTATCAGTTTATATTACAGCCAGCAGGGCTGAAGTGCTTCACAGATCCAGGCTGAGTAAGGAATGGCTGTTGCTGTCCTAGTCAAGTGTGTATGCAAAGATGTGGTTGTTTCTACCAACTTTATGTCCTCTCTTTCTGTATATATTCTTAGTAAGCTACTGGTGGAAAACGTGGATGATGAAAACATGGAAGAATCTTCTGCAGGTGGTGCGGCAGACAAGGCAGCTTCTTGCCCTGTGATAACTGCTGACTTTACATGGGCTGTACTTGCTCAGGACAGAGGAGGTAGGATCCTTAACTGTGGCGGAGGCAATGAGGAAAATCACTGTGGCCTACAGTAGAAACGTTCCTCATCTTTCAGATGCTGGGCATGCATGATGGGAAAAAGCAGAGTGAGATAAACACTCTCAGTGTGTCACTTCTTACCTCATTTGTAGGTTCCCCACCAGCGGAAGGAGCAGAGCAAGAGGAAGATGCTGAATCTCCTGAGGACTTCGAGGTACTTTCTGTGAGGGATGCAGCAGGGTCCCCCTTCGTTTGCTTGATTTTTGAGCTTATTTACCTCTGGGCTCATTGACCTCTTATGCTGCTCCGGCCACACATCTGTAGCAGGGGCCCCTTTAAATAAATGTGCTCTAGGACAGCTGTTCATTTAGGACTGGGATGAAGACAGGTCAAGCTAATGACCTGGCTGTCATAGGAACTGGCCTTTGAGTTTTATTTCTAGCATACTATAGAAGCAGTGAAGTTTTCCCCTGGTAGCTTCAAGGTGCTCATCTGAGAAAGATGGAGAGAGATCATCAGTTTTGCAGGTGCCTGCTGGTAGTGGGCAACATCTCTTATCTTTTAATTCGCTCTGAAGACTGATGTAATTATACACCCTAGGAAGTAAAAGCACATCTCATAGTCTTATGTTCTTATCAAATTCTTCATGCTCATGTAACAACATTTCTTTAGGACTGGATCACACAGCTGCAGCAGAAGCTTGCTGATGCTCTTAAAAAGAAATCTATGTCAGAAGCTTCACTGGAAGTTACTACGCGCTACCGCAGTGACCTGGAGGAAGACAAGCTGTGCCTGCAAAAGGAATTGGACAGGGCTGAAGCTGAGGTATAGAAAGTCTGTCACTATAGGAATAAACCTGTGGGTCGCTATTTCTTCCTGTACATCATGTAAAAGGACAAAACAATAGAGAGACTTAGACAATAGAGAAACTTATACAGAGAATAAATAATAGAGAATAAACAATAAGAGAATAAACAATAGAGAAACTTAGATCTAAGGAAGTTAACAATGAACCCCGGTCATAAGTCATGAAACCAGTGAAACCTTTAGCCAGGTGGCCTCCTCTTCCAGAGTGCAAGATAGTGTTTCTTGAATCATCAAAAAGCCAACTGGTTTCTGTTGCAAGTAAGAGACAATCTCACTCCTCAACCCCACGGCAGAACCTCTTGTTCAGGCTCTGGGGTAGTACTGCAGCAATGTCCTTTCTCTTCGCTTCTTCCTCCCGTCCCCTGGTGATAAATGCAGCTGGCCCTCTGGGGAGCTTCTCGCAAGCTGGAGGGACAAGACTGTGTGTTAGGAGCACCCTTCTGGTGGCTAGGTACAAATACTATTTCCCTGTTCAGGATATAACTCTTCCTTTACATTCTTCTGTTTGTATACAACACGTTTCTTATTTGTAGCTGCTAAATATCACTAAATATGTGTGAAGGTTGTCATCTTTTGGGTGCCCAGTGCATAAAAGAATGTGAACCTTTTTCATAGTTGAAGGAACTTTTAGGATTGGGCTTTTTTTAATAGTATAGGTGTCAGAACCATGTGGGTTGAACTAAGCAAGAAGCAGAGCTTGGTTTTAGGTGGGCTGTTTGCACTGTATATGCAAAGCAGCATCTCAGCATCTTTTTCCCCGCTTCTTTGGCCTGCCATCCTTAAGCAGCCTTCTTGCAAGTGAATTGTAAGCTGCTTTCTGAGGTGAGGACCACCTTTTGCAGTGTTCTTATGGAAACTGAAATATAGAGGCCTCAGACTTATGAAATAGAAATCATCTCAAATCTCCTTATGAGGGAGTTGTGAATTCATTTTTGGAGAAGAAAGAACTTTTTAATTTGTATTTTCAATGGAGGAGCAAACAAGCGGATACAAAGAGTGTCATGAGTCACTGAAAAGGTAGGAGGGGCAGTGTCAGTGCTTAGAACCATGCTATAGGAAATCAATGTAGGGATAGGAGAGGCCAGTATAAAAGATGATGAAGTAAGACTGTTTGTGTTCATTTACTAGTAGAAGTGAAGCTTTGAATGTACTTGAAATGATTACAGTTCTTTGAGTAAAGGGTATGCACAGATATATGCAGTACCTGAATTCTTCAGCAGCAGTTGACTCCTCTCTGTAAAAGCTCACCTGAATACTGTGGATTCTTACTGTGATTTTACAGCTGCGGGAGTTGGAAGAACAGCATCTTCAGTCTGAGCATTGTGTTCATGACTTGAAGACTGCCTTGGATAATAAGGAAAGAGAAGTAATAGCTTCTTCCCAGAAACTGCAGGACCTCCTGTTGGCATCTTCTGGGACTAATACAACTATAAAACAACTGGAAGAACATGTGCAGCGGTAAGAGAATAGTGAAGCAAGGCCTTTGTCGCTTTCTGGGGTTGTGTGAAAACAACAGGGTAGCCTTGTTGCATCACAGCAAGCTAATACATGATTTTGAAGGATGCTTTTCCTTTAGATTATGTTATTTCACACTGTTCTTCCAGAATTGATCACAGAATCACAGGATCACAGAATTGTAGGGTTGGAAGGGACCTTTGCAGATCATCTAGTCCAACCCCCCTGCCAAAGCAGGGTCACCTAGAGCAGGTTGCACAGGAACCTGTCCAGGCTAGTTTTGAATGTCTCCAGAGATGGNGAGCTGCTCTCCAGCAGGTCAGCCCCCAACCTGTACTGGTGCATGGGGTTATTCCTGCCCAGGTGCAGCACCCTACACTTGCCCTTATTGAATTTCATAGGATTCCTCTCTGCCCAACTCTCCAGCCTGTCCACGTCTCTCTGTATGGCAGCACAGCCTTCTGGTGTGTCATCCACCCCTCCCAGCTTTGTGTCATCAGCAAACTAGCTGAGGGTGCATTCTATCCCCTCATCCAGGTCATTGATGAACATATTGGAGAGGACTGGACCCAGTACTGACCCCTGGGGAACACCACTTGTCACTGACCTCCAAGTAGACTGTGTGCCCCTAATCACAACCCTCTGAGCTCTGTCTTTCAACCAGTTATCTATCCACCTTCCTGTTTATTCATCAAGACCACTCTTTCTAAGCTTCCCTATGAGGATGCTGTGGGAGACCGTGTCAAACGCCTTGCTGAAGTCAAGGTAGACCCCACCCACCACCCTCCCCTCATCTATCCATCCAGTCATGCCATCATAGAAGGCTATCACATTAGTCAGACATGATTTCCCCCTGGTGAATCCATGTTGAGTACTTCTGATAGCTTTCTTTTCCTCCACATGCCTTGAGATGACACCCAAAACGAGCTGTTCCATCATCTTTCCAGGGATGGAGGTGAGGCTGACTGGCCTGTAGTTCCCTGAGTCCTCCTTCTTGCCCTTTTTGAAGACTGGAGTGACATTGGCTTTTCTCTAGGCCTCAGGCACCTCGCCTGTTCTCCAGGACCTTTCAAAGATTATGGACAACAGCCCGGCAATGACTTCTGCCAGCTCCCTCAACACTCTTGGGTGCATCCCATTGGGGCCCATGGACTTGTGGATGGCTAATTGACCTAACTGATCTCTCACTTGATCCTCCTCAACCAAGGGGAAATCTTCCTCTTTCCCTGTTACTTTCTCCAAAGTCTGGGACTCCTGAGGTCTGGGCGGAGCAGTAAAGATCGAAGCAAAGAAGGCATTCAATAACTCCACCTTCTCCGCATCCTCCGTCACCATGGCTCCTGTCTCATTCAACAGCGGGCCCACAACTTCTCTAGTTTTCCTTTTGCTTCCAATATACTTTAAGAAGCCCTTCCTGTTGAGTTTGACATCTCTCTGGTAGATGCTCTGATAGATTTCTGTAATAAGACCTGTATTTCTTTTTAAGCCTCGAAATTGAAAATGCCAGATTGGAAGCCACAGTCCAGCAACAAAGCAATAGGATTGAAGCCCTTCAGAGAGACCTGCAAGCCTCTGCCTCAGTAAGCTGGTCATAAACCTCCCATTTTGTGAGCCTCATTACCCATTTCTATGGGGAAATTTTAAGATGAGGTTTTCCTGGAGAGCCTGCATTCTACTGAATAGAGACTGCTCAGAAAGCAGCCTAGTCTGTTTGCCAACTTCCTGGTTTTGAGAGTTTTCCCATGCTACTATAGGAAGTCCTACTTAATGCTCTAAAAGGTAAAGAGTTGACAGTAGTTCATTTTCTTCATACTAGATTGTCTGGTGCCATGTTTTGAATTTGTGATGAAAACAGCGTTAACAACACAGTGATGGTTTAGTTATTGCTGAATAGTGCTTGCATAGTGTCAAAGCCTTTTCTGTTTCTCACACTGCCCCACCAGCGAGTAGGCTGTAGGTGCCCAGAAAGCTGGGATGNGAGAGTTTTCCCATGCTACTATAGGAAGTCCTACTTAATGCTCTAAAAGGTAAAGAGTTGACAGTAGTTCATTTTCTTCATACTAGATTGTCTGGTGCCATGTTTTGAATTTGTGATGAAAACTGCGTTAACAACACAGTGATGGTTTAGTTATTGCTGAATAGTGCTTGCATAGTGTCAAAGCCTTTTCTGTTTCTCACACTGCCCCACCAGCAAGTAGGCTGTAGGTGCCCAGAAAGCTGGGATGGGGGGGGCACAGCCAGGACAGCTGACTCCAAATGACCAAAGGGATATTCCATCCCATATGACATCATGCTCAGCAATAAAAGCTGCAGGAAAGAAGGAGGAAGGAAGGGACATTTGGAGATATGCCATTTGTCTTTCCAAGTAACCATTACGCGTGATGAGCTTAGGCCTGTTTCCATTTAAGTTCCTGCTTTGTATTGCAGTGTTCTTTCCAGTCACCTTAGTTTTTTCTTTTCCCACTGTTGCTTTCACAGATGCAAATGCAGAATGTGCTGGGTCTGACATCAAAGGACTCACACTGCATGTGGAAGGAGGAGCTGAAGTCAAGATCCCACCTTGAGGAGCATGTTGGTCAGAGTGATGGGGAAAAGGCTGAACTCTTGGAAGAGGTGAGCCCAGAAAATTCTCCAGACGCTTAGCCAATACCTAGAAGAACCATGTTCACCTTTTTGTCAAGTTCTTAAATACCCAGCTTTTGTATTATCCTTGTTGTTCAGGTACTGAGTATCTTATATGGGGGTCATGCAGGAGTAACAGATGTATGCACATNCAGATGCAAATGCAGAATGTGCTGGGTCTGACATCAAAGGACTCACACTGCATGTGGAAGGAGGAGCTGAAGTCAAGATCCCACCTTGAGGAGCATGTTGGTCAGAGTGATGGGGAAAAGGCTGAACTCTTGGAAGAGGTGAGCCCAGAAAATTCTCCAGACGCTTAGCCAATACCTAGAAGAACCATGTTCACCTTTTTGTCAAGTTCTTAAATACCCAGCTTTTGTATTATCCTTGTTGTTCAGGTACTGAGTATCTTATATGGGGGTCATGCAGGAGTAACAGATGTATGCACATACTGCATGTAGATACTGTTCCTATGCTGTATCATGTATTTTTTCTGTGTTGAAAGCATGTAAGTAAAGGACAGCAAGTGAAGAAGCTGCTAGAGATATGCAGAGATGAAGTGCATCTGTGCAAAAAACTGAGAATAAACTTCAAACTGCAGAAAGACTGTAAGAGGTATGGCTTTTTAGTATGGCAAAGAGGTATCCCTGAGTAGAAGTCAAGCTTTATTGAACTTTAACTTAAAAATCTGTGTACATAACTGTTTGTGAGCAAATTCAAGCCTCGTGTTAGTTCTTGCAAGGCACTTCTGTAATGAGCCTATAGTTTTCAATAGCTGCTAAAAGAACTGCTAATGCAGGTTGCCCTGCAGTTCTCCTGGGAGGGAAGGAAGTCTTTTGTTCCTCTTTTCAGGTGAAATTTGGACCCTCCAAGTGATTTGTGGCATGGGAATGCTGCTTTTTTCTCAGTAACTCCTGGTGTGTCAAGCACGTTAAAGATGAAGCAAGCCATGTCTGCATCACTCACGTAAGACTATGCGAAAAAGGCCGATTGTTCCTTTGCTTCATTTGCTTAATTTGTTGTGTAGGTTGAAGAGCCTTCTGAACAGAGCTATGAAGAAACTAAGGGTGTATGAGTCCCAGCTTAGTTTACAGGGAGAAGCAAAGAACAACTGCTCTGAAATGGTCAATGAAGGTGGTAGATTAAGAACAAAGGTGAGCTCT